>CM040400.1:30539418-30605157 GCA_022702515.1 Ilyophis sp. 1 JC-2022
CTGGAATATGAACCAGAATCTGGTCGAAACATAAGAAATCATGAAATTATGACAAGCCACAATGCCAGCCATGGCTTCCATTAGCAGTGAGTGAGTGAATCTATCGCAATGTCTAAAAATTACACGGTTAATTGACTAGCCGTATAAATGTTGATGCTTCAGCACCGGAAATACTAGTTGGTTAAACTACTTTTTTCTAATTGCTATAAAATGACACTCAAATCACAGTCACATATCTTCCTAATAAAATGTTGCAATATAAAACTATGAATACAAAATATTTGGTCGTGATGACATCAATAACAATTGCGGCGGTATTCCACAAAGCAGGATTACTGAGTTAGCTGGATAACTGCACTGAGTAAAACCCGGAACAGCTCTTTTTTTCTTCAGTCCATGTTGTAGATTTGGGAGGGTTCCGGGGTTTTACTCAATCCAGTTATCCAGCTAACTAAGTAATCCGGCTTCGTAGTATACCACCCTGGACAGCATAACTACAGCTTAACATACTATTTTGGGGGTAAGCAAAACAATATAAAATTTTTCTAAATGGGTGAACTATCCTTTTAAGCGAGATATAGCCAGTTAACAAGACACCACCGATCCAATCATCCTGCGCCACCCAGTGGACATCTCGACATATCCAGTTGGGTAGCGAGCGCTGTCCAACTTGGTAGCTGTGTGCTAGCCAACTGGGTACCCAGATAGCAAGGAAACATTTAATCAATGTTGAATTAACATAAGATGAAGCATTGATTCAATGTTGATCTCTGATTCTGCGTCCAGGTGCTCATCGAGTTTACGTTGAATCAATGCATTGAAATAATGTTGAAACAATGTTGATGTTAACAATGGAAATCAACTGATGTTAAATCAATTTATGATCAATGTAATCTATCATAGCTAATGATAATATAATTTTATAACTACATTTTACCAATTCTTGCTCAAAGTAGTCAAAATCTACAAAAAACAAATCAAAATACTTTTGAGTTTGTAGGGGTTCTCTATGCCAGAAATATTGGAGGTCCAGGTGCGACAGATAAGGAATCTTAAAGTGTTCAACGAACACCACTAAAACGGATAATAATCCGTAGTGGAGGGGGAAAATAAGGAGAACACAAATAACCTCGCGATAAAAGTCGAGGAGCTCGATATCCGAGCAAAACAAAAGAAATAAGCAGTCACGCTTATCTAACTTCCGTTTGTGGAGTAGTACGATGAACACCGCGATGACCGGTGAGTTGGGAGGCGTGACCCCATTGAAGAACCCGAGACGAGGCCTGCATGACCTGCATGGGCCTCTCCTGCTCAATAGGCGACAGTGCTGACCTGGCGGAAGAAGGGTAATTAGCTGGACGATATGCAAAACCTTTAGAAAACCTCTCTTTCTCTAAAGCGGTTGTCTAAACGAATGGCGGTGGACACCAGGGCACCGAACGTAGCGGGTGGTTCGAGACCCGCGAGCGCGTCTTTTACTGGGTCTGACAGAGTGTTGAGAAATAGTGCACTAAGAGGCTCATCGGCCCATCCTGTCACCCCTGCAAGAGCACGAAACGTGATTGAAAAAGCGGCCACTGTGTCGGAGCCCTGACGAAGACGGGTCAGACGCATGGCGGCCTCCTTGCCAGAAACGTTCTGATGGAAAACTGACACCATCTCCGCCATAAGCCCATCCGTGTTGTTCATGATGGGCAAATTAACCCTAATAAGTGGGACGGCCCATGCAAGAGCATTCCCGGTTAGGAGAGAGAGAATGAAGGCTACACTGCTCATTCACAGTTTGCTGAGACATCAGAAGGGTATAAACACTCTCTTCCTGGGCAGCAATGGCTGCCTCCTGAGTGACTAGGACCCTGTGAATATTAGGATCTATCGCTGGTACCTCCCCTATGGCTTCCATGTTCTGTAGGGCAGTGATTTTCAACCGGGAAATGATCCAACCTCACTTAATTAGTAACACTTTTGGTTGGTGGTGTGACTCAGGATTTTTTTAATGTAAAAAATGTGCCTTGGCTCAAAAAAGGTTGAAAAACACTGCTGTAGGGGTTCTCTATGTCAGAGACACAGAGGAAATATTGGAGGTTCAGGTGCGATAGATAAGGAATCTTTAAGTGTTCAACGAACACCACTAAAACGGATAATAATCCGTAGTGGAGGGGGAAAATAAGGAGAACACAAATAACCTCGCGATAAAGCTAAATAAAAAAGCTTGATATCCGAGCAAAACAAAAGAAATAAGCAGTCATGCTTATCTAACTCCCGTTTGTGGAGCGAACAAATAAAGAAAAAAGAAAACTCAAAAGACCCCTAAGATTTAGGGTGAGAGCACTCGTAGGTATGAGTATAAAACAAAGAAACGAAAACCCTAAGCTCTGAGATAAGAGCAAAAAAGCTCACTTTGCTTATTCAAAATTGTACTGCTAACAAGTCCCGCGTTGAGAAGCAAAGCATTCGATAGCAGCACAACTTCCTATACCTTTTTACCGGCTCGAATGTTACGTGAAATAACATGGAAGCGATGAGAAATGGAGAAAGCGGGGTATAAGTAGTGAGCGGAAATGCAGGACAGGTGCACTCACTAATTACCGAGACGAAAGCAAAACCAGTAGCGGAACACAGAAAAATCTGATAGATTACCGGTAAAAGAAAAAGGAATACAAAACGCGGAGATAAGGCATGATCCATGACAGAGTTAGGCTACTAAAATAGATAACACATTGATTTAAAAAAATACAACCTCTGCTTAATGGACACAATACATGCAATAGTAGTAATGTCATGGTTTGTGGGTTTTTGTTTATTTTCTGTTGCGGTTCTCGTCCTGGTTTCCCGATTGAGAATCTATCGGATTTTTTCCACGTTCCGTTCCGGGATTTTGCTTTCCCTCACTCATTATTGTTTTCACCTGTGCTTCTACCTGCAGGGTATTTAAGTTCCACACTTCCGCTTCCCCGGTGCTTCTTTGTCATTCGACATTGCATTGAGCCAGGTATAGCCAGGTACTAGTGACCTTGTGATATTAAACGCTGTTTATGTTCACGAGGGACTTGCTTTTATTTCAGGTATAGGTATTATTCCTCCTGTTAGTGTTCTGTGCTATTTATTTTGTTCTTTGCTGTTCTCTGTGAGACAGTTTTTCTTTGTTTGTTTCGTTTTGGTCTAAGTTTCGAGTCTAAGTCTAAAAAAGAATGTTTGTTTACTGTTCACAATGTGGGTCGTGGTGTGAGCTGCCATGATGATGTGATATGAAGTTCTTCCTAGTCGGAAGAATTTCAATGGATCTTAATGGGCATTGGGGGGGGGGGGGGGACTAGATTTAGCTGTAACTTATACTGGAACAGTATAAAAACACATAGTTGGCTAAATCAAGTCATCAAGGGTCTGACGTTGTAGTGGTTCGTGGCTGTTTGTTTGCTTTTCTTTTGCGGATTTCTTCCACGTTCCGTTTCGTGGTTTGCCAGTCTCGTTATTGTTTTCACCTGGGCTTCTACGTGTTATTTAAGTTTCTCACTTCCGTTTCTCCGGTGCTTGATTGTCTCATGACATTGCTTTCGAGCCAGGTATAGCCAGGAACTAATGACCTCCTGATATTAAACTCTGTTTATGTTCAGGGGGGACTTGCTATAGCTACTTAATCGGGTATAGGATTGCTTTCTGCCTGGTAGCGTTTGGTGCTATCTATTTTGTACTTTGCTGTTCTCTTGGAGACAGTTTTTCTTTGTACTTTGGTTTTTCAGTCTACCGGCTTTGAGCTAAGGTAGCAGAGAGTGTTCTTTTGTTTAACTAAGTTTCCCGTTTTTAGCTCATTACGTGAGCTCGGGAGATTTAGCTAGTAGAATACCAACTTTACCATCTAGTACAGGGGTGTCAAACATACGGCCCGCGGGCCAAAACCGGCCTGCTAGGGGGTTCAATCCGGCCCGCAGGATGAATTTGAAAGTGAAAAAATACATAAAAGACATTAAAAAAATAAAAGACAGGAGATGTGGACTGAAGAGAGAGACGCTCAGACACAGTGCCACTGACCTGCCAGAAAGAGCTGCAAAGCTGGACTGTGCATATTTGGACTGCTTATGAATTGTGTGAATAAACTGCTGTTAAGACGCTCTGTTCCGGGTGTTATTGCTATGTCAGTGTCACTGTGTCTGAGCGTCTCTCTCTTCAGTCCGCATCTCCCGTGACCAGCCTGGTGCTGCCGACTTAAAGATTTTATTAAACTTCTATTCCTAAATTGTCCGCTAGAGACGCACTATTTTAGACAGAATAGAAAAAGCGATACAAACTTGAGACTCAAACCACCTGCTGTTTGTTATACTTACTTTTCTGCTCGCCCTCATTAGCCAAAATGTCTTTATCAAAAAGGAGAAAAGTGGATATAGAGTGCAGAGTTTTCCAAGAAAAATGGACCGATTCCTATTTATTCACAGAGATGAATGGGAAACCTGTGTGCTTGGTGTGTATGCGGCAAGTTTCGGTGCTCAAGGAATATAATATTCGGCGCCACTATGAGACTCAGCATGGCGAAAAATACAACAGTTTCCAAGGACAACTGAGAAGAGAGAAGATAAATGAATTGCTGGTGGGTCTGAAAAAACAGCAGTCTGTTTTTACTCGGAGCCGAGAGGTCAGTGAAGCAGCAGTAAAAGCCAGCTACCTAATTGCTAGTGAAATAGCATTAGCATCAAAGCCGTATAGCGACGGTGAGTTCGTTAAAACATGCATGCTGAAGGCTGCAGAACTCGTGTTTCCCAAGAAGCGACAAGCTTTTGCCAACATTAGCCTGACGAGGAATACTATTGCAGATAGAATTTCGGTACTATCGGCAGATTTGGACAGCCAATTAAAACACAAAGTCAGGTCCTTTCTTGCATTTTCTGTTGCAATTGATGAGAGCACTGACATTACAGCTGTTGCTCAACTGGCCATATTTATTCGTTGATGAGACATTGACCGTCACGGAGGAGTTCCTTGAGTTGGTGCCTATGATGGACACTACAACAGCTGAGGACATTTTCAGCTCTCTCGTTTGTGCGCTGGACAGAGTCGGAGTGGACTGGTCCCGCGCTGTCAGCCTTGCTACAGATGGCGCGCCATCAATGATCGGGAAAAAGGCAGGCGTTGTGAAAAAATTCTGAGAGAAAGTACAAGCCACAAATGGAGGAGATGGTTTTTGGACATTTCACTGTATTTTGCACCAGGAGGCATTGTGTTGCAAGTCGTTAAAAATGGATCACGTCATGGAGGTGGTTGTCCGAACTGTTAATTTCATCCGAGCCAGATGTCTGAATCATCGTCAGTTTGACTGCCTTCTCAGTGACAATAACATTACCCATGGCCTGCCATACCACACTGAAGTACGGTGGTTAAGCCGAGGTTAAGCGTTTCTTTGATCTACGAAAGGAAATCGGACAGTTTATGGAGAAAAAAGGAAAACCAGTGATGGAATTACAATCTCCAGAATGGCTGCAGGACCTTGCATTTTTGGTGGATATTACAGAGCACTTGAATAATCTGAACAAAATGTTGCAAGGCCGCATAAAAGTTGTCACACAGTACTATGACAGCATACGTGCGTTCAAGTTGAAGCTGACTTTGTGGGAGACACAGCTGGCAAGTGGTGACCCTGCTCATTTCACCTGTCTAAGGGATGTAGGTGCGACCGTCGTTAATGCTGACATGACACGGTACAAAGATAAGATTACGGAATTGCTGTGGGAGTTTGAGAAACGGTTTCAGGTCTTTAGTGAACTTGAGACAGAATTCACAGTTTTTCGCTCACCCTTCACAGTCAAAGCTTCTGATGTGCCTGTCAACATACAACTAGAAATAATTGATTTGCAATGTGATTCAGATTTGAAGGACAAATTTGCCTCAGTGGACTTGAACACATTTTATCAGTATCTCTTGCCAGGGTACCCCCAAATTAATAGCCCTGGCTGCAAAAATTTTGTGCATGTTTGGGACTACCTACCTTTGTGAACACGTTTTCTCAGTAATGAACATCAATAAAACAAAACTGCGCTCAAGGCTGACACACAGGCACTTAAATGACATTCTGAAACTGGCTGCTACTCAGGACATGATGCCTGATACTGATGCACTTGTGCAGGCCAAAAGATGCCAGGGTTCGGGAGCAAAAACAAAGTAGTGTAGACTAGACAACTCCTGTAAAAATCTGCTTCAGACAATTTTTGCATTCTAAAGAATACAGTTCTATGAAAATGAATCCTTGCTGTGGTAATAGTTAAAAAAAATGTGCAATTTAATGTTAGTCAACAGCTTCACTACAAAAGAGTTTGGTTTGGTGAAATCCTATTGTTCATGCAATGCCATAAAATGTATCTATGTATTTTTTATGTATGTTTAAGTTAATGTATAAAGTTTATACATTTACAGGGCAGGTGATCACTTTCTTTCTTATACATTTAAAATGGTTCTCACTTTAGTTTGTACGGTTCAGGAGTCAATTTAGGTTTTGAGAATTATTATGCACATGTAGAAAATGGAGTTAAAATAATTCCTAGATCTTGATGAGTTGATTTAATTTTAAAGTGCAATACTATATTTTTCAGTTCCAAATACCTGTGACTTAAGGTTTTGTGCCTTTATATACAATCACTGTAATCACTTATAATGCACACATGTAGATGATAAACTGAAGCAAATTGCACATGTTTTTCTTAAGAAATCTGAGGTTGTTCTTAATGTTTTATTAAAGGATAGTTCATTAAATATAAAGATTTTCCTAATGTACTTGTATTTCTTTGCATTAAAACAAAGGAAAAAACACAAACTTATTGTTATTTGTATTAAATATGCTATGATTTTACTGGTCCGGCCCACTTGACATCAAATTAGGCTGTATGTGGCCCCTGAACTACAATGAGTTTGACACCCCTGAGTAGAATGCCCGTTTTAGTGGGTTGATTTTCGTTTTGGCTGAAATTAGTTTCCTGTCTTTTCTTTCTTCCTTTATTATTTTTCTCCCCCTAATTATTGGTCCTCACAGTTGTGAGCTGACTTGTTCTGATCTCCCCACCTTTGCGTTTGAATCTCCGAACTATCAATAAACCCATTAGACATCAAACCAGCCTTAAATCATCACTCTGCTGCTAGAAATGCAGTAGATATGGATGGATAACTTGAAGGGTTTCTTCTGACTTATTTTTCCATATACAGGTGCAGCTCAAAAAATTAGAATATCATGAAAAAGTTCAATATTTTTTGTCACTCATTTCAGAAAGTGAAACTCATATATTATATAGATTCATTACACAGAGTGAAATATTTCAAGCCTTTATTTCTTGTAATTTTGATGATTATGGCTTACAGCTAATGAAAACCCAAAATTCAGTGTCTCAGAAAATTAGAATTTTCATTAGCTGTAAGCCTAGGCTTGAAATATTTCACTCTGTGTAATGAATCTGTATAATATATGAGTTTCACTTTCTGAAATGAGTGACAAAAAATATTGAACTTTTTCACAATATTCAAATTTTTTTGAGCTGCACCTGTGTATATATATATCTATATATCTATACACACATACGAATCATCAAGATCATCATCTTCATAATAATCATTAGGGGTGGGACGATTCAATCCCATAACGATTCGATTCGGTTACGATTCTTTAGGCAAAGGTTTGATGCATCATAACATTTAACATTTGACCACAATTCGATTAGATACAATTCGGTTTGATTAATTTTGATACTTTTAAAAAACGTAATGGGTATGCTAATGTGATTTGATAGTGATATAGTCAGCAGTAATTAAATATTCAATTAGAACCTTACGCCAAGTTCACAGCATTATGTTTATTGTTAAGGCACACCATACATTTTGCAGCTGTCTGCAGCAAATAATGCAGCAATAAACATGATGAACAGTGTATTTTCTAAAGTTTCCCTTTTGAGGTTATTGTTTTTCAAACAGTGTCAGACATAGTACCCTAATACCGTTCCTTTATTTACAAAATGAAAATGGCACATTGTACTGCTATATAACAATAGTTACTAAACTGGGCCAAGCTAAATTAAATGGCCTATAGGCTACAGTGTCATGCATAGTACTTTCCTAAACCTTAGTACCATCTAGACCTTTCCTTTACATATAAAATAAAACAAATGTTAAGTTTAAAAAAAATTAAAATAAAAAGTTTGCTGCTATAACAAATGACCAGGGCTTTAGCACTTCGAAAAAAAATAATACTACTACTTCCTATAGTTTGCTTTCAAAAAGATTAACTGGTCTACATGCTCTGATGACAACATACTCCTTTGGGCACTGATGACGTCTCCAGCCGTGCTAAAAACACGTTCAGCAGGTACACTTGTACCAGGAATGCACAGAAACTGTTTTGCAAGATTGGACAGCAAAGGGAACTGTGACTCCTGCTGCCTCCACCATCCCAAACAGTCACCGGTAAGCAGTAGAGGCTCCATCTCTTGGTATACTCTTACTTCCTCACTGGCCATCTGTCTAGAAGTCTCCAAATCTCCAAGAAGATCATCCATTGCCCTGGACTTTTTCTTTGGACCGGGACCACAGTCTGTTTTAAGAAAAAAGGATAACAACAAGAAAAGAATACAATCATTTGTAGCTAACTAACTACACAATAAACTTGGGATATTTTATTTTAATTAAAATTAGGCTACAAATTAAAGGATAAAGTCTATGAATTTTAAGTGTACAATTCTGAATTAATCTTAAGTCCAGGTGTGTGTGTGTTTGTGTTTGTGTTTTGGAAGTAATAAAATAAATCAACCAATCACACACCAACCTGTCGGGTCAGCCTCTGGTGCCTGTGAAGTGGAAGGGAGGCTGGCATTGTCCACAGTAGGCATCTTATATTAAGAGAAATAACGTTTTAATAATTGGCTTTTTAATTAAGTATTCTCTTCAATAATACTCTTCTTTTAATACAACCAAATAATTACCAAGTTCCAAAACTGCTACCATATTAAAACTGTAAATAAATATATAATATTATCAACTTACTTTTTTGTCCCAGAAAGCAGCTGCATATGAGGTGATGCTTTCAAAGACTATATTCTTGTCTTCTACCCTCAAGTAAGGCAACTTCTTAAATCTTGGGTCAAGCCCTGATGCAACATGAAGCACATTCTGGATGTTGCTGTATCTGTCCTTCAAATCATTGGCTATGACTGTCTTAATTTCCGTGACGAGGGGTGAATCTTCTTCGCAGGCTTGGAGGTGCATAAGTAGTTTAGCGTGAAGGGGAGCCACAATCGAGACAGTTGGTTGCTTCTCTTCGCACATCACGGTCGTAGCTGCTTTAAATGGCTTGAGTAGGCTAACAATTGACTCTGCACTAGAAAAGTCATGATCAGTTAACGTGCCCAGGTCAATTCCTCCTCTTACTTGTTTATCCAGGAGTGCAGCATACACCGCTGTTTGCTGCTCTAAGAAGCGTTCGAGCATATCATATGACGAATTCCATCTCGTCGTAACGTCCTGCATAAGTTTGTGCTTCGGGATGTTCAGCATCGACTGTTTTTCTTTCAAAACAGCAGCTGCCGTGGTACTACGATGGAAAAAGGTGACGATTTGGCGAACTTTCCCGAGCAGACGATCGGCAGTGTTGCCCTTCAAACCCTTCTGGGTGGCGAGATTGAGTGTGTGCGCGAAACACTTCACATGAGGAGACATTTCAGCTTGCACATCGGCCACAACCATATTTCTGGCATTGTCAGTGACAAGCGCAGGGTTTTTGTCAGCAATGCCCCATTCACTACAGGCTTCCTTCAACACTGTGCCAATGTTAACCCCTGTGTGTGCATCACTCAGAATACGCGTTTGCAGGACGAAATTCTCTAGCGTCCAGTCTGGGCCTATGTGATGCGACGTGATAGTGACATATGCTTCGGTGGAGCAAGATGTCCATCCATCCGTAGTTAAAGCTACTCTCGTAGTCGAACAGTTTCCTTTACCTCTTCATATAGAGCAGGTATACATTTTTCACTAAAATGTTTTCTGCATGGTATGGTGTATCTAGGTTCCACGACATTCATTAAGTGACGAAATCCCTCTTCTTCTACCGCACTGTATGGTCTAAGGTCTTTGCAGATGAACGTGGCGATAGCAGATGTCACCTCTTTTGCCTGTTTAGAACTGTTTGGCCATTTCGCCAGGAAACTCAGGGGAAGTGTCGATAACTCCGAGTTTGGCTTGCTAACCCGCTTCCTGTCCTTCACGTCAATGGTGTGTCGTCGGCTCAAATGATTTATCATGTTTGTGGTGTTGCCTGTGTATCTAATTTCAACTTGGCAGATCTTGCATATTGCAGCGGTTTTGTCAAGTACACCCGCCTAATTTCTAAAGCCAAAATGCTTCCATACCACTGATTTTCTGTTCAGAACATCACAAATTCAGTCAGTTTCTGTCTCTTTTGTCACACTGGAGCAGCTAGCCATTTCGCTCAGATCTGTCTGTTTCATTGTCGCTTGATTCCCGCGACCTGTCCCTGCTTTCAACTCACGCTTACGTGGTGGGTGGAGCAGAAACATGGATTGAAGCTGGTCAAAAGAGTTTTAAAAGTAGTCGTGTCTCAGAAATATATTTTTTAAATAATGAAATTAATTTTTTTTAAATAAATAAATACGTGTGCACATTAGGCCTAATTTACAATGCGATATTAATCGATGCTTTTCGATTCGAATCTTACAGATCGATGCAGTTGTATTTACACATTCAGATCGATGCATCGCGATGCACCGGTGCATTGTCCCACCCCTAATAATCATATATACATGGAATAATGTATAAGCAATATTGTAAATATTTATTGAGAATAAGTGCTGTCATAATAATGACAACAACAACCGTAATCATCACCACTACCACCATTATCAACGTTATCCCCATCACAAGAATAAACAGAGCAATATTGGAGTTTCTGTAGTGCTGTCGAGAGCGGTTCCCCCAATATCTTCCCTTCTGGCTTTTGCGCATTGTTTAATACAGACAGACAGACACAGAACTCTGACATGTACGGGAGATATAGAATCATAGATGTGAGCTCGATACAGAAACGACACATATTAACATAGAGACTGACATAGAAACATACATAAGCTCACATATATAAAAAGGAAACAAATAAAAAAAAGAAAAACTGAACTTTGGGTAGAGTTCACTGAGGTTTTTGTGGCATTCCCCTTCCCATTTTAGTGCAATTATGAGAACGTGTTCCATAGATTGAGTTAGGCTACTCAAAGTGGATTGTACTCGACTAGCTGCATGTTAAAGTTCAAAGATGTCTTG
This sequence comes from Ilyophis sp. 1 JC-2022, assembly GCA_022702515.1. Taxonomy (NCBI): domain Eukaryota; kingdom Metazoa; phylum Chordata; class Actinopteri; order Anguilliformes; family Synaphobranchidae; genus Ilyophis; species Ilyophis sp. 1 JC-2022. The sequence continues at coordinate 30,550,711 of CM040400.1, forward strand.
AGTTCGGCAATGTCTTCAGCAAGGATTTTTAATAGATCTAATATTTTTAATCTTGCATCAATGGATGTAAGTAATTCACGGTCTTCTGTAGTAAATACAGTGGTAGGACCTTCCTCACAGGAAGACGGCCTACGGCTTCTTTTGGCTTGGGATTCGGACATGTTGAAGTAGTATGAATTAATAAAATCTTATAAATCTAAAATATCGGAGCGCGGTGTCGGCTCCAGTATTATTTGGAGGGAGTTGCAACTGCAGGCTTTAATTTTAATAATTTAAGAGTCATTTTACCTGATTTTAGCTTGCAGTTTGTTGTTAATAGCCTACGCTCCCCGTTCTCTTGCTCAATTCAGTGGTGAATCATGGGAAGTAGGCAGGAAGCCGACTGTGGTCTACGTGCTCAGTCTTGCATGTTCCCTCTGCTCAGCCTTGATGTCAAGACTATACATAAAAATAATTATTAAATAGTGTGATTTAATAAAATTCATGAAGCATTTTATGGGTCCAAACACCACTTTTGTTCATATCCCACAACTGTGGTCTCAATGTTGAGATACGTAAAATGAGCTAATTCAATTACAATATGACATTATTTCAAATGAAATTGTTTCATATAAATATTACTTTACACCATTATAAAAAATGAATGCGCCTGTCCCACCGCGAGTACTTACTGCGACACTGAACAAATGCCATAGTAAAAGTTTTTTTCAAAGCCAAACAAATCTAGTTTCTATGGAAACAGATGGTAGAGATGGCATTATGGGTAGAGGGGGCCAGGGGCCAATGTTAGAGAGGGCATTAGGGGCAGAGGGGGCCAGGGCCAATGGTAGAGAGGCCATTAGGAGCAGAGCGGGACAGGGCCAATGGTAGTGAGGGCATTAGGGGCAGAGGGGGCTAGGGCCAATGGTAGAGATGGCATTATGGGTAGAGGGGGCCAGGGGCAAATGTTAGAGAGGGCATTAGGGGCAGAGCGGGACAGGGCCAATGGTAGTGAGGGCATTAGGGGCAGAGGGGGCCAGGGCCAATGGTAGAGAGGGCATTAGGAGCAGAGCGGGACAGGGCCAATGGCAGAGGGGGCCGGGGGCCAATGTTAGATAGGGCATTAGGGGCAGAGGGGGCCAGAGCCAATGGTAGAGAGGGCATTGGGAGCAGAGCGGGACAGGGCCAATGGTAGTGAGGGCTTTAGGGGCAGAGGGGGCCAGGGGCCAATGTTAGATAGGGCATTAGGGGCAGAGGGCGCCTGGGCCAATGGTAGAGAGGGCATTAGGAGCAGATCGGGACAGGGCCAATGGTAGAGAGGGCATTAGGGGCAGAGGGGGCCAGGGCCAATGGTAGAGAGGGCATTAGGCACAGAGGGGGCCAGGGCCAATGGTAGAGAGGGCATTAGGGGCAGAGGGGGCCAGGGCCAATGGTAGAGAGGGCATTAGGGGCAGAGGGGGCCAGGGCCAATGGTAGAGAGGGCATTAGGGGCAGAGGGGGCCAGGGCCAATGGTAGAGAGGGCATTAGGGGCAGAGGGGGCCAGGGCCAATGGTAAAAAGGGCATTAGGGGCAGAGGGGGCCAGTGCCAGTCCAGTAGCCTATTGTTAAGGTTACATTATTAACATTATTAACAAAATGTAATTACCGCAGCAATGCTTTATTTTAATAATTATTATGATTTTTATTTGCATAAATTATGTTAACACTTAAGTAGAGATGATTTACACATTACAATTGCAATATCTGTCATAAAAAGCAACATATTTTATCTTTTGTGTGTATGAAGACAATTGACATCTGGGTTACTGTCTAAATTTTCCATGGCGTAGAGAAAACCGCTATTTTAAATATTTTTTTATATCAGTATTTACAATTATGCACAAAGCTTGATGAAAGTAAATTTAAATGTCTTAAAATTAAAAAAGGAAAATGTATAAAATTAATGTTATTGTAATGTTGCGGTAAGGACATTTTGTAAGAATAATTTTAAATATTAATTTAAATCTTAACGACTATATGCAATTTTGTGTACCTGTTTATGTGTATTACAAACTCTGATGGAGGTAGATTTTTATTTTATTTGGTAGAGTCAAAAGTGACTAGTTGCAGAAACACTCTTAAACACGCTGTGAAATCCAAATCTGTGAAATCCAAATCTGTGAAATCCAAATTACATGCAGTTCCGCTTTTTTCCACTGTGGTTGCCAAGGGGAAAATATTTCTTCGGTAGCCTCCGTTCACATTCATTGATAATTTGAAACTTTAGGTGGAAATGTGCATGCCTGAAAGATTATTTCATATTTATTTGCGCACAAGTAATACAATTGAGACGCCATTGTAGACGCTTACAGACAAAACTGCCAAAATATCATGCATTTTCATATAGTATTAGCAAAATGAGATCGTTCAATGGTAACACACTAGTTTACGGAGTCAGTTTCAAATTGATTTATAATGTGCCAAAACATGGGTAGAACACAAACTAAAATCTTGTTGTGTACTTTTGTGTTTTATACAGTTTGGTGAAGTGCATCATGCAGGGCAACCGTGGATGACATCAGTTCCTCGTTTATTGGAACCTCTACATGTAGAAGAGTGATGTCAAGACTATACTTTCAGGGATCATTTCAATAGAGAAGCTGAGAAATGGGTAGGGCGCTTCCAGTAGAAGCTTGATAGGTCATTTTTCAGAGACCTATCCTCTGGAAATAGTCGTCCTAGTGGGGAAGAGGTGATTCTGTGGAAGCTTTAAGCTTTCCGGAGGTTTTTTTCTGCTTGGAAAGAAGAAACGTGAAGAAAAAATGGAGGGCCCGGCACCTGAGTATGCGGTAGGTGGGGTGAAGAGGAAAAATACATTGAGAGTGAATGTGGCAGAGGTGAGAAGAGAAGAAGTGGATTTGAGATACATAGTAATGGATGTATTCAGAGATCTGTTTGGAGTGGGGGTGGAACGTATGTATTGCATACAAGATTTTCAGAGGAGAGGGCTGTACGATATCACTCTGGAGAACGAGACTTTGTGTCTGGAAATCTTTGAGCGATACAAGAAGATGGGACTTGAAAAGGTATTGGAGGGTATAGCTTTTGAGGCTCTTTTTTCGCAGGATACAAAAGTGGTTACGGTGCTGATGTACGATCCGCATGTGACAGCATGGGAAGTGGAGAGCTTTTTGGGGAGGCGCTGTCAGGTTATAAAACCAGAAGTGAAGATAAAGAACCAATTTGGAGTGTGGAACGGGAAGAGGAGATTTCTCGTGAGGCTGGAGAGGGATAGAGATGGAATTGGTGGGCTCAGGCATCTACCAGCAAATTTCTCCATTGGACCGGAGAGGGTTCTTAACCTATGTGGGCTTACCCAAGCAATGCAGAAGGTGTTTAAAATATGGGCACCTGGTGAGGGAATGTGAAGCACTGATTGTGTGCAGCTTGTGCAGAGAGGAGGGGCATGTGGCAAGAGAATGCATGCAGGAGAAAGAGTGCCATTTATGAGGGGGAAAAAGGTTATCTTGCGAGAAGTTGCCCGGGGAGAAGCCGGACCTTTTCAGAAGTGGTTCAGAGGGGCAGGCAGACGGAGAATGAAGGGAATAACATGGCGGAAGAGAGCAGGAGGAAAGGAGAAAAGGACATGGGTGCGAGTCAAGGAAAATTCCCCAAGCCCCCTCCCCCTGCCTTCTCCCCCCTCCCCCCTTCCCCCCCTAGTAAAGCGCAAAGTGAAGGCCATGGAAGGAGTAAAAAAGTGAAGGAGGTGGAGTTTCATGAAGAAGAGGAGGAGGTGGCAAAGAGAGTAGAAGAGGAGGAGGGGTTGGAAGTGTTTCTTGAGCTGGAGAAACTTGCAGAGGAGGTGGGGAAAGAGAGAGAAGAATCGGTGGAAGAGGAGGGAATGAAAGAGTTGGAGCAAGAAAAAGGAGAAGCAAGTGGAATTCCAAAAAGAGACAAAGACGAAGAGATGTTTGGCAGTGGACTGGGCAATGTTAACGGACAAAGAGTTCCCGCTGGAGGAGGGGAATATGTCCGAAATTAGTTTCCCGAACAAAAAAGTAAAAGGAAGAAATCGGTTGACGGACTCGGAGGGGTCGCAGGAAGAGGGGAGTGGAGAAAGTCTGGCGTGGGACTCAGAGACACCAATTGGGGTGAATGAGTTTGGGGAGGTCTCCTTTTCTCAGAGCTCTTTGAATGAGGGGACATTTGGGACTGGGGAGAGTGGAGAGGAGAAGGGGGAGCCGGGTGGAGAGGGTTTTGTTGGAGGTATATACAGTGCTCGAGATGAGGGGGGATGGCATCCCCCCTGAAATAAAGATGGTCAAAATCATCCCCCTTCTGAAACGGCCATCCCCCCTTCCCATCCCCTGTGTTATTTTATCAATGAATGTGGAAATATTATCACTATTTCAGCGTTTAGTTTTTTGCGTATATTGAGTAAAATACTGTGGGCAAGGTGCACGCGCGCACATTCAATGACGCGACAGTTTTTTTTTTTTTTAATTGACGTCACGTCAGTCAGTGGCGCTGCACTGCACAGGTGATGATGGCTAAGCGCAAAGGACAGCTAGATCTGAGGGACTTCGGTTTTAAGAGGGCAAAAAGCAACACTGGAGGTAAGTCAAGAATCAGGAATACTTTTTATATGTCACCAAAGGTGGACTCTCAGTCCGGACAGAGGCGATACTAATACAGTTAATGATTTTAGTTTGAAGCTTGTGTTTTTTTTCCTTATTAACAACGCCAGCTAGCTAGCTAACGTCAGGTTAGACTTCACATTCACAAAGTTTATGTTAAGTTTCCTCCTCCTCTGACCCCCCCCCCCCTCCTCCCCCCATACAATCTGTCGCTGTCCAGGTTCTGAAGCACTGCTATGAGGCTTTTCTTCCTTTGTTTATTTACTACAAAATATGATAAATACAATTTCTAGCTAGATTATGTTTGTAGAGCCCTGCACTGGAGACCGAGGGCCACGTCTTTACCTAGGACACAGGCTCAACATTGTTTTTTCTTTTCTCGCTCTCTCTTGATCCACATAAATGAATGTTAGTTAGATGAAAACAAAAACAATGGAATAAAATTTTACTATCTTTCTGACACTTTTTGTGTTAACGTTGCTAACATTAATGCCATTAATAATCATATTAAAAGGAGGAATCAGTTCAGTCACTAGAGTACAATCACAATATAATTCTATATAGACACTTCAATATATCAGTGTACATGAGGTAAATTAGTTTAACATAAATTGTATGTGTTTGTGGTAGAAAAAAGAAGAGAGGAGGAAGCAGAAGCAGGGCAAGATAGTGCAGATGATTCTGAGGGCCCAAGTTACCAGGGAGATGATGAGCAAGACATCCCTGAATGCTGGACATCTAACATGTTCAGGGAGAAAATAAAGCAATATCCATGGCTAATATGCCAAAGCAAAAAACTTGGCTGCCTAACCTGCCAGAAGATTAAAGTAGTTGGGCCAAATACAGGTGGGAGCCAGGTGCATATTGCTGATGAGTGGTCCAAAGTTAAAGTGACAGCCTACGGTGCAACCCGAGCAGCTCAGCTGCAGTCTCTTCATAAGAAGATACACAAGCATAGAATGTCAGACTATCACCAAGCAGCTGAGAAAACCATGGAAAAGGCAAAAGAAAAGACATTGGAAACATTGACTTCTGATATGCAAAGGGATCACTTCTTAACTACTGATAGAGTATTTCGTACAGTGTACAAGATTGTGAAATCTGCAAGGCCTTTCACAGATCTACCAACTGATATTGATCTGCAAGTCCTGAATGGACTAGACATGGGAAGAACTTTACATTCAGACCATTCCTGTGCAACAATCAGCCAGCACATAGCAAATGAGATGAGAAAGAGAGTAGTTGGAAAGGTCCTTCAAAGTGGAACAAAATTTTCTGTTCTGATAGATGAATCTACAACTGACAGTAAAAAATCAGTTTTGATCATTTATATTAGAGCAAGCCTAGGGATGAGTGAAGAGCCACTAACATTCTTCTTGGATCTAGTTGAGCTTTCTGCTACCAATGCAGGAGAAATTTATCAAGTTCTGATGAATAACCTGTCACATCATGGCTTCTCTGAAGCTATTATGAGGGAGCGCTTTGTTTGCTTTGCATCAGACGGAGCTTCTGTCATGCTTGGAAGTAAGTCAGGTGTTGCAACCAAAATTGTAGAAAAGTTTCCCAATGTGATGGTGTGGCACTGCATGAACCACCGTCTTGAGTTGAGTGTTGGAGATGCTGTTGAAGAAATTGCAGGGATAAATGACTTCCAGTTTTTCTTTGACAAAGTGTACAGTCTCTATCATGCATCAGCCAAAAACCGCCGTGAGCTCACTGAATGTTGTCAGGAACTTGCATTACAGTGTCTGAACATAGGGAGAATTCTCAGCACTAGATGGGTGGCATCCAGTCACAGGACCATTAAAGCTGTATGGCAGCAGTATCCTGCACTCCACAAGCACTTTTCTAATGCCTCAGTTGATCCTAAAAGAAGTTCAACAGAGAGATGCATGTTCAGTGGTTTAACAAATCGCCTTTCAAATGCAACATTTGTGCAGAATCTTGGAGTCATGTATGATGCTTTAGAAGAGTTGTCTGAATTCTCTCTCTCGCTTCAAGACAGAAACATGACACTCCCCAAGGCCGAAGGAAGTCTCAGTCGGCAAGTCCGTGTGCTGAAGTCAATGGCAGAGCAGCCTGGACCAAGGGCAGAAGAGGCTCAGACTGCAGTGGGTTTGAAGATATTCAAAGGAGTGCCACTGACAGATAATTTGAGGTACAGCAGAGAAATAAACCACCAACAGTTTTTTCATGCCTTGGCTGCTAATATTGAAACAAGAATGGGATGCCTGCCTGGTAAACAGAGAAGCAAAGAAGAGTACCAGAGCTTTCTTAACAGTGTAAAAGTGCTGCAGCCATCCAACTGGCCAGATGTGTGTGGTGTTCGTTATGCCGAAAAGGAAATACAGGAACTCTGCTCCTTTTTCAAGCTTGATAATGGCAGACAAATTCAGAGAGGAATGAGGGAATACATTGATATGATCAGACTCACAAATGTTGATGAAATGAAACCACCAGCACCAGAAGAGCTAAAACCCCTCCTTCAAGCAGTGAACACACTCGTCATCTCCACAGCTGAGTGTGAGCGTGGGTTCAGTCAGATGAACATTTTAACCACAACTAGAAGCTGCCTAGAGGTAAAAAGTATGTCAGCTTTGCTCTTCATCAAGTGTGTTGGCCCTCCACTAAAACAGTTCAAGCCAGATGTTTATGTCAAGTCTTGGCTTCAAAGCCATTGCTTGGCTAATGACCTGAAAGCAAGAACCCGGAAAATTGACAATAAAAAACATGACTACGAAACTCTTTGGAAACTTCTGTGAGATAGTGTAGGGGAGAATGGGTTAGGCAGCCTTTGGAAAAAAAGGTCAGTTTTTAATTTTGTTTCCCCTTTTTTGCCTTTTGTTTGGCCACCTCAAATTTAAGACATTTTTTTCAGATTTTGTAAATGGTACATTTGTTTCATTCATTTGCTCTTGCACTTGAATTAAAATGGACTTGACTTGAGAATGTTTTGTGAGGTTTTTTTTCAAAATAGATTAATTCCCAGATTTATAGGTATCATGAGTATGAAGTTGCACTTGCACCCAGTGGGAAAAATTGTCCTCTGCATTTGACTCTAACTATGTAGGAGCAGTGGTAGCAGTGTCAGCCTGGGGGCTTGGTCAAGATTAATGACAGGAGTAGCAGACAGGTAATATCCATAGCATGCATGTTGTTTTAGAGTAATAAGGGTACACTGTTGGTCTCTCACCTTATGCGCTGTCCACAGCACAAATTATCTGTTCCTAAACATTAAAATCTACCATCCCCCCTGATTTTTTTTTACAACTCGAGTACTGGGTATATAACGGGGGGGAAAAAAATGGCTTTAAGTATAATGTCATGTAATGCGCGGGGGGTGAGAGGGGCGGAGAAAAGAAGAGGGGTGTTTCGGTTCTGTGATGGGGATGGGATTGAAGTACATTTTTTGAGAGGTACATTTGGGGTCAGGAAATTATATAAGAACATATTCTGAGGAGTGGGTTAGGGGTCCTTCAGTATGGAGTGTGGGGAGGACATGCTCCTCGGGAGTGGGGATTTTGTTTGGGTCAAGGGAATTTAAAATAATGGAGAGTTTTTCTTTTGTTCAAGGGAGGGTTTTGGTGGTAGATGTAGAATGGAGGGAGATAAAATTAAGGTTGGTGAATGTGTATGCTCCAGCGGTGCTCATGGGAAGGGGGGTTTTATTTTGGTCACAAATAGAGTTGTAATTATGGGGGGGGGATTTTAATGTGTCTTTTGAAAGGGTTGACGCAAGCCTTACAACATTGAAGGGGGTGATTAATACATTTTTGTTAGTGGATGCCTATAGGGTGGTACATAAAGAGTCGGGTTACACATGGGGGAATATGAGGGGGGCACAAAGTAGGATAGATTTTGTGTTTGTGCCGAGAAGCCAGAAAGTGGTATCAGCGGAGGTGGTGCTGCTGTTTTTTTCGGATCATTGTGGGGTAAAGGTGGGGCTGGATTTAAAAGTTCAGAAACGGGGAAAAGGGTACTGGAGGTTGAACACTAAGGTGTTGCAAGAAATAAATTTTCAGGTAAGGGTACGGGCTCTGTTTAAGGGTTTTTTAAGATTGAAGGAATTTTTTCCTTCAGTGATAGAATGGTGGGAGGGTTTTAAGGTGCGAGTAAGAGAGGAGGGAAAAATATACTGTAGAGAAAATAAAAGAAGAGAGCGGAAAAAAGTTTGATATTATCAGAGGAAGTTAGAGGAGGTATATGAAGAGTGGAACAACGGGGGGGTTTTTGATGAGCAGAACTGGGCTCTATCAAAGGATAAATTAAGAGATTTGTTCGAGGAGAGAGGAAGAGTTTTTGCTTTCAACTGTAGAATGTATAAGAGGGAGCAGGATGAGAGGTGCTCAGCATATTTTTTTAGGACGGTGAGGGCAACACAAGGGAAAAAATTGATGGAAGGATTGAGAGGGGAGGATGGGGTGGTGAGGGAAGGCATAGAAGAAATGGTGAGGACCGCATCAAAATTCTACGAGAATTTGTTCAGTGTGAAAGAGATAGAAGAGGGGGAGAGTGAAAGGTTTTTAGAAAATGTAGAAGCAAGGGTGCCAGAGGACATGAGGGCAAGGTTGGAGTTGCCAGTAGGGGAAGAAGGGTTAAAGAAAGCATTAGCGGGGATGAAAAGGGATAAGGCACCAGGGCAGGATGGGCTTCCCATGGAATTTTATAGTGTGTTTTGGGATATGTTAGGGGGGTGTTTCACGGAGGTGGTACAAGAAATTTTTCACACGGGTGAGTTAAGTAAATCGATGAGAGAGGGGATAGTGGCACTATTATACAAAAAAGGGGATAGGCAGGATTTGAAAAATTGGAGGCCAATTACTTTATTGGGGGTGAACTATAAAATAATAGCTAGGGTATTGACGGGGAGGTTAAGAGAGGTCATGCTAATTTTGGTGAATGAGGATCATACATGTGGGTTGGAGGGGAGATCTATGGCACAAAATTTTATATTGATAAGACAATAATTGCTTTACATGTGCTCTGACTGTGAACTGCCAAATTACATGCAGTTCCGCTTTTCTACCACTTTCTAAAAGGCAACGAACCAATCATTTCCCACGGAGGAAATATTTCTTTGGTACTTTCACATTCATTGATAATTCGAAACTTTAGGTGGACATGTGCATACATACATGAGTATTTCAGATTTATTCGCACATGATTAATAAAATAATGCGGCCCTTTCGTCGCTTACAGACAAAACTGTCAAAATATCATGCATCATCAGTATTGGCAAAATGAGCTTGTTCAATAGTAACACAATACGGAGTCAGTTTCAAATTGATTTATAATGTGCCAAAACATGGGTAGAACACAAACTAAAATCTTGTTGTGTACCGTTGTGTTTTATAGTTTGGTGAAGCCAAAGTGCATCGTGCAGGGCAATCATGGATGACATCAGTTCCTCCTTTATTGGGACCTCTACATGTAGAAGAGTGATATCAAAACTATGCTTTCAGGGATCATATCAATACTCAAAAACTGAGAAAAGTGTGTGTTCCCTATTCAGCCTTTTAACTAACATCAAAGTGTAGGATCTGTTCTTATCAGAGAAAGCGATTATGACGGCGTTTGGTGGTGTTTCGGCGAGGGTGCGCTCAATCAAGCACACTGTGTTTCACTGTCAAAGTAGAGTATCATTCAGGTGTGAGTCATGTGCTCTTTTGCAAGGAGATTTGGTTCACTAACTGTAACCGTTCTGTTCGAGACACCCACCTGCTGTTTTTAGAATCAGAGCAGATAGGGGCTTGTTGTTTTATACAAGACAAACAAGCTTCTGTCGAAAGTGTCTTTTTTTGGCCATTCATCTGAAGTGTGTACAACTGTGCGATGTTGGAATTGTTTTGAGGAGGGGCACATTATGAAGGATTGACCTAGAGACTGTCCAAAGGGCAGGGAAGGCTTTTTCTCCTTTGCACAGGCTGTGAGCAGAGGAGCAGCGAAACGAGGGAATGAGGAGTCTGGTGCCGAACAGCGGCCTGCAGAGCAATCAGCAGAGGAGCCCCAGTTGTGAGTGGTTCCTGACGAGGGGAGCTCTGCGACTTCCAGTCAGCAGGAGAAGACCAGCAAAGTGACAGCACCTGCTGCTAAACCTTTGGAGAGAGGCGGAGTTTCCTCAGGCGTGCCATTGTCTGGTGGGAGGGGTGTGCCAGAGGACTCGCAGTTTCTCCCTTTGTTTTTCTGGACCTAAAACCAGCATTTCGGTCTTCTCTGAGTTTAGGAGCAGGAAATTGGAAATCATCCAAGCTTTAATATCTGCAATACAAGCCTCTAATTGATAAAGTGGTAGTGCCTCGCCGGGTTTCATGGAAATGTATAGCTGCGTATCGTCCGCATAGCAGTGAAAATCTACCCCACGTGCCCGAATAATATCACCAAGGGGTAGCATATATAATGAAAAGAGTACTGGACCTAGCACTGATACTTGTGGAATATCATATTTCATTACTGAGCAACTGGATACTTCATTTAATTTCCTATTGTATAAGTACGATCTGAACCATGCAAGTGCTTAACTATTAAGTCCAACACAGCCCTGGAGTCTGTTCAGTAGAATCTCATGATCTATTGTATCAAAAGCTGCACTTAGGTCAAGGAGTACAAGAACAGACACAGAGTTTCGGTCGGCTGATAATAGTAAATCGTTACTAACTTTAACATGTGCCGTTTCAGTGCTATGATAAGGTCTAAATCCTGACTGGAATATTTCATGGATATGGTTTGAGCTAAGGTATGCACCAAGTTTCTTCGCAACAGCTTTCTCTAATATTTTGATAGAAATGGAAGATTTGAAATGGGTCTATAGTTTTCCAGTTTGTCAGGTTCGAGGTTTGGTTTCTTCAGTAATGGCTTAATAACCACCATTATTTGTGACTCTGGTACATATCCTGCTACTAAGGATATTTTTAACATATGCTGGCCTAGTATGGGGAAAAGTTCTTTAACCAATTTTGTAGGGATAGGCTTGTGTTTAGGAGTTAGGTTTTAGAAATCAAAGGTCCTTGAAGCTTTTTGAACATTTTAATATTACACCATTTAGGCTATTGATTGTGGGGAACCATATTTTTTTAATAGAAAAATAAATAAACAACACTCTAAAACACAAATAAAAAATAAGTGTAGCTACAAGTTAAAAAAAAAAAAAAAAAAAACGTACAAAAGCACCGTGTTTGTTTTTACATAGTCTACGTTGCTGTTGTTATTTCAGCCCTAAATGCGATAGGTCACTGTGGAAATGTTGACTGTACAGGACTTTTTGCAAAACGTAACAAGATAAACTCTTCAGGGTTAATCATAACACAGTGGTAGCTGCACATCGCCTACAAGATATTTGGTTTCATTAACATATTTATAGCTACGAGAGATTTTGGAGAACAAAAATTAGGTGTCTTCTAAACCGAAAGTGCATCAGGTAGCCAGTAGCCTACAGTAAGCAATGGAAAACACAGAATGCTTTGGCCTATTTGTACAATGTTTTAAAAATATATTATTGTTTCTAGTTATATCTGAACATGATTTTCTTTTATGCATTTTACAGTCTGTGGCTGTGGCAAGACGAGGGTCGTAACTCGTAAGTGCTTTGGGCTATTAATAGCACCCTCTTATTGTATTGCAACCGCCTTTTCAAGCTTTCCGTGAACCAGCGGTTCTTGCCCAGTTAATACCCAACAACATCAAAATACTCTTGATATCCCACCCTCCAATTCCCAGAGATCGATTCAAATGCAGAGACGTTATAGTATCGCTTGTAAGAGTACCAGAAAATAAGATATCAGGAGTCTTTTGATGTTATTGGGTCACAAACATCAGAAAGTCATGGCATGCAAAGGATATGCGACCAAATATAAAAAATGATTGCTTTATTCTTTATATAAATGCAGGGGTGCCAATAATTGTGGCACACATGGTTTTGTTTAAAATATGTTTTTCTTGATGAGGGATTTTTTTTTCTTCTCATAATACATTTACTTCAAATAATGGTTGATTTTTCTCATTTTTTCAGTGTGAAATTATGTGTGAATTTTTTATAACCCTTTTTACTCATCTTTACCAGGGGTGCCAATAATAGTGGAGGGCACTGTATGTAGGAATGCATGAAGTGAACTATATTCCTGTTCAATTCCTGTCCTATGCACCACAGGTGCAAATTAGCTCTGTAGCCATGTGCAAAGAATCGTGAAATTTTCCCATGGACATGGAGAGTTTAACACTCTCTGCAAAATCCCTCATACAAGTTTTATTTTTGCATTCAATCTGAGAACTTGCCTTGCATTGGTAAACTAACTGTTCACAGGCAAAGCAGCCACAGCTCAAAGTTACTATTGTGGAAAACAGTGCTTGTGGTAGTCTGATCATCCTTATTTTCCTGTGATGCAACAAAATCAGGTCCTTTCTCACACATGTTATGCGCTCTGCATAACATGTGTGAGAAAGGACCCCATTTTATTTAAAAAAAACAAGAGTGGCAAAATAATTCCTCCGAAAGATAAAACTTTAAAAAGCCATGGTTTGTGAGATCCTTGGGTAGGCTATGTGATGGCCAAAACTTTCTGGATTGGGATTTATTAGGTATATTTGCTGCCTTTGGTTGCTGAGTGCAGCATTTCAGGGCACTGCTTCTTGTAGCTGTGCAAACTTCGGTGTTCAATTCAACAATGAACCAGGCCCTTGGTCCTGGAGAACATGTTGCTTTTTGTTTACTCCTTAAAATAAATACAGACCAATTAGTGTCACTCTAACACAGTGGTTCTCAACCTTTTTATCAAGTGGGCCACAGTTATGTCCCAAAACAAGTGTCGCGTGCCGCATTCATAAACGCAAAAATGTATGACGTAACGTAAGCCTAAATTGTATTATGACTCAATATTCATGATCGTGGATTGTCTGGATAATTGCTATAATGTTGGTTTTGTTAAGTAATGCTATTTAGACTTACATAGGCAACCTCATCCTATGAATTATAACACCAGTAAACAATTTAGGAATGTTACTCACGTTAATGAGATACTTGGTTTTGTCGAGAGGCCGCCAATCCTTCGCAGTCAGGAATCATGTGGGTGACGGCACAGCGGAGCTAGGCCTCCGGTAACGCGACTTAATGCGACACATAGCAGAGAAAGTGCGCTCGCATATATATGTGGACCCAAAGATTGACATAATTTTGCCACTCAACTGCCGCAGGTACTGTCCAGGAATGCATTTCCATAATTCCGTGATGGAACTTGCGTGCTGGGCGGCGTACGTCTCCCCCTTTCCTTGTATGTCTGTCAGTTCCTCTTCAAGCGCATCGCGAGGCAAACTGAAAGTTGCGCCAAGTTCCTTCAGTTTCACAACTGGGAAAGTGAACGGGTGTCTGATGAAATCTCCAGCATTCTGAAGTTTTTCGAAATCTGTAAAACGTGATGAAAATGTCTCTTCCATCTGACACAGTGTCGCGCCGAATCTCTCTCTTCTCTTTCCAATCCTCCCTCACATGCCTCGTTCAGCAATGGAAAATGGATCAGGTCGCCTTCTTTCACTTGTCCAGCATATAACCCGAGCTTCATTTTAAAACTTCCCACCTGGCACATTAATTAATCGATAGATTTCCCCTCACCTTGCAGATGTAGGTTCAGCCTGTTCAGGTGAGCCGTCAGGTCGCTGAGAAAGGCCAGGTTATTTCTCCATCCCATGTCACCCAATTCTGGGTATTTCTCTCCCTCGCCAATGTCGATGAGAAACCGTTTGATCTCTGGAAGTAATGTCATAAATCTGTCAAGGACTTTGCCGCGACTCAGCCATCTCACCTCGGTGTGCAAAATGATGTCCCCGTAGGCTGCGTTAACCTCATCCAACAATGCTACAAAGCAGCGGTGAAGTACTGGCCGCGTTCGGATTAAGTTAACAACTTTCACCACGGTGTCCATGACTCTCTTCAGGTAACCATCTGATAATTTGCTGCAAAGTGCCTGCTGGTGTACAATGCAATGAAAGTCGTCAACAAGTTGGGGTACTCCTTTGTCATTTCAGCAACAAGTCCCTTGTGCTTTCCTGTCATACACGGGGCTCCGTCCGTTGTGATAGAAACAACGGATTGGGGTGGTACAGACATTTCGTTGCAGGCTTTGCTAACTGCTTTGTGAATGTCAACACCTCGCGCGCGATCATGCAGAGATTTCAGTGAAAGTAAGTCTTCAGTGATTTCAAAAGTATCTGTATTCACACAGCGCACCCAAATGCAAAGCTGGGCCACATCTCCTATGTCAGTAGATTCGTCTGTTGCTAAACTGAGTGCAGAGGCGGAAGCTATTTTTGCTTTTAATTGATCTGTAAGGTTATCGGACATTTCAGCAATTCGCCTTGTAACTGTGTCATTGCTCAATTGCAGATTCTTTATTCTGCGAATAATCTCGTTTTTGTTGCTCAAATCGTTAAAAAGACACTGCGCTGATTCAAGAAAGCAGTTTTTGACCAGTTCACCATCTGTGAATGGTTTGCCATGTTTGGCAAGTAGCCATTTTGAACGTAGCTAGCGTCACAGCCTGCGATAGCAGTAGACTTGCTCGCATGGTTCTCTGCTCAGCGTTAAAAGACTTTTCGAGATGACTTATCCTGAGAGACCTGTCCGTAGATTTTGGGGGGTATTTATTGTCAAAGTCTGTGTGGACCGTATCGAAATGTCGTTTTATATTGAAGGATTTGCAGACATTGAGGACTTTGCTGCATATCAGACAAAATGGTTGCCCATCCTTTTCAATTACACTGAACGTGTTTCTCCACTCCTCCCGTACTTTTCTACCCTAATTTTCCACAGTCCGGTACCTTTTTCCGCCTGGTGTTTAATTCGGTTTTTTTTCTGGTGTATTTTCTTCTTTTCTTTTCCCTCCTCCTCTGACTAAAAACCTTTCCATTTTAACATAACATAGAAACTTAGCCTATCGGGCTACCACACTGCGCTGATCAAGAACGATAAAGCATTTTCCCCAAGGACGCATGGGATTGCGGGAACGGGGAGTGGCTGATTGAAAGTGAAGAGTTATTAGAAGTGCAAGACTTCATCTCCCATCATCCCATTTGAGATACATTTTTTTGCATTTGTGAACGGGCCCGCCAAACAAAAAAAGATAAATATAATTTTTTACATAGCTAATTATTTAATATTAATTCATGGCTCCGCGTGCCGCAGATGAACGCGATGCGGGCCGCATGCGGCACGCGTGCCGCACGTTGAGAACCACTGCTCTAACACCTCGTAAATAAACAATGTGATATTTTTTGCTTTGAATACATTTGTGAAACGTGTGCTATGGAGATGATCTAGCCTCTGCACTGATCCAAGCTCCTCTTTGTTCGGAGGAAGATTCTGAACAGCATGGGACTGGATGTTCATTGGATTTGACAGCTGCCATCTCCGGGGTGAGCCAGGAGAAGTGCTGCGGGCCAGGGGAGGGAGACCAGGAGTGCAGCACCTGCTCCTTACACCATGACCTCCTTCTCCCCAGCCCGAGAGCACCCCTCTTGGTGCAGTGACCTCCATCTTTTCCTGTGTCTGAGCTCTGACCCAAAACACCATCTCAAGCCATAGAAAATCCCTAAAGTGTGTCCCCTGCAGCCTTGCAGCAATCTGTGGCTCCATTGCTTAAGCATAACCTTGCTAAACCATTCTGCTGGAGTGGCCATTCCGAGTCTTTTTGAGGAACTGGATCTTTTGGCTCCGTTCACCGAAATGAGACGTTCGTTTGGCTTTCATGTGGGTTTTCGTTCACTTATACTTCCGGGTTAAAAAAAAAATAAATTTATTGGTTTGATGTTGCACTTAGGCTATGTCTATAATGGTGTATTCAAATGATTCCGGAAGTCGGAATATTTCCGATTTACGAAAATAAAAAAGGATTTGAACATGACACTCTGGTGATGAGATGGTGACGAGTTAATGACAATGATCTCGGAAATCCGACATTCAACTAGGGCACCAACTGAAGTCCTCGAGATGACCGAGGTGACGAAAAATGTGTCAAACAAGGTCAAGGGTGAACAGCTGAGCATCTGTAAACATGAGAGATATCTGGAGCTAGAGAGAACTGTTGCGTGGTGTGTTTATGTCGTCTTTAACAAAACAAACGCAGTCTTTCACTGCGTTTGTTTTCATCTTCAATCGTCATTTGCATACGCTATTTAAAACATTTGGAACTGCAAATGCTGCTCAGAGGCCAGCCAAAAAAGCATCAGCTTTCTGCGGGCGTCCATGTTTTTTTTTGCCGCTGACCATTTAAACACCTTTACCATAACGAATGGGGCCATCGTCAACGGCAAACATCATGCACGATCCTCCCGAGTTGGCCACTTGAATACACCGTAAGTGTCGGACGCATGCGACAGTGCTGCTATCGTGTCCGCGATATTTCTATCATTTTAGTGCAGTGTGTAGGCCTATGTTTATTGTTATATTAATTATATGATATTAATTACCAAGTTTAATTAAATATGACGAGATCACTTCATCCTACTACTATGATATACTAATATGATTAAAAAAAAAAATATAGTCTACTAGTCTTTCTTTGACTTGACTAGTAGGCTATTAGGTCTGCCATAATAAAGGTATGGATCATTTGCGACCGATTGGCTTTTTTAACAGTGCTTGTGCATAGGCTAGCACTGTAGCGAACCGTGGGAAGTAGACGGGCCTTCTGCAATCTTACCTTTAAGCTTTAAACGGATGATCACTCTCAAACTGTTTCCGTTTACTTTGCCTGATTGTCAACCAAACAATTGATTCGCTCAATAACCAAAACCAATAATTAAATGATTAGACTACCAATTTATTTTGAAATAGCATTATTGTTATGTGCATTGCTGCTTTTTTATCCACATTTATGATGACGGAGTTATGCAAAGATTCTGACTTGCTAAAGTATATATTTGTTTCTCTAGTCTGAATTATGCGGTTCGAGACAGTTAAGGAGATGTCCTCTTTAAAGTTATGCTTTCTAATGTTTAAATGGCTTTGACTAATTTGAGCGCCGTCTTAAAGTTATTAGCCTATGTTCTTTAACGCATGCAGATTATTGCCACCCTTGTAAAACAAGTTGTAGTGATCTCTGTCATTATTTCTTTATTATAGGCTACATATTAGTCTTCATTATTCAGTGAATTGTTTGATTGTTACGCTACACAAGCTAAACAAACGGAAACAAATAATGCGGTAGCCTACACCCCGCATTTTCCAGCCTACCAGCTGTAAATACACATATTTAAGTGCTACACATGTTATGACACAAAGAAAAATGCTAGCACAGGAAAAACTTGCTATATCCATTTATATTTGTTATTCAGTTAATTACTGCTTGATTGATAATTAAGAACTAGACCTACAAATGGAAACAGGTAGGCAGTTATATCCATATAAAGGTTGTCTAAGGTTACAGAATGCCTATTTTACAGCCGACCCACGCTTTCTGTCTGGTCACATAAACTTGGGAAAAAGAAGGGGAAAAAATAGCAGTGTTGTAGTCGAGTCCACAACTTCCGAGTCCGAATCCACCTATCTGAGTCCGAGTCCGAGTCCACACCATCCGAGTCCGAGTCCACACCATCCGAGTCCGAGTCCAGCGCTAAAAAGTCTACCATGTATATTTCCCAACTTAAATTGTATTTAATGCTTTTTTAAAAGTCCTAGATACATGTATGTATATAAGTTCCAGACAGCTTACATTATTTTTGCACAAATACAAATTTACCCTGAGTTGAGTGCAATTTATACATACACTGTACTCGTTTCGTGCCAGTATACCAACATCAAGGTTGAATATCTCGGAAGTCACGTGACTCGAAAACCCGCGTAAGTCGGTGCTCCACAATGCAAGATTGACTAATTTGAAAATGCAAATAATGGTATATATGCACTATGATCCACTGGATGGTTCTCTTAATACGCCTCATGCTCATAGTAACCAAAACATATTATTCGAGAACTTAAACATTTTAAAACTGGGTTGATGTTTCACATGGCGTGGTGTGGCGTGGAAAGCTCAACGATATGGTACACAGTAGCAAAGATCTTTGACGGTACGTACACAAGTGCCCGAGTGTGTGCGCAGTCTGCGCATGTTTTTGTTTACGTGTTACGACACGGGTGTATATAATAGTACGTAGCGTGCTAGCTTGCTACGACTAGCGACACGCACGAAAATCCCTGCTGCGTTTTAGCGACATGGAAATCCCTTATTTGAGACCTGACCACTGGACAAGTCAACGTTGTATTTTATCCACACTGACTGGCGAAAATAGTCACTCTGACTGAACGACAATAAAACTAAAGCAACGACAGCTAGCTTGCTGTACAGTTCCGTGGATGCCATGTATAAAAAATTTAAGTATATTTAGTATGTCTATTTTATTGACTCGTACATTACAGAATGGGTATATTTTTGAGAACTGGACGAACTTTGCGAAGCCTTTTTTCCCCGAAAGTTCATGGCAATGACAAATTGACAATGACAATGCTATTTTATTTCTCAAGTCACCCACGAAGGGTATAGGAGAAAATGTAAATTGTATAATGTTAAAAGAGGCTCAGTGTAATAATCAAATTGAATTGAAATAAATAATTTCCCCCCAAAAAAAGACTTACGACATGTTTTCGTAAGACCGCGCGTATGCACTTAATTAGTTTATGTATGCAAATGTTTTGCCTTTGGCGCGGTACCACATGTTTCTAGCAAGGTGATGTTCCGGCCCTTTTTGCGCATTGTTCTCTTGCTGGAATTCATGTGCATTTATGACTGTATGTATCAGTAACACTTCTAGTTTCACATATGTGAAAGGGCTGTTACAGTGATAGCCGATAGCTCAGATTTTTTAATCAAAAGAAATCAAAGTGCGCTGCTTCTGTGTATACATGGTATGCGTGTAGAGCACTGCTGCTGTGATGTGTATGCATGTGTTTAGTACAGTCTGGGTCTGTGTAGTGTGTACGCATGCACTGTCCAACGTTGCTGCACGTACATCATTTATATTGGTCTACGGTGTAAACACATATCATGTGTATAGCGATATGCATGCAGTGATACACGCTCGCGATCTGTTCCTACTAGAGATGGGAATCGTTCGATTTTATTGATACCGATGCCATTATCGATTCTGCTTATCGATCCAATTTTTTATTGATTCCTTAAATATAATTTGCTCCCAGACTATTAAAAGATCAACTATTAGGCTACTTTTAGTATCGGGTGGTAATCTAAAATGGATTCAGTGACATAATATTTATAAAGTATAAAGCATTAGTTTTTCATTCATATTTCTTGGAAATATATCTGGAAAATATTTATCTGGTATACAGGTGCAGCTAAAAAAAAATAGAATATCGTGAAAAAGTTCAATATTTTTTGTCACTCATTTCAGAAAGTGAAACTCATATATTATATAGATTCATTACACAGAGTGAAATATTTCAAGCCTTTATTTCTTGATGATTATGGCTTATAGCTAATGAAACCCCAAATTCAGTGTCTCAGAAAATTTGAATATTACATAAGATCAATAAAAAAGGATATTTTAAACAGAAATGTCAGCCTTCAACTAAGCCCCAAATGGAACCATAACAGTGCCAAGCAATGTATCGTTAGCTAGGACTATTATTGTTAACGTTACCCAGGACTATTATTGTTAACGTTACCCCATAGGCATTTTTGCCCATGTGACCGTCTATGTAATGTTGTTTTCTGGTTGTTTGATTGTGACTGAATGACCAAAAATAACTGGTTTCCACAACGTCTGAATCTTGACACTTTATGAACGTGAACAAAAAGACATAGTTGCATTTTCACTTGGTAACGTTATCAGGACGATTGAGAAATGAATATAAGACAACGTAGAAACCAGACATCATACTGCCATCATTAACAATATGTGGTTGCAACGGGTCCTTCAAGTTGTATTTAGATCATTGTGAAAAAGTAAAAAATGAGACAGTGGATCAATGTGTTTTATCTGGCGTTGTGAATCTTTCTCAAAAGTGCCGATGCTTTAATGTTATTATTTTACTGCCTTATAAATAATGAGGTACTCAAGATACAGCTTAACGTAGGAATCAGGACATATGTTAAATAATGTTATGATACAATTTCATACAAGTTGTATCAGGATAACTGCTTAATGGTTTAAAACAAACACTGTGATACATTTTTCCTTATCAAAAGAAGAGCATTTATGGCAAGCCGTTTTAACATTTATTCCTCGAGACTTACTAGTAACTATTCATTAGATACTAGTACTTATTCTTTAGTTACTAGTAACTATTCCAATAGTTACTTGTATCCATTTCAGTTTTACTAGTAACTATTCATTAGATACTAGTACTTATTCTTTAGTTACTAGTAACTATATCTATTTCAGTTTTACTGGTAACTTTTCATTAGATACTAGTACTTATTCTTTAGTTACTAGTAACTATTCCATTTTTACTCGTAAGAAATAGATTTTTTGCAATTGAATTATATGAGGCTCTGCGGTTCAGATATCAACTATTTGCTTCTGACTAGTAACTATTCCAATAGTGACTAGTATCTATTTCAGTTTTGATAGTAACTATTCATTAGATACTATTACTTATTCTTTAGTTACTAGTAACTATTCCAATAGTTACTAGTATCTATTTCAGTTTTGATAGTAACTATTCATTAGATACTAGTACTTATTCTTTAGTGACGAGTAACTATTCCAATTGTTACTAGTAATATTTTTATTCTTACTAGTAACTATTTCTGTTTTACTCGTCATCGGTAATGACAAGTCAAAATGACTATTTGATAGTTCAATTAACATTCTTACTAGTAACAATAAAAATGTTACTAGTAACTATTGGAATAGTTACTAGTAACGAAAGAATAAGTACTAGTATCTAATGAATAGTTACTAGTAAGTCTCGAGGAATAAATGTTAAAACGGCTTGCCATAAGCATTTAGAGAGAGGAGAACAGCTTGGATGCATGAAATACGTGTTCCTACCAATACCATATCGTCATCATCATCTTTGTTGTTGGGATGTAGTCCTCTTTCCATGTAAGAAATATTATAAGCACTTTTTCATTTCTGGGAATTGAGTTCGCAATGACTCTATTTCGTACAGCTCTGCAAATGACAATGTCACTTGTGACTCCTGCTCCACACGAAGAAAGAAACATGCCATTCTTTATATAAATCATAAGTATTTATTTATCATCATAAATCGTTATCTATTTTATTCTAGCTGCGGCTAGGAGTCGACCCAGGGACTCATTAAGCATGGGCTATAACAAATTTGAATTCGTAGTAGGCCTAGTGACAAGGTTTTACATTACAAATGCATAAGAAATTAAGATTATTTTTGCTCGTAACGTGTTAGCCTATAATCAAATCAATTAAAGAAGCTCGGCCTATATTGAACTCCCACAGAAGATGCACATCTTAACAAGTTATGAACATCAACAAGCATAGGCAGATATTCAGATTCAGATATTCAAATCAAATGATTCCATAGAAGCAATAATCAGAGAGCGATCTATGGAGGAATGCAAATGTAACATAACACCCCGGTTTTATAAAATTACAGAAGATCATCCTTTGAAAAAAGTGTAGGCCTACTTTCTAGCGAGTGGTGTGTGTGTGTTCTGTGGCACAACATGATCATATGTGGCTCTGGAAATGTTTAGGCTACTTCCGGCATTTAACATTCAAATCCCACTCTGCAGCATTTGATTCTTTTTGTGTTTTATAAATTATTATTCTCATGAAGATATCAAAAACCTAAACTGATCAGTGAACTGCGAAAAAGATTTTTGCAAAGGTGAGATTCAAACTTGCATCACCACAAAAGGGAGAACCAACAGCGGGAGAAGCAACTGGTTAAACCAATGCGCCACCAGAGAACTCTGAAAAAGAGCGTATCCTCAGGCTTTAAGAGAGCGTAAAAAGTTTACTGCTATGTAAACTGTCGCTTGAAGGCAAAGGGTTTGCGGGACTGTAGGGTGTGGTTGTGAGGGCATCGTCCTGGGTGCTCTTCTGAACTTTGTGAGTGCTATATTTGTTCTGCTAGTGTGGCGTTTAGCTGCAAACATTGGTAGATCTAAATGGTAACGGTATATCAACTGGTCAACAATGGCCTTAGCCTTGTAATTTGAGCCACGACTTTCACGCTGTAGACTTGTGTTCGAGCCCAGTTTTTTTTTCCGACAAAAACTATTGTGCACGTTATGCTTTTCACATATAAGAATGTTTACAGTAGCTTAATAAATAATGATTCTTTACTAGGCAACACAATCACGTGTGGCAACCTTGTCATTTCGCAACAACTTTACTGATCAAACGTCGCAAGACCAACATTATCAGTTATACAGGCAAGATAAATGATGGTCAGTTTCACTGTTCATGGCCATTTAAGTACGTGTTTATAACTAATGCAATATTAATATTCATATTATATCAGAATGTTCAATACATATGTTTAGGAAAAGTCACAAAGGGATAGCTATGGATTCCATGACAGCAGATTTATTGAATTTCTTTGTGACAACGGTCATTGACCGCTGTAGTGTTATATTTGAACAACTTTATAGGCTACTGTTGCTACCTTGCAAATGGCACGTTTGTATAATTACGTTAGCTAGATAATCTACTGACATACACACCATTAGTATGTATATTATGTAGGCTACAATAACCCATTTAAAACAAGTAATGGTAGTCCATTTAAAAATATGAATGTACTTAAATTTAAACTTAAATTTATTTGTAATTCATGGTAAAGGGGAAATGACAGAATCCAGGCATTTGTGTTTATTTTAGCCAGAATGCATGTGTGTTTGCGTATATGTATGCATCTCTCTCTCTAGATTTAATTATCTTATGGGTCATTAATATATATTTGCATTGTCATTCAGTTATCCATGCATACAAGCACTGTCTATAATAAAACTAGCATAATCTAGGCTTGCCATAGAAATTATTGATATCAAAATTAAGCCAAGCAACAACAAACAATACTGGCTTACCTAGGACAAATTAAACAAGCTCTATTCCAAACCAATGCTACCCAATGTTACCAAATTATTTCATACAACTTGGCCCTGTGCTTTTTCATCTTACCATCTGAAATGGTCATTCAAACTTTGTGCGTCACATCAAAGTGTCAACTAACAAAAAAATGCTTCATGGAAGAAGACATAATTTAAATGAATGCTGTAAGCAACTGGGGAAAAATTACACTCCAGAATGGATATGTTTATACTTGGTTGTCAAGTACAAAATATTTTAACTAGATAGATAGATAGCTAGCTAGACAGGCTACTTAATTATCCCCATGGAGATATTTTTCTAGCAACATATAACATTCACATGGGGGGGCGGTCAGATAAAGTTTAGTCAAATAAGTAGTAAAATAGTATCATTTATTGTAAAACGTAAAACATTAAGAAAATCTTATTTGTGAACACAAATTACACAGACTATTGTTAAAGATATAGTGTATAGTCATTTGCAATTGTTTTAAGTGTAACAGTTGGATTGTTATTTACACTATAAATCATTGACATTTGACACTTTCACGTGACACATAACGTTAAAATGATCACATTCACTTCGGATGGTAAGATGAAAAAACACTTAAATTATTTATGAAACATTAGGTAGCATTGCTACTTGTTTAATTTGTGTGAGCTAACATAACCAATATTGTTTGCTGTAACTTGGCCTCATTTTGATATGAATAGGCCTACTTTTATTGGCAGGCCTCTGTTTTGCTAGTTTTATTATAGACAGTGCTTTCTGCTTTGTATGCGTAACTTGGCATTTTTGTACATTGATAAGGTTTTCTGTTGAGGTTTATGTTATAGGCTACTTCCAGCCCCACACAACTATAAGCACTAATCAATCTTTAATCTCCCTGTCAACCCATGTATTATTATGAAGTTACATACATTTTTTAAATAAAATGTACCTATATAATTGAAATGCATGTGTCCAAGTGTTAGTTTTAGACTTGTACAGAGGTGTGTCAACTTTTTAAATCACATTCAGAACACTAGACATTAATTAGACATCAAATTATTTAAGCTTTCAAACAACCAATGCACAGTGGTTTGTCCATTAAAACTATAAAAGTGAATGCTTTCACATTGATGGAATTGGCTGAAACGGCTAGAAATTGTAGTACCGGCATGCACTTTTATTCGAAAAAAGATCACTCCATCCTCCTGTCGTCCCTGTCTGCAGCGGGGATCGGCGGCTCTGCCCTGGCCTGGATTGAGTCCTACCTCTGGGAATGCTCCTCCCAGGTTGCCTGGTCTGGTAAAGTATCGGCACCTCGTCCCCTTACCACAGGTGTCCCCCAGGGCTCAGTCCTTAGTCCCCTCCTTTTCTCCACCTACACCAAATCCCTTGGCCCTGTTATCACTGCTCATGGTCTTTCTTACCACTGTCTGTCTGTCCTGGCTCCACGGTGGTGGAATGAGCTCCCCGTGGAGGTCAGAACAACAGAAAGTCTGACCGCCTTCAAGCACAGATTGAAGACTCACCTCTTCCAAGCTGCACCTCTCTCCACCCCTCCCTACCTCCTTGTGACCTCCCTTGATTATGTGGTTGTGTAGTTACCCCCACCCCAAAAAAAAGAGAAATAATTTCCAATCATAACTGACTGCGCCTGGTACTTTAATTTGTGTTTACCTTTTAGGGTTGTTTTAATGCACTTGTTCCTAGTTCGGAAATGCACTATGTACGTCGCTCTGGATAAGAGCATCTGCTAAATGACTATAATGTAATGTAAATGCCCTGTTTAGTTTAGATGCAGCTGTCTTTATGCTCAGATCACCAACATAATTTAATGGAATATTACGGCACTTGCCAAAAATGACAGGTCGTAGGTGCAGCTATTACCAGATGATAATCAGGCTTAACTTTAAAGAAAGGGTAAACAGCAGCCAACGTGTCTTTCCTCACAGTCATGGTGCCGCAGCAGTAATACTAGTGTTAATATAAAACTAATAGCCTGTAGCCTATCAAAGTTTGAATCTCGGCAAGCTCTTCAATAAAATAAATGATGAAAATAAATAAAAGCAAGTAGCCTGCTTCCTCCACGGTGTGTGTTGGCTACCCTTGAGCCTGTCACAAGGGATGTCATGCCAAATGTATTTATTTATTACTTTTTAACTAGCACCCTTGGCTTTAAGTTGTATTATTAATGGTGAAACAACATGTGACTGGTAACGTGGCTCAAGAAAAGATGTATTGATGTTGTCTATGTAACATTGTGATTAGGGTGTTATTTCTCATGTAGCCGAAAGCATGTTATTATAACATTTAGGAAACTTCCAACCATAATGGAACGCAAAATCAGTGTCAGAGTTTGTCCGACAAATTTCCACATTATTATGACGTTTGATTTTGTATGGTGCCACAACATTGTAATCTTAACAATAATAATACACTTTAATTTTCAACCATCATGGGACATAAATCCAACATTGTAGGGTGACGGTCAAATTACAACATTGAATAAACTTTAATTTTCAACCTTCATGTACCTCAAATGCAACGTCAGATTGACCATCAAATTGCAACATTACAACAAACTATTTTTAACGTTGTGAATAACTAAAAAACAAAAAATTTCAACCACCTTACAACGTAAAGTTGACATTACAGACTGGCCATCAATTTGAGACGTCATTTCAATGTTTCATGTCTAACTGAGCTGCTGCACAGCCATTCAAACGTTTAAAAACCTTTCACTTTCAACCGTCACACCCTCAAACTAACATCAGGTTAGTAAGGTTTTTAACATTGTTTCAACCATAACACAATGTAAAATGCCTAAGGGGCATGTTACTTCGTCTTTAAAATAGCCAGCTATTTCTCTGGATATAGTTTTGGCAGAATGTAACGTTAGACGAAATCCTACCAATACAACATAGTTGTAGAGTGGTAGTTTTAAGATATTTTTTTAGCCAGTAACGGAAGCATGGTTGAACAGCTAACAATCAATGGCCTAACTTACTTCATGTATAACGTTACGGATTTATTTTCGGTACAATGCAATGAAAATAATTATCTTAGCCAAGTTAAAGAACGTTAACTAAAGTTACATCTTATATTGCCATGTGGCGCTAGGCAGCTTGCTAACTTACATTGGGTTAAAAGGAAACCTAAACCTGGAAGAACCTGACAATGACAGATTGTATAAGAATTGTACGTAACGTGTGAGCCCTATTTTGACGGGATAAATTTTACGGGGGGAGGTTGGGTAATGTAGCCTAATTATTACCAGAGGATCTCCGTTATTTTAGCTAAATCTCCCCATATGCAGAAGTTCTGTAAAAAATCATATATGATCGTACTTTTTAAAATAAAGTCTTATATGTTGATTAGTATTATATTATATATTTGTATTTAGCCCTTATTCAGACAGGATACATTTTCAGGACAATCAATTGATAACGTTAGCGCACATGGTGTGGCTCTTGTAGCTTCCTTAACGTTATAGATAATATTGTGGACATGTCTGAAAGCAGTAACGTTAGTAGCTAAGTTAACATAAATTGATCTCGCTAGCGAAGTTAGATAGTAATGTTAACATTAGCTGTATTCTTTCTAGCTTTATTTTGTCACTCAGTAACAGTAGTAGTGATGTGCGAGTTTGAAAGAATCGTTCGACATACCTGCTACTTGCGAATGCGAACTGTGAAGACGATAAAAGACGTGTTACACTATTGTGCAACTCTTATATGAACTGTAATTGTGGAAATGCATCAAGTAAATCACTGTATTAGCTTAGCCCTGTGAGAAAGCAACCACTTTTTGGCGCTTGTTTCAACTAGGGATGTTCCTAACGACTAATTTCCCTGACGGTTAAACGGACGTTTAAACTTAGACTAGTCGACTAGTCTAAAAGTAAGAAAACACTCAGAAAACAGTCAAAATTGAGCACAATTTAATCTATAAGGTTAAACATTGTCCGAAAAAATATTGCGTATATTATAAGAGCCATTTGAAACCGTTAATCACATACTTCAATAACCAAATCGTATTTTAAATGCCGCTGAAATGTGTGGCACTTTGCGCCTTGCATTATGAACATTGCACATTATCTTACAAAACATGACAACTCACTCAATAAACATTAACAAATAACATTTATTGAAAACAATATTCAACATAACAAAACATTTTTAGGAAACATGCCTGATTATTACAACGGCATTTTCATTGGGTGAACGCGATCGCATAGCAAATACAGTAAAAAATAATAATCGGTCATCAGAAAAACTACCAATAATAGGCCCGCAAAAAAATAACAATTAGGCCTACTGATCGACGTAATATTAGATTTGTTTTATTGGGCTATTCAACAACACGATAGACCTAATTACTCCTTCCACCTCGCTGGTTTAACTTGCAGGGCGAACAGGCTAATGAGTTTTGTTTTTTCCTTCGTTTAAAAAAAATAATTTTTAATCCAGCGTTGTTAACATTAGTAACGGATGCTTGTTTTTTTTATAAAGCAACATTTGACCAGGAAAACATGACATTTCAGTGCAAATTATGTCAATATGTAATTTAAATGTGTACATTAATAAAATAATAAGTTTAACCGACAAGTATTTCTGGTGCCGACTAGCGAGGGTAGCGACGTTTAATCGACGAGTCGACTAAACGCGCACATCCCTAGTTTCAACTCACTACTCACTCTTCCTGCCCTGAGCTGAAGGTCTGGCTGCACGAATCACTCACTCACTTGCTCTCCCAGCCCGCCCGGAGCTGTCTGACTCGGGTTGCACGAAATAGCTACTCACTCATTCACCTAGTACTCTCCCAGCCCCGGAACCCGCCCCCTGCCCTGAGCTCGCTAACTCGTGAGTGAGAGTACTGAGCAAGCCCCCAGAAAAGCGCCGGGCTTTGTAGCCAATTTTATTTAGTGGTAAAACCGTGTAATTACAACTTCCAGGTCCGAAAAGCAGTTTTCTTGAACACAAACATGGGAAAAGGAGCGGCTATAAAACGACGGATAATTTTTTTTGAGCGTTACAACCCTCACGAAATAACTCGTTTCACGATCAGAATTTGATCCATTCGTTCCGATAACATTTGGAAAGTCTCAAATTCGCCGCACTATTAAATTACTTTATCCCATTCAGGAGGGCTAAACCGGAAGTTACACTAACTTGATGACTCGAGTGACTCATACAAACTCGAGTTCGTAAAAAAAAAGTCAAACCTCCCGTCACTAGAGTCCCTATATAGAGAGAGTAGCGACAGAGGGTCCGGAAAAATCTAGTCACGTGATTGCGTGGAGCCATTTTGAGTCCATCGCGGACAGGATCAGGATTGGACGCATATCGGTCAGCGTTTTAACGTTCCCGCTGTACGCAGCGTTCTCATTCGTGTTTTACATCGATTTTACGACAAAATGACAGGTTGTAGCGCCTGTGGGTGCAAAATAGAACGGAGAAGGAATTCGAGATGTATAGATTTCCATCAGATGCTAAAAGACGGAAAATCTGGGAGAACAGAGTCAGTCGTGTTGGATGGAAAGCAACTTCTTCGTCAGTTCTCTGCCAGGTCAGTGTGATGGTGGTAATGGTCCCATATGCGTATATTAGTTTTTTTAAGTACGTGTACATGCTTGTTTAATTTCAAAATGTAATTCTTTGTGTGCACCTGCCAATGTGGAGAGCCTCTCGACAGAATTGATCAATTCTTTTAGGCAATCCCCAGGCATTGGCTGGTGTGTCTTTCTTTTTCATTGTTCTGTAATGTGGTTCTATTTTGTCATACCTTGACATTGTTCTGTATATATTTCTGGTTTCATGCCTGGAAATTAAATAAATAAATAAATAAATAAATAACATTGTATTGTACATGTACATGTATAAGCAGGGAGGGGAGAGTTCGGGTCTCGCTCTCGCCTCCCTGAAATTAAAATGAGGCTGAAATAAGCAGCACGTGTACCTGTCTAGTTCATTCCTTCTTTGTCATGGTTCTAAATAGGGATGTTCCTAACGACTAATTTCCCTGGCGTTTAAACGGAAGTTTATACTTAGACTAGTCGACTAGTCTAAAAGTAAGAAAACACTCAGAAAACAGTCAAAATTGAGCACAATTTAATCTATAAAGTTAAACATTGTCCGAAAAAATATTGCGTATATTATAAGAGCCATTTGAAACCGTTAATCACATTCTTCAATAACCAAATAGTATTTTAAATGCCGCTGAAATGTGTGGCACTTTGCGCCTTGCATTATGAACATTGCACATTATCCTACAAAACATGACAACAACTCACTAAATAAAAGTTAACAAATAACATTTATTGAAAACAATATTCAACGTAACAAAACATTTTTAGGAAACGTGCCTGATTATTACAACGGCATTTTCATTGGGTGAACGCGATCGCACAGCAAATACAGTAAAAAATAATAATCGGTCATCAGAAAAGCTACCAATAATAGGAACACAAAAAAATAACAATTAGGCCGACTGATCGACGTGACATTAGATTCGTTTTATTGGGCTATTCAACAATGCGATAGGCCTACTTACTCTTTCCACCTCGCTGGTTTAACTTGCAGGGCGAACTGGCGAATGTGTTTTGTTTTTTTCCTTCGTTTTTTAAAATTATTTTTTTAATCCGCCGTTGTTAACATTAGTAACGTATTCTAATTTTTTTATAAAGCAACATTTGACCATGAAACATGAAATTTCAGTGCAAATGATGTCAATATGTAATTTAAATGTGTACATTAATAAAATAGTAAGTTGTGCCGACTAGCGAGGGTAGCAACGTTTAATCGGCTAGTCGACTAAACGCGCACATCCCTAGTTCTAAATGTCTGTGACTGTTAAATCACAACCAGCTCTGTGATTTTCTTCTTTATCATATGGCTCTTAGTTGTCATAAATCTTCTATTTTGTCATCTTCACATAATTTGTTCATTATCAACATGGAAAAGACCATTCCCATCTCTCATACATAGAGAACATAATGGAACACACGGTTCAATGCACTAGCGCCATACGGCGGCTCCGCACTGAATGGACTCAAAATGGCGTCAAATCGTGAGTTGTTGCTACTCTCTCTATATAGGGACTCTACCCATCACTAAACAGTAGCGAGCTAAGTTAATGTTAATTAGCTACCGTTACAGTTGGTGCAGCTCGGTCAGAGTTCTTGGAACTGGTGCGATCACTGACCTGGCAAAATATCTTTTAAGCAAAATAATGTTATCCACCTTGCTCTCTCTCGAGTTGATTTGCACATAACGTTACCCATTGTGATTCAGAAACTCGCTTTGGACCTTCAGGTTAAAAGTAGTAAAACAGTAGTAGCCTACAGCTGGTTTCTGTGCAGTGGAAGATGAGAGCTTCAGAGACCGACAGAGCAAGTGAGAAATCTCGTGTTGCACGAGACTGTTGTAACGGTAGTTCGAACTTTCAATTAGCATTCGGTTGCTAGCAAATTTATGCCCCAATGTTAAGCCAATGGACAATTAATTTCCGGTATCATAGAATTATAAAGGTTTATTTAAAAACTGTACAATAAACAGAAATGTCATCCGTCATTGGTCAGTGTCATGCCCGACATGTCTCGATGTCTACTTTTGCATTTAGAGTTATTATTATTAGAGAATTTGAGCTAGGTCGTTGTAATTAAAAAAAAAAAAAGTATTAATCTAAATGCAAATTTTTTAAAATTGTACTTAATTGTATGAAAACGGCTTAACACATCTTTCCCATATTTGTTTTATGGTGAGATATTGAGAGATGAGGTGATTTGCCAAGTGGATTGGTAATTTGTGCTAAAACGGTTGAGATATTGATGGGCAAAATTTGGGTTTTAACATGTACAGTTGTGTTAAAAAAATAGTAGTACAACATCAGTAACCTGATGAACCGCTGTTATTAGTAGTAGTGATATATTTCCTTCTGAATTGCTCAGTAAAATGGCCCGTTCCAAACATTGTTCGGAGGAACAACGTAATTTGATTAAAAGGTTGATTGGAGAGGGGAAAAAGTGCAGCAAATAATAGGATGCTCAGCTAAAAAGATCTCAAATGCTTTAAAATGGCAACAAAAACCCGAAACACGCGGAAGAAAACGAGCAACTACTGTTAAAACGGATCGAAGAATAGTCAGAATGGCAAAGATTCAGCCAATCATCACCTCCAGAAAGATCAAAGATGATCTAAAATTACCTGTAAGTGCTGTTACAGTCAGAAGACGTTTGATCGAAGCTATCAGCAAGAAGCCCCCGTAAAGCACCATTGTTGAAAAAACGGCATGTGCAGAATCGGTTAAAATGTGCCAAGGAACACATCGATTGGCCCAAAGAGAAATGGCGTAACATTCTGTGGACTGATGAGAGTAAAACAGTTATTTTCGGGTCAAGTGGTCATCGACAGTACGTCAGACAACCCCCGTGTACTGAATTCAAGCCACAGTACACGTGAAGACAGTGAAGCATGGTGGCGCAAAAATCATGGTTTGGGGATGTTTTTCATACTACGGTGTTGGGCCTATTTATCGTATACCAGGGATCAGGGATCAGTTTGAATACATCAAAATACTTGAAGAGATTATGTTGCCGTATGCCGAAGAGGAAATGCCCCTGAAATGGGTGTTTCACCAAGACAACAACCAACATCTTGGTTCCAGACTTGTGGGGTGACATTAAAAATGCAGTTTCTGAAGCAACACCCAAAAATTCACAGGAACTGTGGAATGTAGTTTGTTCATCCTAGGCTGAAATACCTGTTTCTCGGTGCCAGAAGTTGGTTGACTCGATGCAACGCAGATGCGCAGCAGTTATCAAAAACAATGGTTATGCAACTAAATATTAGTTCAGTAATTTAAAGTGAAGTTAAATCTTGAAAAATTTCTTCAGTTTATACAGTTCATAAAGTGTTTGAGTTTGAAGAGAAAAATGTTGACACTTACTATATTAACAGATTAATATTCCTTTTCTTTGCTTCCTGTAAAAGAATAACGCAGACTTGATAAAATGTGCAAATGCTTTGATTTGGAATTGAATATGTAATGTTTCCACTACATCTGAAATATGGAACTAAAAGCTATTTAAAAATATTTAACTTTTTTTAACGCGCTGCTATTTATTTGAACACAACTGTAAGTTGCGACCAAAACCAAACTAACTAATAAAATGATTCATGATTAGCTGTAATGCTACCTGTTGCTAGTGTTCTTTAGGTCATTGTGTTGTTATGAGTGACAAAGGGCTCTATCTTATACTCAGCACTAAGCGGCGGTAACCCAAACGCAAGTGTCTTTGCTAGTTTCAGACCAATGTAGTCATTTTACCATCCAGCAGCCAGGTTATTTACATAACAAGTGAACTTGCACCCACCTGGACGAGTTGGTCTGAAGATGTGTTTGCATTCTTGGCATTCAGTCGAACTTGTTCAATGTGGGTGTCGGGACTCCGACAAGGGTGCCCCTTGTCTCCGCTCCTGTTCATAGTTTTCAAGAACAGGATATCAAGGTGCAGCCGGGGTGTGGAGTGTGTCCGTTTTGGGGACTTAAGTTGTGGCAACCTGCTGTTTGCAGATGATGTAGTCCTTTTGGCCTCATCTCACTGTGACCTCAGATGCATGTTACAATGATTTGCAGCCGAGTGTGACACGGTTGGAATGAGGATCAGCACCTCCAAGTCTGCCGCTATGGTCCTCTCCCCAGAAAAGCTGGCTTGGCCTCTCCAGGTGAGGGGGAAACAACTGCTCCAAGTTGGGGAAGTCGCTGGGGAGAGGGATGTCTGGGCTATTCTACTTGCCCTGTTGCTACTGCGACTTGGACTAAGCGGTTAGAAAATGGATGAATGGATAATTTCATGTGGTTTTTCATAA
The DNA here is from genome assembly GCA_022702515.1 of Ilyophis sp. 1 JC-2022. Taxonomy (NCBI): domain Eukaryota; kingdom Metazoa; phylum Chordata; class Actinopteri; order Anguilliformes; family Synaphobranchidae; genus Ilyophis; species Ilyophis sp. 1 JC-2022. The sequence continues at coordinate 30,584,181 of CM040400.1, forward strand.
CTGAACAAAACTATTTTAGTAACACTTTACAATAAAGGAACACAACTCATGCCTTAACGAATCTATGACTCATCATGATTTCATCATGATTTAATGCATGAAATAATGAATGATCTATCATGAACTATGTGTGGCTCAATATTAATAAATGATCAATGCATTATTAGTTCATGTGATTACTTTACACTTAATGTATAATCTATTAATGAACATTAACTCACAGTTAAGTCATGCATTAAGTAACACGTCATCAAAGTAGCTGCAAACCAGTTAGGTCGACAAAAGCTTCTCAGTCCATCAGTGGTGGATTTATCCATTTTGGGGCACCCAAAACTCCTCCTGACAGTGTGCTGACAAAACTACGGATAAATGATCAGATTTTTATAAATTACGCATTTTTATAAGAACCCCCCCCCTTAAGTGCATATAAGGAGACAGGATCTGTGTGGCTTACAATATCACGTTTTATGTTAATTTAATTAAATTTATCTTAGGAAATGTATAATTTGTCATTATTTTTCAATTTTAGCCTATTTGCAATATTAAATAATTCAGACTAATAAGCTGTTGGGTGAACCCTACGCCTACTTCTAATATGTTTCTACTAAAACTATGGTGCTTTAGTCATATTTTCAACCCAGTTATACAATAATACAGAATAAGAAGTAATCCAATTTACTTGACACATTTATATAGTATTGATGTTTTACTTATCGTATAGCCAACAAAAGACTGTGGTTGGTCAACAAATGACTCACTCAACATATGACTCTGATTAGGGAATGGGTACAATAATGATGAATAGCCTACAATTACACGCATGCTAGGACCGTGAAAATAGAAAAAGTGAAGAGTTGAAAAATAAAAATAGGAAGTAAATGATAAATGGAAGAGTAAAATAAATGATTTATTTATTTATTTTATCGACTGATTGGAGGCTAAAGAAATTATTAAAACGTTTTAATTTTTTACAATCCAGATAACCTGTTTGTGACTTTTGTCACCTTTAGGATTCCATATACAAGGACCACAACCGTAAAGTATGGTAGTTCGAATTGAATCACAGAACTCTGTAGTATGGATCTACATTCCACAGGCTATCTATGGTATGGATCCAGCTAGCAAACTTGAATGCACTGCACTCCTAAACAAAACCAAATGCTTTTAACCCTCTGAAACTACATGAATGTTACTTAAATTCTGGTAAATAGCTTACGTAGGTAGTTAGCTAATTTAGTAGAAACATATTAGAAGATTTGCATATTGCTGCTGACTATAACATTAGCTAGTGAGGCAAATGTTAAATTGCATAATTCCCTTAGAAATGTCCTTTTCGGAGTAAAATTTTTATGTATCTAACGTTACCCTGTCATGTGAGCTCAGGACTGGACTTAGTGAAATAATTATATTTTGCGAGGAGCTTGTACAGTAGCCTAACTTAGTTGTCCTTCAGTTGCCACCATAAATATGTGTGTGTTAAAACGGTCTCTGGTGATAGATAGGTGATCTTTTGCCTCCTGTCTGTGCATGCATATTCAGTGTGCAAGAAAACGAATTAACTTTATTTTGGTCGTCTCGGCCAAAATAATATTGAACTGAATAGATTCGATTCAACTACTTTATGTGATGTCGTAATACACCTACATGTAGTTCAACCTTTTCACTGATTTCTGTAGGCTATCCGTCAGCTAGTCATCATCACGTGTTCAAAAAGACCAACCAGTCTCATCTCCTATGAGTAAAACAACTACCTTTGTATCGTGTCAAGTATAATCACACATCGATTATTATTCTTATATGTATTGTGGATATAACTGGGTTTAATATATGACTATTAACCCTTAGAAAATTATATCCCTAGTGGAAATTGACTGGTGCAGTGCACTGGAAGCCATATTTGGTTGCTGTAACTTCGGCAATAGAAGCAAGCAGTTAAGTCCGTTCAATATCATAGAGTTCAGTGCTTTGCCCACTTTTTTTTTTGGGTGTCTATCTTTCTGAATGCCATTCAGTTGTAAATTATCTTTTTTTAACAGTAGGGTCGTGGGAGATATGGCAGGACATTGAGGAGGCGAAAATGGGTTTTTGGGATTTTGGGGTATCAGAGGAAATGGTCAGTTCTCAGACTGGTGAAGACTGCTCCCATTCATCAGAAGACACGTTCGTCGGGGGACCACAATAATAAGTGATAACACCCATTTCACTGTTAACCACAGCAGGAGCTTTATTGATCCTAACAGTGGGGGACATACACAAAATATAGAAAGGGCTAAGGGGATTTATAAAAATCAGATATGGCAACTGAGAGGAAATTGGAGTAAGGTCCTTTTGAATCTCTTAATAAATTGTGTTCCACAATAATGTATAATGAATAAAATATTGATGGTCTATTTGGACGACTTCTGACTGGTTTATTTTAATATTAGGTTTTCAAGGGTGCAGAGATCATTGAGCTATTTATTAAGTCATAGTGATGTGATGATGGGGTAATCATTACTATATGAAGAATCTTGTGTGACTTTACATGAAGGGTCACAATTCATTGAACTCATAATTAAGTAATGATGAACTCATGGTTAACAAATGCTTGCCTCCTATCAATAATAATTTACAAATTAGTATCATGCCATGACTTTACTTAGAGGGACACAAGTCAGCCAAATACTTAGGAAGTAATGGTGATCGCATGTGTGAAATAATGATGAAATGTGATGTTAAATGGTGAACTCCTTACACTTTACACTCAGTATCCACTGTATTAGGAATACCTACCTATTATTATCTAATATACTGTTGCTGCAGCCGATCCCTTTCAGGGTTCAACACGTGCATTCAGTGATGCCCTCACCACTGTTGTGTTGGCCTTTCTGTTAGCTTGAATGTGTCTGGCCATTGTCCTCTGACCTCTCTCATTAACAAGGTTGTTTCTGCTCTTAGAACGGCCACTTACTGGATATTTTTGGGGTATACACTCAACCCGACCAAATTTTTCCAACAAATAGCCAGTGTTGGGGGGTAGTGAACGACATGTAATTAAACTAGTAGTTTAACTACATTTTGCAGTTGCTTGCTGGTATTTCAACGATGTTCATATTTGCATAGTGATTCAAGTAGTTTAATTACTTTTTTTTGCCATTTTTTGTGTAGTTACCTACTGAAACTACAACTTGCAATTTTGTCCTTGTGAAAAGCCCAGATGGGATTATTTTGTTTAGGACAGGTTTAGGTCTCAGGAGTATTCCAGGAAGCTGGATTGTCAGCTCACCAGTGAAAAATATTTGGCTATAGTTTTTAATTATTTGAATCTGAATTTGTAAAACTAAACTTGAATACATTAGGTGTCAATTAGTCATAAGTATTGCTTATTGTTATTTATTAACAAATGTTCAGAGAAGTTTATTTTAGAAGTTACCTGGCTAACTGAGTAATCCTGCTTGGTGCAATACCCCCACCTGGACTCTAGTTTCTGGAAGGCAGGTGTCTGACTGATGGACATTGTATACAAAACCTAAGCTGGCATTCCTTGTACTTTCCCATGAATAGTGGGGTATTTTATTTTTTTGGTTTATGTATGACCTGTGAACAAGTGGGCACTTTTTGCAACAAACTCAATTGAGTGGGTTTTTTTGCTGGCATGTTTTGTATTATATTTTCTTATACTTTTGTATCACTTGTACATTGTCAATTTGATCAGTAGTTTGAACTACTTTTTCTAAGTAGCTTTAGTTAACCAAACTAGATTTCTCCCTAGGGTAGCTTTGCTGTAGTTCAACTTCTTCCAGTGTAAAGTAATTGGTAGCTTGCCAAATCTATGCTTTCAAAGTAGCTTCCCCAACACTGCAAATAGCGTATATATTAACCTTGAGTATTGGTAACTATATATCATTGAAAAATAAGTACAAAGTACTCACTATCTAAATGAATGGCTGTCATAATCCACACACATTGACTCCATATTATTTACAAAGATCACCATCAAATCTATGAAGCGCGATTCTTTATTACACATTAGAGATAGGCCTACTGTATGGTTCACCCAGAAGCATAGTCTGAATGACTGAATATTGGCAAATATAGGCTATGATTGAAAATAACTACTAATTATGCACTTTCTAAGAAATTAAAATAACATAAAGCATTTGATATTACTGTCACCATTTGTGTTATGGGCGGTGGGAGATAGGGACCCAGAAGCAGGCATGAGTGCCGAAAACTGAAGTTTATTGTCCAGACAAAAGTACAAAATCAAAATCCAAAGGAAAGTAAAAAAACAGGCAGAGGTCAACAACGGGAAGGCATGGCAGAGGTACAGAATCACAGTCCAGGAAGCAGGGTCGCGAGAACACGGGCAGAAGTAAAAAAAATAAAAAACAGGAAATCAGAGGCACGAAAAATATAAACAAAAAGAACGGACAACAAAAACTAACCAATGCGAAACAAGAACTCGGAAACAAACAGATACTAAAAACCTAACTAAAACACGAAACACAGACACGGAAGATCGAATACGCGAAAGACAGGCAACAGACAAACGCTATAAAGATTTGAGGAACTTGCGACGAGGGACTAGGACAACTGGGTTAAATACACAGAGGGAGACAAGAAACAATGAGGATCAGGTGTGAGGAAGCAGGGAGGGGTAGAAGAGGTAAGAACAATGACGGTAACAAGGACCAATAACAAGGGTAGACGTAAAACTGGATTTTCACATAAACAATGATGACAACAGACCTGGAGTTTAACAGGTAACAAGTGCACAGCTCGAAGGGGAGGGACGCTGTGTTGGAACGGTGAGAATGTAATTTGTTTCTCTCTAGTGGTTGTTTTTGATATTGCATGTAGCTCAGTAATTGTACTTCTTATGTAGAAGAAGAGTCTCAGACAGGAAGTTCTATTTTTTTCTGCAGAATCAGCTCAGAGAAACCAGCATGGTCCTGTGGAGATCATCTGTAGCCATCCTTTTGTTTGCAGACCTTTGAGTGGCATTATCAGTGAGTTTATTGTTAATCGTTACCATCTTAATGTTTTGTGATTAATCATTTTCTGTCATTTGTACCAATTTGCTTATTATTACATTACATTGTTACTGTGTGACTACAGATGCTGTTGGCTTGAATTGTTCATAGCATACGTAACCTCATTGCTTATTCATAGTATACTTACCTTTATTTTTACTGTACTTTGTTTCAGGTTCACACTTCTTCATATTAATGCCTAAAACAACAATTGCCTGTTCCTTGGAGAGATGGTATGAAGAGGAGTTTAGCTGGCTGTGAAAACTCAGGATAGGCTCACTAGGAGGACATTGGGGAACAATAGGCTGGGTCGCACGGGGAAGGAGAAAAAATGGAGGGGAGAAGGGGGAAGAAGAAAAAGAAGGGAAAAAAGAGGAGAGAAAAATTGAAAGAGTTTAGGCTTCTTGTGCACATGTCTAATGTTTTGTGACGCAATTTTTTTTTTAAACATCGAAATCAGGACATTTTTCAATTTTAGGGGAACATCGGTGGGGAGGCAAAGGTCGCAAGTTCGATCCTCGCCTGGGACATATAGAAATCTGATTCGATGGATCATACAAACTCGATGTTCTCTTATTTTATAGTCTAGCCTACTTCGTTATTGTTATCAATGCAAACGTAATTTTAAAAAAAAGTAAAGGCTCATTCAACTGCAGGAGAAGTTAAACACTTTTATTTAAATAACGTACAGTATATTAGAAAACACAGCATAGCTTAGAAATTTTAACCAAAAATATGTGACTATACAAAAAATATAAAATGTACAAATACAAAACTTCTTACACAAAATATTAATACAAAGGATTATTTTACAACTATTCAAAAGATGAACTAAAAAAAAGTTAAATCACAAGTTGTCACATAATATAAAATACCTATGTACTCATATAACTATTATATATTTAAAATATATATACAAAATATATAATATATAACTATCAAAAGATTTACCTAAAATATTGATAGAAAATATTATTTTTAAACTATTCAAACAATTTATATTTAAAAAATGTTACAAACAAAAGACTTGTTACACAAATACAGAAAATGCAATACAAAATAATATGAAATAACTGTTTACATATAAAATATCTAATGGATATAAGTATATGAATAAATATATATAAAGATATATAAATATTACACAAAATATCAAAACAAAGGAAATTTCTTTGTTGCACAAACTATTTTTTTACTACTTTTGTTATTAATATCCTCCAGCCATTGTTCCTTGGACAATGTCTCTGTATTTGGGCAGTATATTGTCCCTTTATATTGGCTGTGCCCTGTTGCCTCCGTTCTGAACTGCCCGCATTTTCTGCATGAATTTGCAATGACCTTCCTCTTATTAAACCTCGCCTTTGAGGTAGTTTGCCTGGCAACAGGTGACGTTGGTGGAGCAGAGGTAGCAACTGAGGTGTAGGGGACAACAAACAGGACAGAAGTGGACAGGGGTCCTGGGCTGGGAACAGGGGGGAAGACGACAGTGGAAGGGGCTTGAGGGAGGAGTGATGTTGTAGGGGTGAATGTGGGCAGGGCTTGTGGAAGGCGAGCTGACGGAGAAGGGGGCATGACCACAGTGCCAGTAGCTGGAGGCTTTGAGAAGACAGCATGTCTCGCACAGCAGGTGAGGTAGAGCCAACCCAAGCTGTGTCTAGTCTCTTCCTCTTAGCTTGCCCTACTGTGCTCTGCGGCAGGTGATAGACATGCCGAATGCCTGGTGGTTGAGGAGCCACTGCAGGACGGACATTGGCTGGTGGAAGAGGCCCAGCAGCCACAGGCATCGCAGCAGGCAGTTCAACACCTTGCAGGACCAGTGCCAGATCCTGCCGCTTCACTCTTTTATTGTGCCACTGCGTAAGAGTAGTCTGATTTACCTGCACAAGCTGCAGGGTGGTGGCTTGCATAATAGCCCCACTAGACAGAACCAGCTGTCAGATGTTCTGATGGTCCCTCAGGATGAGAGACCATCTTGACAGTGACTCCCTCCCCTGTTTCTTGGGACTCCTGTGAATTCTGCAGAGCCTGACGAAGATGGCCTCCAATAAACGGCAACAGTCTGGCCACTGGGCAGGAGAAGCAGAGGAGGCCAGGACGCAGCGCTTCAGGCTCTCCACACCAGGAGTGAATTCCTTCTTCTCCTTAGGAGACCTGAACTTCCCAGTGACGAGCCTGTCCTGATACCGGGCAGCAAAGATTATACGCTGCTGGTCGTAAGGCAGCAAATTTTGCCACAGGTCTACAATGGTGCTGACTTGCTAGTTGGTCAGGGTCAGACCTGTCTGTTGACGCAGACCCACCAAGTATTCCGCCAAGCTGTCAACAAGGTCCATGCCTGGCATATTATGGTAATCTACAGCCTAAAAAAATAAACACAATGCAAACAATATGAGTGTTATTTAAGTAATAATGGAAAGAGAAAACATGTTACAATAAAATAAATTAGCTATTACACCATATGACTTACCAACTGCTCTTCAGTTCCCTGTGCTGTTGCAGCTGAATAGGAGGAGGCTGGAAAGACATTTATGGCAGAGGGCCGTGCTGGAGTTAGTGGTGATGGAGGGATGAAGGTGGCAGAAAGCCGTGCTGGAGGTGTTGGTGATGGAGGGATGAAGGTGGCAGAAAGCCGTGGTGGTGATGGAGGGATGAAAGTGGCAGAGGGCCGTGCTGGAGGTGGTGGTGATGGAGGGATGAAGGTGGCAGAAAGCCGTGATGGAGGGATGAAGGTGGCAGAAAGCCGTGCTGGAGGTGTTGGTGATGGAGGGATGAAGGTGGCAGAGGGCCGTGCTGGAGGTGGTGGTGATGGACTGACGAAGGTGGCAGCTGAAGCTGAAGAAGTGATGGGGGGCAGGAAGGAGCTTGCAGCAGAAAGGTCAGTTTCAATGGAGGCATTGAAAAGGCCTTCCACAGTTGGATCCATGGTATCCCAAAAGCCCTCATCCATTTCTTCCTCTCCAGGATTCATCTCCTCCAACAGCTCATCCGTTTCCTCTGAATCAACGTCCATCTGTGGCAACATTTGCCCTATCTGAATGTGCAGGTAGTCAATACCAATCAACTCCTAAAGCACAAGAACAAACAATTATCAAAAAAAAATACAAAACCATATACATGTGCAATACAATTTAAATATCTCAATTATTAAAATATCTCAAAACATTGTGAACCTTTGGTCATGCAAAGTCCTCATATTTAAGATCCAAATAAATAATTTAGAATGAGAGATAAAAATGTATAATTTAGAGTGATCCGTGTAATATTTACACGACACAGCAACCTACCATTGTATTGGGAGGGGGGATGGAAGGAGGTGATAAACTTCCATCCAAACACTGTCAGACTGTTGGTGTTAACACTCAGGAAAGCTGATGGCTTTGCAGCCACAGACTGTACACCCCGGTCTTGGTTCCACCTGTTCACGCCTACCAACAGGTACAGCTGGAAGTTTAGGCTGTTGGCCTGTGTGCCTAAGAACAGTGTACATACATATTATCTTTACAAGTGAGAACTTAACTTCCAATACAGTAAATAACTATTTAGTATTATTTGACTTTATATACAGTGGGAGCAATAATTATTTGATCCCTTACTAATTTTGGAGGTTTGCCCACTTACAAAGAATGGAACTGTGTAGAATTTTAAGCATAGGTACATTTTAACATTGAGAGACAGAATATCACAAAATAATCCACAATAACAACATCATATAAATTTTATAAATGTATTATCGTATTTTCGCATGAAATAAGTATTTGATCCCCTACCAATCAGCAATAATTCTGGCTCCCACACACCAGTTAGTTTTCCATTAAGAAGCACTCCTAATCTCAACTCATTACCCAAAACACCTGTGTCAACTCGTTACATCGTTATGTAGCTGTATAAAAGACACCTGTCCACACAATCAATAAGATTCCAACGTTTCCACCATGGGCAAGACAAAGGAGCTGTCTAAGGACATCAGGGACAAAATTGTAGACCTGCACAAGGCTGGGATGGGCGACAAGAAAACTTCTCACGAAGCTGCTTGCTTATTAACAACTGTTGGAGCAATTATTAGAAAATGGAAGAAACACAAAGTCACCGCCAATCTCCCTCGGTCTGGGGCTCCACGCAAGATCTGGTGTTTGGTGTTTTGAGCCCTCACCGTTGACTTCAAGGCAGCGGCTGCCTGGAAAGCGCTCCCCGCCCCAACGAGCTGATCCAATCACCGCAACCCCCGCTCCAAACCCTCTGATCCAATCACCGCAACCCCCGCTCCCATTCTTCAAAACTTCAAACTCGAGCGTTCAGCGCGCCACCCCAGAGCAAGCAAGCGAGCGAGCGAGCGAGTCTTCAACATTCACGACACAGTCTAGAGGTACATTTTTCAAATATATGAATTAAGTAGTGTTTATTTAAGCATTTTGTGTAGCAAAATATAATCTGGCTAGTAAAACAAGGCAAGGGTTTACTTCTTGTTTGTACCAGACAACTAAGCTAGCTGCCTTACCCATACGCTAGCTAACGTCAGCTAACGTTAATTGGACCTGAGAACATAGAATAACATAACTAGCTAACGTTATTTTAACCAAGCTACTTTACTGCAAAGTAATGTAGTCAACCTAGCTAACATTAATCTGGTTAAAAACGAATTAAACACAGCTGCTAATGTTGAGCAGTGTAGTTATATTGATATGTTAATTGACGTAGCTATTAAACCTAGCTACAGTAGGTATACCGGCTAACTCCCAGGCTGCATAGTAATACCGGCTAACTCCCTGGCAGCCAGTTGAATTATTATATTATTAATATTTGGACACTTGCTCAACTGGTGGCTCACTCTGTGTTGGCAGTGAATCATCTTGGTTTTGCTCTGTCACAGTTTCAGTATTTTCAGTGGTTGACAATGACCTTTCAGTAACTTTGTTGGCCACCAACACACACACACAGACTTCCCCATAACTGTTTGCAAAGCAAGAACACTGTTGCTTTGTGACATTGACGATGCTCAAATGACCACCATTGTGGATCACAACTGTTGTTCCATCACTCACATATTGATTGGCTGCACATAACATGTTTGCTTTGTCTTCTCGAAGTGCTGCTATGTCAATCAGATCTTTAGACACCATCTGAGCTAAGAGTACATGTTTACATATGTGACCTTGTCCATTGAATGCACATTGGCACACACTGTACAGTAAATCAACTTCGTAAAAGTAGAAATCAACTTCAGTAAATCAACTTCAGGCGTACTTTCTGAAGGGACGTGGAAGCGTGCTTCGGACAGATGACAGATGTTTTGGTCAAGCCCATGGGACCTCATCCTCTCGGCTGATGTAGCACTGTGGTGGGGATGTAGCACTGTGGTGGGGACACGCCCAGCATTTCTGAGATCCTCTAGATGGCTGGAAAAAACACAAGGGCATATTAACAACTGGTAATGGTAACATTCATTATCAGCATAGATTGTCCTATAGTAATTCACGTTAACACAGTAGATATTATTCCATTCATTTCAACATTAATGTTTGACTTTTATGAGGAAAGAGAAAAGACAATGGTAAAATCCCACCATGAAGACTACCACAATCATGAATGAATATTCTGACCATCACATTGAATTTAACAGCCTGAGTATGAAAATACACACAGACATCACAAAAACAAACCTTTTTTTTATTCTTCACCACACACAGACTGACCTGTAATACTTGACCACATGGTTATGAAGGATAAGTAGTAGGTCATCCAACCTCTTGTTGCAATATCCTCCAAGGAAATTGTACTTCATTCCATTGAAGAACCTTTGATTTACAGAAGTGTCAAATTAATAGTTGCATGCACAATGTGGATTACATGTACACATGTTTACAAGGATTTAACAACTTAGGTAAATATTGTGACATCACCGGGGGAAAGGTGAGTCTAGCTAAGGCTTGGCTCGGCACCAGCACACACAAGCCTTAGCTAGACTCACCTTTCCCCCGGTGATGTCACATATGGTGGAGAATGTGGGTATGCTCGACACCACTAAGCACACACAGTAGCAAGAGACCAGGCAAGAGGCAGTGGACGTCAAGAAGCCACAGAAGCAGTTTGGGCTGGATGGCAGTGGAGGGCTATGGAGGTCAGAGGTCCGTATGAGCAGTGATGGGGGCCCAACCTGAAACGGGGTTCTGGACGAGGAGGGGTCACCTTGGCCCCAAGAGGGGGCCAAAGCCACGGTGTATGACCTGGGAGGAACAGATGACCGGACACAAGAGGGAGACACACCCAAGGCAAGCTTCCCCAGCCGCATGAAGATGCAGGTGGTCTTCGTGATCCGGGTCTACGACGCCGGAGGGTTTGGTCCGATGGACCGCACCCTCCACAATGGAGCTTAAGGGGGAGGGTGTGTGACATCACAGGGGGCTTTCCCTCCCCAAAATGGCCACTGGAGGCGGCCTACACCCTGAAATGGCAGCCGATAAGGATTAATTGAGCTCACCTGGGCTGAGTGGAACTCAGCCCGGGACTAAATGGGCACAGCTGAGTTCCATGAGCAATCAGCCGGTGGACCTGACAAAAAAGCCCTCAGCCAGAAGAGAAGGAGAAGAGAAGAGTGGAGCTGCTACTGGCCTCACTGTGTTTTTGATATCTTTTTGTTGATGAAGTGTTTTGAGTTATAGTTTTTATTAAAAGGCCAAGAAAAGGCCAAAAGGCAAGCTGTCTCCTGGTCTCCGTGTGTGTGCGGGTGCCAAGCCTTAGCTAGACTCACCTTCCCCCGGTGATGTCACAATATCCATAAGTAACAAGTGTGTTATGTTAATTTCATACCAGTCCTTTAGCTACGTTTTTTTATAACAGTACCATTTAAATTCATATAAGCATCCATATACATTGTACAGTTTAAAGTTCTCACCTCTCCACAACATTGTTGGTCTCACTTTGGTGGTGGAAAAACATCCGCCCAAAGTTTGACCACATAGCACCACACTGAAACCAGGTCTCTTGCAGGTACTTGGACACTCGTGTTGACTGTGTAGCTCGCTCAATGTTTCCAAGGACTTCCTTTGCAGTCTGATGAAATTCTTTCTCCTAGAAATGTATGTCAAATTAGCACGCTGGAATACATCAAATTCAAATATAACGGAAAATTCTCTAAGGGAAGCAATTTAATATTATTATCAGGGTTTTGCTCAATTCAGAATTTTGGAATTGACTCCCTCGCCCCCTTCCTCTTCATTACAGTCCTGGACTACGCACTAAGACAGGCCATCAATGGACGGGAGCAGGAACTTGGCTTCACTATTACACCTAGGAGGTCGAGAATGAGGCTGCCCGGTCACTGCCAGAGACACCGGGAGCTCCCAGCCAGCAAGCTGGTGCTGTGGGAGCCAACACATGGACATCGATCGCGAAGGCGTCCCACACTATCATACGTGGACATACTGAGGAGAGATGTGGGGGCGGAAACTACTGGCGAACTAGCCAGATGCATGGAGGATCGAGATGGCTGGAGGCTCCGATGGAGGGCTCGTCCGAGGATGACTTAGTAGTAGTAGTATTCATGAGTTGGAATTTTAATTGAATTGACCACCCCCCATAGGATATAGAATTTGAATTGAAGGAAGTAGAATTACAGTAACATAGAATAGAGGAGGAAAATTGAATTTAAATTCATTAAATTCTATTTCCTCTAATTGAAATTGGAATTGCAATTTTGTATCCAGTTTACCACTTCAATTCAAATTCAAAAATTGAAATTAATGAGGCATTCTCAATTCATTTCTGAATTGAGCACAACCCTGATTATGATAGTATAGTTTTGAGTGTAGAGAACACTTAACTGTACGGCACTGCTTCAGTGAAAATACTCCTTGAATGACAACGTTTCTGGCAGCTGGATCTTGGAGATGGCCTCCATCTTGCTTAACGAGCCAACGGTGGATTGCCTACATGTCAACAACATCAACAATTTAGGAATTGATTCCTGTTGAATGGTCAGATCTTTTTCACAAGTCCTAGCAATGCTTGATCAAGTACTCTTAAAACCTTATAAAAGATAACATTCTTTATCAAGGTTACACAACAGTATTGGCCCTGTACAGTTACAACATTTTGGATTATTACACTTACTTGGAGTACATGAAACCAGCAAAGCAACACAGTTGCATGTGGGAAGACAGTCTTGATTGCCTTGATTTCTTTCTGATCCCGGTCAACCATAACACATCTAGAAATGGAAATTAAGCAAGTATGAACTAAATGAAGTCATCATGAAGTGTTTTAAAGAGAGGCTGACATGGCTTTTCTGAGCTGATTTCTTAACTTTGCCATTTCAAAAAAATAACAGTGGAAAGGTGTTTTCAACAAGAAAAGTCTGATTTTGATGTCAGTATGTCTTTAAAATCTTTGCTTTTTAACCTACAGTACCTTGGTGTGAGATCATCTGCTGCCTCTTTGAGCTTACGAAGGCAAATCTCTAGTGTAGAGGATGTCTCTTCACTCAAAATAAAAAACGAGACAGGTCCTCCTTTACCCTCTTCATTTTTCACCATCACTGCATAAAAAGCAAATCCATACTGGGTGATGCTCTTGTAGGTTGCGTCCAAAAAAATCATAGTTTTTCCGAATTTTTTGAGCTGCTCCAGCTGCCATGCAGAACTGTAGACGATAATAAGGGGCTGATCCTCACAATGTGACAGTGGCTGATAGTATAAAATGCTATCTTTCAAGTCAGACTTGATGAGTTTTCCAACAGATACACAGTCATTCCCGTCCATTCTTATGTATTTATTGAAACTTCTTCTGATTCCGACGATGTCCTCTGGAGAGACAAAGTATCTTCTGTCCATGATGTCCGTCTTTCCAAGGTTCTGTGACCAATCAACTGTTTTCAACAGAATGGCGCTATTAGAAAGCCCTTGAGAAATACACTCATGGATGTATTCCACCAAATCTTCACTGATACGGTTGATTCCATTTTCTTGTGAGTTTTGAATATCATGGCCACAGTGCTCACACATTGCTCTGATAATACAACCTCGGAAGTTGTTTGATGTAATGAACTGAAATGAAACATACGCTGGGCAAGAATTTGCTCTTGTATTTTTGGGATGACCAGCCGACAAGCCTGTTGCACAACGGGATCGCTCACACCTCCACTGAATTACATTTGCTCTATTCTTTCTATATGAGAATGTCCCTTTTCCATCCTCATCCAGGGAAATCAGGTGATTCTTCATGAACACATCCTCTGGAATGTTGTCTTCTAATATCTCAGCTGTACGTTTGATCCTTGTGTCTCTCTCTTTCTTAAGGTTGTCTTCGACTGACTTCAACCAATACTTCTCCATGTTTTACCTAAGAGGAAAAAAGAGGACAAATATGAGCCTCCGATACACATAATTGCCTGTCTTGTGATGACCCGATCTATTCTCAGTCAGGTTCACTACTAGCCATTTTAACTTACTATTTGGAAGACAGCGACTGTTACCTACCATGGCTTTAACTGCCTTAAGAGTTATCTAAAGTAAAGTGGCTGCCTGGGAGATACAGGTAGCCTGGAAGAAAACGACTGTTACCTGCCATGGCTTTAGCTGCCTTAGAGTTACCTAAAATCACCTGGCTGCCTAGGAGTTAGCCGGTATTACTACGCAGCCTGGAAGACAACCATAAACCTGCCATGTCTTTAGCTGCCTTAGAGTTATCTAAATTCAACTGGCTGCCTGGGAGTTAGCCGGTATTACTATGCAGCCTGGAAGACAACCATAAACCTGCCATGTCTTTAGCTGCCTTAGAGTTATCTAAATTCAACTGGCTGCCTGGGAGTTAGCCGGTATTACTATGCAGCCTGGGAGTTAGCCGGTATACCTACTGTAGCTAGGTTTAATAGCTACGTCAATTAACATATCAATATAACTACACTGCTCAACATTAGCAGCTGTGTTTAATTCGTTTTTAACCAGATTAACGTTAGCTAGGTTGACTACATTACTTTGCAGTAAAGTAGCTTGGTTAAAATAACGTTAGCTAGTTATGTTATTCTATGTTCTCAGGTCCAATTAACGTTAGCTAGCGTATGGGTAAGGCAGCTAGCTTAGTTGTCTGGTACAAACAAGAAGTAAACCCTTGCCTTGTTTTACTAGCCAGATTATATTTTGCTACACAAAATGCTTAAATAAACACTACTTAATTCATATATTTGAAAAATGTACCTCTAGACTGTGTCGTGAATGTTGAAGACTCGCTCGCTCGCTTGCTTGCTTGCTCTGGGGTGGCGCGCTGAACGCTCGAGTTTGAAGTTTTGAAGAATGGGAGCGGGGGTTGCGGTGATTGGATCAGAGGGTTTGGAGCGGGGGTTGCGGTGATTGGATCAGCTCGTTGGGGCGGGGAGCGCTTTCCAGGCAGCCGCTGCCTTGAAGTCAACGGTGAGGGCTCAAAACACCAGCGAGCGCAAGATCTCGCCTCGTGGGATATCAATGATCATGAGAAAGGTCAGGGATCAGCCCAGTACTACACAGGAGGAGCTTGGCTTGGCTCTTGACGGAGGCGGTCGCATATTCTCTCTCTCCTCTCCTCTCCTCTACTCTCCCACCTGCTCGGAACCACTCTTTGCACGGTATCTTTGAAAATACAAAATACAAAATTATGGAATTGATAAGCTGGTCTCTCAACGCAATTGACAAAATTATTTCAACAAGAAGCACCGGTTCGGGGGAACCTATTTGCCCAGACAGGACTTTCGCTGCGGGCTACACAATGGATGCGTGGGAGAACTGGCGGGTTCTTTGCCTGGCGGTTCTCTCCGTGGAAGACGTGGAGGACGTCTACATATTTGGATTTATGATGGGAGGACAATTGCTTCTCGGACTGAGCATTGCCCTGGTCTATCGGAAAATTAGAAAGATGGGAGCTATTCAAGAAGGCCAAAGGCTGCCCATGATGATTAACGAGGTGGGCAGAGCAGTGAGTACTCAGACTGTTGCGATATGTGATCTAAATCGCAAGATGGTTAACATCTTGGAGGATATCACTGTTTTACGACGAGAAGTGGTCAAACTGAGAGACCCAGAGTGTAGAGAGGAATAACGAATTGGAATGCTGTTTTCCTCGCTATAACCCAAACATCTAATCTTTTTTTTTTTTCCGGAACCCCTCCGCTGGACGGCCAAGGCCGCCTGCAGAAATCTCCCCCAAAAGACTCACATGCAAAGAGGCGTTCCTACGCACCTATCTTCCAGGGACTCCTGTTGTTTACTTCTGGACAGGGCAATCCAAGGATTTCTCCATAGCAACCTGCTGTGTTATCGCGAAAAGACCTACGAACTAGTTACACCGAGGACGCCTCCATAGCAACTTGCTGTGTTTCGTGAAAAGATTCTACGGACTTGAGTTATCAAGATTGCTGAGTGCCAGAATGTACCCTTCAGTCTTACGCACACATAAACACAGACTACTTACAGATATACACACTTGCACACACATGCATGCATTCACCCGCCTTCGGACTCATGGGGTTTTTTTCCCCAGACCATATACCTTGCCTCCTTGAGACTTGGTATATGATTAGTGTTTTTTGCCCACTCCCCACCCCCTCCCCCAGCCCCGCCCCCCCTTCTTTTTTCCTTGTTTCCTCTTTCTTGCACCCCCACCCCTACCCCACCCCACCCTGCTGTAACTATGCAGTTTGCATAGTTTGTAGGAAACGTCAAGATGGCCGCGCCTATGTTTCGGCTGCTTGTCTCGTCTCGTTTCCGCTCCTGTTTGTCGCTTGTGTGATTATATTCTGTATTTGCTCTGTAAAGCACTCTGTACATTCGTGTTGAGAAGGGTGCTATATAAATAAAGTTTACTTTACTTTACTTGTTAATGACCTGAAGGCAGTTGGGACCACAGTCACAAAGAGAACCATTAGTAAGACACTACACCGTGAAGGATTAAAATCCTGCTGCGCGCGCAAGGTTCCTCTGCTGAAGAAGACACATGTACAGGCCCGTCTGAAGTTTGCCAAAGAACACCTGGATGATCCAGAGGAGGCTTGGGAGAAGGTGATGTGGTCAGATGAGACCAAAATAGAGCTATTTGGCATCAACTCGACTCGCCGTGTTTGGAGGAAGAGAAATGCTGAGTACAACCCAAAGAACACCATCCCCACTGTGAAGCATGGAGGTGGAAACCTTATGCTTTGGGGGTGTTTCTCAGCTAAGGGGACAGGACGACTTCACCGTATTGAGGGGAGGATGAATGGGGCCATGTACCAGGAAATTTTGGGCGACAACCTCCTTCCCTCAGTGAGAGCACTGAAAATGGGTCGTGGATGGGTCTTCCAACATGACAATGACCCAAAACATACAGCCAAGGCAACAAAGCAGTGGCTCAAAAAGAAGCATATTAAGGTCCTGGAGTGGCCTAGCCAGTCTCCAGACCTAAATCCCATCGAAAATCTGTGGAGGGAGCTGAAGTTTCGAGTTGCCAAGCGACAGCCTCGGAACCTTAAGGATTTGGAGAGGATCTGCAAAGAGAGGTGGACCAAAATCCCTCCCCAGATCTGTGCAAACCTGGTGAAAAACTACAACAAACGTCTGACCTCTGTGCTTGCCAACAAAGGTTTCTCCACCAAGTATTAAGTCCTATTGTTCTATGGATCAAATACTTATTTCATGCGAAAATACGATAATAAATTTATATGATGTTGTTATTGTGGATTATTTTGTGATATTCTGTCTCTCAATGTTAAAATGTACCTATGATTAAAATTCTACACAGTTCCATTCTTTGTAAGTGGGCAAACCTCCAAAATCAGTAAGGGATCAAATAATTATTGCTCCCACTGTATATATTTAAACATATTCTTTATTGGCAGGCACTATCTTGTTTAAATATTAAAATATTTGATAATATTTTATGATTATGTGGTTAAAACTTACCTGGGATGAACCTGTTCAGATGGAGGTGAAAGGACTCCAGGGATGATGAACCTCTGGCACACCTGTACTTTGTCAGCACTATGCCCTCCCTGGTGGTGGTCCCCGTTTCTGTGTAGAGGGGCACACCTGGAATGTCTTGAATGCATTTCACATGCCTCTTCTGCACACGCCAGGTGTGCTCCATTCTCACATTGTCCAAGAGAGGAACACCCATCAGGTCTTTGGCTTTATCACCCATCAGCTCCTGCAGCAAGCTGTCAATTAGGTGGATTGTAGCCTCCTCTCCTCGGGTCCTGCATTTACAGTAGAGGGCCAATTCATCTTTGGTGATCCTTCTGTCCACCATAGCAGCTGTGATGCTGGGCACACCCTCATGGTTAAGTTGTGCTCTCTTTTCCATGCGCAGCAGGGCAACATCATTTGGGTCCCATTCAAAGATACAGGTGGAGAGATGAGCCATGAAGGTGGGGTACAGGGGGTGGGCATCAGTGGTGCAGCCAACAGCCAGTCGTCTCATGAAATGATAAATGTCCAGCCGGACGATGAGGTCTGGCCACCCACTGAACCTGTCCTGTAGTTTGGTCTCACCACCTGTTTCCTTACAACAGCCACAGTCCACATACAGGAGCTTTGGGGGGGGGGGCATGCCTGCCTGCTCATATCTCTTAAGGAGATCCTCCACCATCCGGTCGAGACCTGATCCCTCCTTCTCTGTCAGCACACTGATGAGAATTTGACCTCATTGCTGACAGAGGTAAGCCACTGGGCTGTTCCCTTTGCTGCTCCAGCCAGCTTCTTAGTTATCTGTAATTAAATAGAAAACAGAAAAAGAAAGACGACATGAGCCAAGATTAGTCCTGAAAAATGTCTAATCATGGGGTACAGGTAAGAATCATTATATCTGTATACTACATGTGTAGACATGTTGTAACTACAGGTACAGCTCAAAAAAATTTTATATCGTGAAAAAGTTCAATATTTTTTGTCACTCATGTCAGAAAGTGAAACTCATATATTATATAGATTCATTACACATAGAGTGAAATATTTCAAGCCTTTATTTCTTGTAATTTTGATGATTATGACTTACAGCTAATGAAAACCCAAATTCAGTGTCTCAGAAAATTAGAATATTACATAAGATCAATAAAAAAGGATATTTTAAACAGAAATGTCAGCCTTCTGAAAAGTATGTTCATTTCTATGCACTCAATACTTGGTTGGGGCTCCTTTTGCATGAATTACTGCATCAATGCGGCGTGGCATGGAGGCGATCAGCCTGTGGCACTGCTGAGGTGTAATGGAAGCCCAGGTTGCTTTGATAGCGGCCTTCAGGTCGTCTGCATTGTTGGGTCTGGTCTCTCATCTTCCTCTTGGTTCAGGTCAGGCGAGTTTGCTGGCCAATCAAGCACAGTAATACCATGGTCATTGAACCAGCTTTTGGTACTTTTGGCAGTGTGGGCAGGTGCCAAGTCCTGCTGGAAAATGAAATCAGCATCTCCATAAAGCTTGTCAGCAGAAGGAAGCATGAAGTGCTCTAAAATTTCCTGGTAGATGGCTGCGTTGACTGTGGACTTCAGAAAACACAATGGACCAACACCAGCTGATGACATAGCACCCCAAATCATCACTGACTGTGGAAACTTCACACTGGACTTCAAGCAACGTGGATTCTGTGCCTCTCCACTCTTCCTCCAGACTCTGGGACCTTGATTTCCAAATGAAATGCTAAATTTACTTTCAACTGAAAAGAGGACTTTGGACCACTGAGCAACAGTCCAGTTCTTTTTCTCCTTAGCCCAGGTAAGACACTTTTGACGTTGTCTCTGGTTCAGGAGTGGCTTGACACGAGGAATGCGACATTTGTAGCCCATGTCTTGGATTTGTCTGTGCGTGGTGGCTCTTGATGCACTGACTCCAGCCTCAGTCCACTCCTTGTGAAGCTCCCCCAAATTCTTGAATGGATTTTGCTTGACAATCCTCTCAAGGCTGCGGTTATCCCTGTTGCTTGTGCACCTTTTCCTACCACACTATTTCCTTCCACTCAACTTTCTATGAATATGCTTGGATACAGCACTCTGTGAACAACCAGCTTCTTTAGCAATGACCTTTTGTGGCTTACCCTCCTTGTGGAGGGTGTCAATGACTGTCTTCTGGACATCTGTCAAGTCAGCAGTGTTCCCCATGATTGTGTAGCCTACTGAACCAGACTGAGAGACCATTTAAAGGCTCAGGAAACCTTTGCAGGTGTTTTGAGTTAATTAGCTGATTAGAGTGTGACACCATGAGTTTCCAATATTTAACTTTTTCACAATATTCTAATTTTCTGAGACACTGAATTTTGGGTTTTCATTAGCTGTAAAGCCATAATCATCAAAATGACAAGAAATAAAGGCTTGAAATATTTCACTCTGTGTAATTAATCTATATAATATATGTGTCACTTTCTGAAATGAGTGACAAAAAATATTGAACTTTTTCACGATATTCAAATTTTTTGAGCTGCACCTGTATGTATGTATTAGTCCTACAATGTATTTATATGTATACACTGTGTATATGTATGTGCAAATTAACTGCACTTGTTGTATGAAATGTGCTATATAAATAAAAATCAATTGATCAAATAGTTATTGCATTTATACCTTCTTGGTGGAGTCCATTTTCAAAATGGATCCGCATGTGATGCTGGCCTTTTTGTGGTCTATTCGGCTCATGATGTCCTTCCCATAAACTTTTAGGATCCACCAGTCAGTTGGGACAGCCACTGGCTCAGGTGGCTCCTGGAAGACCACTGGGAAAGGCTTGGGTGATTGGCAAATGCAGCACACTCCCCAAGGTACCTGCTGAGGCGCTGCAACCGCTCCTCACTGTGGTTCTCCTTCAGCTGCCTCACCAGACGGTTGGAGCTGTTATCCAGCGTCCTCTCTCGCATCATGCTAATTACACGGATGTCACAAGCATATCTGTGTGGACAAGACATTCTGTATAAATTGGATATGTATTAATTGCTCATAATTGTTCATTATGATAATCCATCAATAAAAATACATGTCTAAGGCC
>CM040400.1:30605657-30837686 GCA_022702515.1 Ilyophis sp. 1 JC-2022
CTGCGCGGGTTATCTGGCATCGTAGGTATAAAAGAGTATGATTTAAGTCAAGGTAATCTTCACCATTACCGGCTATATAGAACTCTAGGGGTCCTGTGTCCGAAATGGCTGACTGGGGGGATACTTCAATGTAGATGTTCTTATCAATGCTTGTTTGTGTATACGGTACTGCAAAAAGGTCCAGTTCCGACTTCATACATTCCTCTGACATGTTGTGTATGAAGGCCATTTTAAAAAAATGTATCTACTTTTTCTCTTAACCTTCTTGGGACGCTTTTTCACCTTCCGCTTGTTTTTCGCTACTGTGGCTCGACTGCTTACAGTCCGTCGTTTTTTAGATTTTGATCTGCTTGAGACACGCCCCCCCTGGAGGCCTCTTCTGTGAACGTCTTGTCATGACCATAAGGCCCGATCCTTCCTGGTCACCGGAAGTTGAAACTGGTCTGACTATGTTGAAACCTTTCTTTAGTTGGGGTAAAGCCATTCGGAATAAACCTAGAAAAAGTCCTCCAAGACCGCTACCGTACATAACACTCGCACCCTTATACCCCGGCAGACCATTACCGGCTTGTTCTGTATAAAGGCTCTATACCTATTTGGGTCTACGTAGAGGGGACCCTTACCATTTATATTTGTGATAGTGATATTTCACCAGCCTAAAGTGCAGTTTTATGATGGCTTTATGTTTCTTGCTGACATGTATATAGTGTGGCTTCTCAGAAGAGATTGTGATTACATCGTTGCTAGACCCTGTTATATGTACACATCGTAGCAATGGTACAAAACTATCTGACTCTGGTAGTCAATAATGTTGGTGTCGACGTACATTGTGTAGAAACCCACACGAATATCGGCTGGATGGGGCACCGCAGGCTTTATGTTCATTAAGGGAACATCTGGCTCCAAACCCAGCATTCTGGCGAGTTTTCCGCTAGCCGCCAGGGTTAGATTTTCGTTTGTACGAATATAAATTTGGTTTTTCATTGCGGCATGGCACACCTCAATAGCCTTTTTTTTTTGCTTTTAACGTTTTATTAATCTCATCCACAAGCATTTTCAGGTTCTTGTAATAACCCCATCTTATTACAACAACGTTGCTGATGCCCTTTTTCTTATCATCATCTACGATAAAAGCTTTTTCATGAGATGCTAGTAAGCTCCAAGTATAGGGGTACTGAATCTCTGCTAAAGCAACCTCCCATTGTCCTCGAAATTCGAGGGGCCTCGCAAACTTTGTTGTGTAGCTTGAAATTTTTATTTCCAGGGTAAATATCTAGACATGCATTACTCTGGAGAGTGACATAAAAACCTGCTTCTTCCATGGTGTCCATATGTTTTTGTAGGGTCTGTAAGTTTTTCTACTTGTTTACTTTTCAGGCCATCTGACCCACTTTACTAAAACGAGCTTCTGCCTATTGTGTTTTTTCTCAGCAACAATTTTTGCAACCATAAAATGTACCATCAATGAATCGACACGGGAAAAAACTGCGGAATATTTGTCTAAAAATTCCGTACGTAAATCCAAGCAGATCAAGTGTGTCCTTCGATCGCCAAATGTAGATTTGCCAGTTCGCAAGCCAAGCTTTTGATTTGTAAACGTGAACATTGGAAACATCTGGAAATGTTATTTGCATTTGTGAATATAATATTTTCATTCATCCAATTGATGATTTACGAAACACAAATTGAGAGGTGTTTGCGTGTGGACTTCTCACACATACCCCCCACTTCAAACACACACACCCACAACTCAGCTGTTTACAAACGTAAAACTTTTCATGACCCGGCTTGGCACAAACTATAGATATCATTGGACCAAGTCAAGTTCCGAGTAACAGGAAGCGGTTATGTTGGGCGCATCCCAGTTTTACGTACACTCCTGCCCGGAAACATATGGTCACTCATAGCCTCCGCAGTCACTCTGGAAACACAACCACAACATATAGGCAGTAGGCTACGTGGCAAACCCCAAAGCCTGAATATCCACGGACCTTCGTAACACAAACATTTCTTTTTAGTTTTTCGTTTTAATTCTGTAAAACGTAACATATTCTTTTATTTAAATTCTTTGTTTATAGTCTTTCTTTCTAATCCTTCTAGGCATACTTTTAAGCTCTCTACCTTGCTTTTTAGATATATTCCGCTTGGCTATTAGACGCCTATTTTAGGCGTTTTCGCACAACATCGGATTCCGATAAAAAGTGCTTTCGACTTCGCCGTTCACAACTCTTGAAGTTTTTCTTCGGCTCTAACAAACATTTAAAAATGTTTTGCATGCTTTCTTTCAGACAACTAACTTGCTTTTCGATATAGCCTTGGCTATTTTTTCATGTTTTAACAACCTACTTGAATTATTTTATTTTTTTAACACGTATCTGCTAACACAAACTGTTTTTTTTTTTTGTTTTTTTTACTTAAAACTATTGCTACTACTACTAACCTATACATGTATATACCATTACTTTTTTCACGATGTTGTTCTAATAAAAAGTAAAAAAAAGTAATGTCCCCCTAAGCATCAAGGACCTCCATAATAATGTACAACCGTCACAGAACCATTTACCAATGTTTACAACAACCACAAATAAAATTACATCATCAAACCCTTGAAATAAAACCCCCACACCCCACCCCGAATAATAATACATAATCATAAAAACATTTTTATTTAAATTATCTCTTATCTTTCAAAACCGGATGGCCAATATACAACATATAGTAATAATAATGTTTATCATTTTAGTCATATAAAAGTTAGAAATGATATATACCACAACATTTGATATTGATTACAATGAAAACACCAATTTAAAATGGGTAGAAAATAATTTTTATATAATTACCAGGAAAATATCATCATGGGATAGACTACATTAACTTTTTTTTAAAAATACATATTTTTATACATACAGCTGACACCCTTGTAATTTTTATGTATTTAAAGTGAATGCTTTCATCTCTAACAAAGCTTTCAGACTAGGCTACTGCATGCTGTTCACTTCTGTCTGCTTATTAGGTATCAACCTGCTGGATTTGGAAAGCATTATAAATGTCTAGAAGTATCTAAGATAATTATCTAAGTATTAAAAGTTGGGTTCATGTGAGTAACGTGATCCCATTCGCAATAAATGGAGGGCATCTTCATGTGTGTTTACGGTTGTATCAAGCAGAACTACATTTCGACACCATTTTATTGCTTCGCGCTAAGAAAAGTATTACTGGGAATTGTATTTTCTTTTTGCAAATATATTCCCTATATACGTAATTATCTAGTAATTGCTATGTATTATCTAGCTAGCAAGCCAGTTATGCTAGTTACATTTAACCAGATCTAGGTACCTAGCTAGCTACGCGTGTTTTAGCTGCTGGTAGACAGGATATAAATGTTCAATATGAATAGCTTAATATTAATAGTCAAAAGTAGATGGCAGTCCTATAATGTCATTTTTACTGAAATGTTCTTATGACTGATGTTTTCTGACTCGGCTTGATCCTAAGAATAACCTTCGAAAGTGTTGTACATTAATTCTGAAATTTAAGTGGCGCCCCCTGTCGAAAGCATATACTGCACTTTTTTTTTTGCTCGAGATTTGGTTCTGATATTATTTGTAGAGGTGGTCTAGATTCCAACATTTCAGCATGATACATCATTCGGTGTACAAATGCCCAAAATGTTCAAAAATCACATTTTCGAGGGGGCGCTATAGAGTCTGTGTTCATGCTAGGGGTCTGGTTTTTGGTGTGCATGCCAGAGGCCCTGATGAGACTCAGTTAGAAAAATGTCATGCTTCTACGATTTTGGAAAGCTGAGTGCAGTTTTCAGCAGTAACCCAAAATGACCGATGAACATTCTAACAGCCTTCATAGACCTATTTTTCATCATTAGTCAAATTAATTAGGAGAAGTTAAATGTATGCTTACATGCAAATATATATATGTCATAGGGGGTGCTGAGATGTCCTTGTATACTAAATTTGGGAGGCTTAGCTGCCTTTGTGCTCTTGGTAGGAGGGGTCAAAGTTTAAAAAAAATTGAGATTTATAGGTGGTGCTATAGAGCTTCTATGTGTGCTAGGGGTCTGTTCTTTTGCTTATGCAATGTAGGCCATGGATATATTCATACTTCCCAATTTCAAGCCTCTAGGTTTTAAGGAACCCATAACCCTAATCGTACTGTTGTGACCTTTGACCCTTCCATAGCTCTTGAATTAAATTTCATAGTTTCCACTTTGGGTATATTTATATTCTAATTAATCCATGTCAGGGTGGTCAGCATGCCAGAACATTGCAGTTTAATGACATTAAGAGGACTATCATCTACTTTGGACTATCAATAGCTATTAATATTGAAATTAATAAACTGTCTACTAGCAGCTAAAACACATGAAGCTAGCTAGGTACTGTTGGGAATTCCATTGGTTAATCTCCTGTAAACTGATATGTATTACTTATATTGAAATATGTATTGGAATATATCATGTGACAATCCTATAAACTGATATGTATTACTTATATTGAAATATGCATTGGAATATATCATGTGACAATATATATTGATTGTATCTGAATATTGTGGGATTCTGACATTTAATCCTATAAAAATACAGGTTGTAAATAGAATATATAAACTTGTCTGTGGTAGTGGAGTTTAGAATGGGTGACCTTGGGCCTGTGTTATGAGAGTTCTGAGAAGGGGGGCTGTAGAAGATGTCCTGTGAAAACATTCCTCAGAAAAAAGGGTTTGCTACAAAAGATAAGATTCTATCCTAGCAAACTCTGTGGAAAAATACAAGCCATGAGCTGAACATGAGTAATTCTAAAGGTTTGATTGGTTTGAATTATACGCCCAGTGATGAACTAACTTTCACTTTACAGTATATAAGCACCACAGTAGCAGAGATGGGGGGTCCCACGAGCGAGAGCGTGCACGCGCGAGCGCGCTTCCAGCGCGCTTCCAGAGGACCACAGATGTATTAACCCATTGTGTTATTCTGTAAAGACCTGGAGCTGACACAATAAAGACAAAGTGTTTTAACCATTCGAATTGAATTGAAGAGTATCCTTGATCCACCTCCTTGACCACGAAAAGCAATATATTTAATTGCTAACAATATGTATCTATGAAATGTATCATGTGCACCAAAACACAATAAAATATATAAGGTATAATGTTAGAAACACATAATACACTTTCACAGCAGGTATAATGTGAGCACAAAAGCACATAATGTTAGATCAAATGGAAGCACGCTTTCACAGCAGCACAGCACCTGGTATTTTTTAAGAGCCGGTTGGGAGGTGTGGGAATGCGAGAGCACCTGATATTTTTTAAGGGTCGAGTGGGAGGCTTGGGAAAGCCTGATGCTGAACCACTATGAAGCATGAAAAGGCAGACTAATTAAAATGCACACAGTCACACAAAAACACATAAAAAATAATGAGGAGAGTTTACAAAAAAAGAGCAATCATAATGACATGAAGGTATTATTCATTTTCGGTGCTTTCCAGAGTTCAGTTTAAGGTTTCCATCCACTATGGTTTAAAACCAAAAGGTCAAGAAAGCAAACAGAGACTGGGCATGCGCGGACATGCGCATTGAGGAAACCATCTTGGCTTGAGAAGAGATACCTGATGGACAATCTGATAAGAAACTGTATAAAATGGACTGTACCTAATGAATTGTTGAGCATCCAAAGCAAAAGCAGGGGTTGTCCTACTGGACCTGACCGCCGCCTATGACACCGTGTGGCACCGCGGACTCCACTTGAAGCTGTTGAGAACCATCCCGGACCGTCATATGGTCAATTTCATCATGGAGATGCTGTCAAACCGCAGCTTCATCCTCCAGACCAGTGACGGCCAGCATAGCAGGCTCAGGAGGCTGAGAAACGGGGTCCCACAAGGGTCTGTTCTTTCACCAATGCTCTTCAACATATACATCCTTGACCTACCTGCAACAACATCCAGAAGGTACGGGTACGCAGACGACCTAGCCATCATGCTGCAACAACCAACATGGAAGGCGGTGGAAGAGGGCCTAAACCAGGACATGGGCATCTTGGCTGCCTACCTTCGCAGCTGGCGCCTACAGCTCAGCTTTGGGAAGACGGTGTCCGCAGCATTCCACCTCTGCAACAAGGAAGCGACAAGGGAGCTGGAGATTTCCGTGAACAGCAAACCCCTGGAGTTCCAACAGGCCCCAAAGTACCTTGGCGTACGCCTGGACAGGACGTTGTCGTATAAACAACACCTCGAGGAAGTGAGGGCCAAAGTAACCTCAAGGGTCTCACTCATCCGTCGCCTCGCTGGTACGACCTGGGGTGCCTCCGCAAAGGTATTACGTATCTCCACACAAGCCCTCGTCTTTTCTGCTGCCGAGTACTGTGCCCCAACCTGGAGCAGAAGCCCACACACCAAGAAGGTGGATGCGGCCATCAACAACGCCCTGAGGATCATAACTGGCTGCTTGAAACCCACCCCTGTGTCCTACCTGCCAGTTCTAGCAGGAATTGCGCCACCCTCGCCCTGGCAAGGAAAGCCCAGGAGTACGATTGGCACCTCCTCCATGACACCACAACCATGGCAACATCTCCAAGCAGACTCAAGTCCCGCCACCCATACAACCTGGCGGCCCAAGAGATGCTCACTTTTATCCCGGAGGACCTGTCAACTAAAGCCTGGCTGGCGGCGGCATGGAAGCAGGAGTGGGAGTCGGCAGGACAGAAACGTATACACCACTACATCCAGGATCCTGGAGATGGCGCTGAAGGAGAAGACCTACCTCGCCGGCAATGGACTCTCCTGAATCGCCTACGCACCGGGGTTGGCTGCTTCAAAGCCTCTATGAAGAAGTGGGGCCTAACAGACAGTGCAGCGTGTGAGTGCGGGGAGCCTGAGCAGACTGCCAACCACATCATCACCGCTTGTCCCCTGCATAGACCACCTTCAGAGGAGGGCCTCTTCCGAGTGGGACTTGAGACGAGGGCATGGCTACACGACACAAAGCTGGACATATGACGATACACGAAAGAAGTGTTGAGCATCTCTGCAGAGGGGCTACGACTTTGATTTTGTGGTATACGGAATAAAGTCTGATATTCTCTGAGACGACTGCTTCATCCTCTTCATTTGAACACTTAGAGAAATTTGAGAGCAAAAGTTGAGAACTCTGAATTTTCTTGAGAACTCTGAAAATCTTGTCGCTTGGAAACCACGACAGTACCTAGCTCTGGTTTAAAGTAGCTAGCATAACTAGGCTGTTAGCAAGATAATGCATTATCCATTACTATATAATTACATATATATAGAGAATATATTTGCAAAAGAAAAACTAGTTCCCAGTCATAATTTCCTTAGCGCGAAGCAATAAAATGGCACTGAAATGTTGTTCCGCTTGATACAACTGTAAACACGAAGATGCCCTCCGTCTATTGCGAATGGGATCACGCTACTCACATGAACCCAACTTTTAATACTTAGATAATTATCTTAGATACTTCTAGACATTTCTAATGCTTTCCAAATCCAGCAGGTTGATCCTAATAAGCAGACACAAGTGAACAGCATGCAGTAGCCTAGTGTGAAAGCTTTGTAGGGATAAAAGCATTCACTTTAAATACATAAAAATGACAAGGGTGTCAGCTGTATGTATAAAAATGTTTTTATTTTTTATTTATTTTTTTTAAAGTTAATTTTGTCTATCCCATGATCTGATATTTTATTGGTAATCATATTTTATATTTATATTGGTATAAATTTTCTACCCATTTTAAATTGGTGCTTTCATTGTAATCAATATCAGATGTTCTGGTATATATCATTTGTATATATTCTATATAATTTCTAACTTTTATATGACTAAAATGATAAACAATATTATATATATGCTGTATATTGGCCATCAGTTTTAAAAAAATAAGCGATAATTTACAATACATCAATATATAGTGTACACAATGCACTGTAAAATAAACTTTGAATCAATTCACTCAGACGTATTGAACTTCAGCTTCAAGCTTTTATTAGCTGGACATTTAGCTTATTTAATCTAGAGAGGGTCCATCACATTACAGAAGTGTATCAATACAAACATTTATTCATTTGGCAGATGTGCTTATACAGAGCGACTTACAAGGGAACAAGTGCATAAGTTTGCATAAAATAATACTAATAGTAATAATAAACATTATTTACATTACATTCATTTGGCAGATGCTTTTATCCAAAGTGACGCACAATAAGTTCATACAGAAGGTCAATGACATCAGTTCAGATAGAGCTAATTTCTTATCATAACATAGCAGCTATCCATAATCATGAACATTGAGTATAGTACACAGTAGGCTATGGCTAAGACCACAAGACATTATAAACTATAAAATCAACAAAGAATTAAGAGACTGGAAACGAGCGAAAAACAGTACTGGTACTAGATTGGTAAGTCAGTCAAGGTGGAGTCTTCAGACCACGACAGAAAGCAGGCAGTGTTTGCACAGAACATACAGGAGTGAGGAGTTTGTTCCACCAATGGGGAGCTAGGGTGGAGAAGCTCCGCAGTCCGGACGAGCAGCGCGAAATGGTCGAGCTGGAGTTTAGTGTTGTATTATGTCCTGCAGGTAGGAAGGGCTTGTCTTTTTGGCTGCAGCATAGGCTAGGGTCAAAACTTTGAACCTGATCCTGGCGGCGACCGGCAGCCAGTGGACTGACCTCAGCAGGGGGATGATGTGTGAACTTTTGGAGGAGTAAGCCAGGCGTGAGATAACCATAGTCTGGGAGTCGAGTCAAAAGGGCAGAAGGGCCAAGACCAGGGGCCTCATTTATAAAAAGTACTTTTGATCAAATTTGATCTTACGTGTGGCGTACGTAGAAAATCACGACAAAATAGTGATTTATAAAATTTCAACGTGACTCCATTTGACCGTGGAAATGGTCGTAACTCCATGTCTGGTCTTCACTTGACATACGCACATTACCTGCTGGTTATGCTGAAATATTGCAGGCTTGAGAGCCGCCCTTGAACGCTTATTTGGCATGGAAAATTATCGGTGTTGTTATCAGCCTACAAAATTTGTTTAATTCTAAATTGAAAAGGAAACTAATAGTCTAATTACAGAATTTTAAGTCTTCCTTACATTATATACCATTATTGTATGACATGCAGAAACTTGTAAATTGGGGCATGGTGAATGCGAAATTGTGTTACTCATTAAAAACAACATAATGTATCCTATAAATAGTCTACTGTAAGCAAACAATTAACACTGAACCATGGCTGCGCTAGCTTTATTGGAGGACGTGGCAAGCCATGCGTTCAATTTGAAGTTTATTTGAGATTTATAGATGGAAGGTACGTACGACAGACGTACGATATTTCAAACAAGCGCAGCCAATTTAATAAATAATGCTTACATCCATTTAAAGAAATGTGCTTACTTGAAAGTTAAAGATGACATCCAAGTACTTTTTTATAAATGAGGCCCCAGGAGCTGAGTGGAGTAGGTGGTGAGAAATGGGCAGATTCTTCAGATGTTGCAGAGGAAGAATCTGTACACCTGGTTCACTAATGCTATGTTCTCAGCAAAGGTCAGGTTGTTGAAGAACGTCACTCTGAGGTTGATTGCAGACTGGGTGGCAGTCACTATAGTGCTGTCCAAGGTGATGGAGAGGTCCCGTAACAGAGAGGGCTTTTTAGGCCAGACTAAAGTGCGTCAGCTGTTCATCCTGGATGAGATGCCACAAGGCAGGTTAAGATGCGTGAATAGACCTGTGTGTCAGATGTGGGAAAGAAAAATAGTTGAGTATTGCAAAGTCATCTGCAGTTAGCAAGAGGGATGTGGGTGGGTTGATGAGTGGGGAGGACAACAGTTTACAGCATGACGCTTGAATCTTACTTTATCCATTGTTTTTATATATTTTACTTTAAATTTACTATATATTTACTTTGTAATAGTTTTTTGCTGTAAAGGGCTAGTAGATCGACATTCTATATCTGCTGTGTACCATGCTTGAGAGATTGTGTTGGCTTAAACTAACAACAACAAAAAAAAGTCTGCCAGTCTGCAAATAACAGAATTCCTAAATGCTTACGAAGGTAATCCCATATGCAAAAGGTCTGTAATAATCTTATAAAAATCACATATGCCATATACAAAACCTATAAAATAATTATGTGTTAGAGCGCTAGCATATACATTTCATGCTAAAATTAAATATTTCCCTAATACATGGTAGTCCTTTTTTTTTTTTTTTAAACATTGAGAGATTGTATAAGAATTGTATAGAAATATATAATAAGCTACTAATCAACATGCTTTTTATAAAACTTTGCAAGTATGATCATATATGATTTTTACAGACCTTTTGCATATGGGAAACCTCGGTTTTATGAATGAAGTTCAACCATTGTAATAAATAAGAAGAACTGGAGACAGCTTCCACTTACCGGTTCCATGGATTCCTATGGGAGCTGCTCATTGATGCATGAAGCCAATTCGGGGTTCAATACGTCACGTCTCTGGCAATACTACACAGACAGCGCACAGAATCATGGGAATCGCAGTTCATTACAGAAGTTAACGGGGACACACGGTTGTTTCTATTACAGATCTGCTCGGTTTTCTCATGTTATACGTCTCAAAGGAACCGAAAACGACACGCTCTGATGGCTAGCTCACAATCTAAATCCATTAATAATCATATTGCAGCCTATGCCGTATCATGCACTGATCAGAACAGACCTAGCTAACGTTCCCTAGTATAAACATAGCCTATAAATAGCAACCCACACAGATAAAGCAGAGACAAAGAAGCTCGATAATTATACCTCATATTGCATTAAAATGCAATTGCGAAATAAGAAAGGTATTCTATGAATGTACTATAACTATAAGCATAAACTATAAGTCCAATACCGGCAGCTTACCCATTGGCTTTATTTCACCGTGAAATAAAAATGGTGGATCTCCGTTTTGTCTCGTAATTCATCAGAGAAAATCGTAACGTCACGCGGTGTGGCATCGCTGATTCGTAGGATATGTACGAATTTTCGGCTACTGGAATTTTGTAGAATAGATATGAATGGGCGGTGAGACCAGGTTGAATAATTATCTTCATCATAATAGTAACAACAGGAGTGACATGTTATCTTACTGTTTAACTGTCAATTTGGCAGTCAAAGAAACTTGTATTATTTAATGCTGTTTTCCCTTCATATTCAATTTAATGGCTGACATCAGTCATGGACTGATAGAAACTGAAACTACAGTGTGGGAGAGGGTAGGATGTGACACAATCACTTCTGGGAAGATTAATGTAATTAAAAGTGGCAGGAGCCCAAGGGACAGATTCACTGGCGATGTGAGCCACTGTAAAAGGTGCGCAGCCAAAGTGCTCTGAGCGTGTCATTAAAATAATTACTCTCTCACTGTGGGGAAAAACCAGGGTAGGGCCAGTAACTACACTGGGTGGAACTTAACACATGATAAAGGAAGTCAAAGGAAGTTGGTTTTATTCGAGGCACATACGCTAAAGCGTTTAAATCGACCCCCCCTCCCCTTGTCTACTGTAAAATATGAATCAATGTTTATTTAATACAAATAAATAAGCCTATCATAAAGAATATAAAGCATGGTGAAGTAGCCTGTATATGAAGACAGGGCACTTTTCTGTGACTCAATTCACAAATCATTAGCAATTATTATAGATTTATTTAATTGTAATAATAATCATACTAATGACAATAATAATAATACTTATTAGTATTATTATTATGATAGGAATTGAGAGACTAAGGATATGTGTGAATAGCAAGCAACACATTCGTCATGAAGACAAGATCAGCATACAACCAATCTGACACAAGCATTTTCTGTACATAGTCGCTTAATATAATCAGAAGGATAACATTTCCTAATCTCATGGTAGAACGGAAAGAGCTACAGTACAACACAGCACTAAGAACATAGCACAGGTTTGTGAGAGGCTCACACAGCCGTGATAATAACCCGAAGCCCAGCCCCACAACAATACTTTTTTGGAAAGGGGGCAAATGGCTACTGCATAGGTAGAGGCAGAGGGATGCTAACGGCAATGAGGGATTTACCAGCCGGCATGGCGTTTAATAATCCTGGGCTCTATTTTCTGCTGTTTGTTTACTTTAACCTCTAGGTGAACCCACTTTAGAGGTGGCCCGAGCGGTCCAGGGTTCAGTGAGCATCGTGCCCGCAAGAGAGGAGCACGTCACCTCGAATCTGTCAGCTTCACAGGCGGGTTAGCAGTGTGCTACGAACCGTGCACGTTGCTTGGCACCACATCGTGTTGTGCTACACTCGCACTCACACACACAAGGTGAGTCGGGGACTGTCACATTTTTCAGACCCGGCGGGCGGCCTGTAACCGAGTTTATTGCTCGGCGTCACCTGGTTTTGACCCAGCTTTTATTTTTCACTCACAGAATGTTACGTTTTTTGTATACTGCACCTCTCAGTTTTTTAAGTTTTTTTTGGGGTGGGGGAGACTGCTCCGTAGTGCTATCCAGTAGATAATTATTTCTTAATTCTACAGTCTTTCCCAACAGCTGACATATTTTCTGAAATTATGCTCAATTTTCCCAAAACTATAAACAAAAAACACCACACTGCTGTGGCAAAACCCAAGCATCGATCTAAATTATAATTTGCCTTCAGATGCCACACAAACATCATCAAATACAGTGCTCTCCACTATTATTGGCACCCCTGGTAAAGATGAGTAAAAAGGGTTATAAAAAATTCACTGTTTGGTGAATTAGCTTAATCTCACACTGAAAAAATGAGAAAAATCTAACCTTTAATTGAAGTAAATTTATTATGAGAAAAAAAAATCCCTCATTAGGAAATAATTGTTTTTGTCAAAACCACGTGTGCCACAATTATTGGCACCCTTGCATTTATATATAGAATAAGGTAATAATATTTTTAAAATATTTGGTCGCATATCCTTTGCGTGCCATGACTTCCTGATGTCTGTGACCCAACAACATCAAAGATTCTTGATATCTTATTTTCTGGTACTCTTACAAGCGATACTATAACGTCTCTGCATTTGAATGGATCACTATGGGTATTGGGGGTTGGGACTAGATTTAGATGTCAATTACACTGGAACAGTCTGGAATACATGGATGGCTAAATGGCTCTAAGTCAACAAGGGTCTGACGTATCAAACTAGCCTTAATCCATCACTCTGCTGCCAGAAATACAGTAGATATGGATGGATAACTTGAAGGGTTTCTTCTCCTGATTTATCTTTCCATAGAGTTCAATAGGAAAATCTGTACGACCAAAGGATATACGACCAAATATTTAAAATGATTACTTTATTCGATATATAAATGCAGGAGTGCCAGTAATTGTGGCACACGTGATTTTGTTAAAAATTATAATTTCTTGAGTTTTTTTTTTCATAATAAATTTACTTCAATTAAAGGTTGGATAATTCTAATTTTTTCAGTGTGAGATTAAATTCAACAAACTGGGTTTTTATAGCCCTTTTTACTCACCTTTACCAGGGGTGCCAATAATAGTGGAGGGCACTGTACATAGACACTACTGAATACCAATTACACACTGGTGAGATAAATTAAAAACACTACGATAAAAGATGTTAATTAATCATTAACCACGTGTTTTTTATAACCTCAATACATTGTGCAACAACATGCTACTACATAAATTATGTAAAGGTGCCAATGGTACATCCATCCATTATCTAACCCACTTATTCCTGGTCAGGGTCGCAGGGGGGCTGGAGCCTATCCCAGCATGCATTGGGCGAAAGGCAGGAATACACCCTGAAGAGGTCGCCAATCCATCGCAGGGCACACACACACACCATTCACTCACACATTCATACCTATGGGAAATTTAGAGTCTCCAATTAGCCTAACATGCATGTCTTTGGACTGTGGGAGAAAACCTGGAGGAAACTCATGCAGACACGGGGAGAACATGCAAACTCTACACAGAAAGGCCCTCGGCCGGGATCTAAACTTCGTACCATCTTGCTGTGAGGCGACAGTGCTAACTACTGCACCGTGCTGCCCGCAAATGGTACAGTAAAACAGTATTCAATATCAAAATTTGCTAAATTTATTTTGTATGTTGAGCATCCCGAAGACCATCAAGGAATGTGCGCAGATGTCCTGTGTTATATAGACCCAGGGTCGCTGATGGCTGCACAAATATTGATGGCCTCCACACAGGCCAGAGACATTAAAAATGGCACCACAGCGAATAATGTTCTTTCCTCTTCTTCTTCCTCATCCGCTTCCTCTCATTCGCAATGTTACTCTTCCTCTCTCCATTATTTTCATCCATTGTTCCAAAACAAATGAACCCACCTGTATCCTTTTTTTTGTTGTTGATTGAACAATTTAGCATGTTAGTGTTTGCACCTTGAGAATTGTGTGTTGTGTTGAGTGGAGTTTTCTACATTAAATGGTAGTGCTTTTTAAAAGGTTACTTGTGCTTTATGAAGAGACTTGTGTCTCAGGTTTTGCAAAAAGGTTGAACAAATCAGCAATTTGTATGAACAAAGGTGAATAATGTTTAGTTTTGAGAAATTAGTCTTTCTTTTGGTAGCTGATGTAGTGGTTTCAGGGGTTTTGCCCATAGAACCACTTTTATTGTGTAACTGATTGAGAAAGACTGTAATGTCACTTCGGTTTAGAAATGAAGGGAACACTTAATCAACACAGAATAACACCAAGTCAATTAAACTTCTGGGATATCGATCTGTCCAGTTAGGAAGCGTAAACGATTGTGAATCAATTTCACCTGCTTTGGTGCAAATGAAAGTGACATCTGATGGACAGGAGAGGCAACAGCAAGACAACCCCTAGAAAGTAAATGGTTTTGCAGGTGGTGACCACAGACCATTTCGCTCTCCTTATCCTTCCTGACTGATTGTTCTCTAGTTTTGCATTTTGCTAGTGCCCTTGTCACTAGTGGTAGCATGAGGCGGTTGCACAGGTAGTCCAGCTCCTCCAGGATGGCACATCCATACGTGCCGTCACAAGAAGGTTTGCTGTGTCTCCCAGCACAGTCTCAAGAGCATGGAGGAGATACCGGGAGACGGGCCATAACACAAGGAGAGCAGGACAGGGCCATAGAAGGGCAACAACCCAGCGGCAGGACCGGTATCTGCTCCTTTGTGCGAGGAGGAACAGGAGGAGCACTGCCAGAGCCCTACAAAATTACCTCCAGTGGGCTACTCATGTGCATGTTTCTGACCAAACTGTCAGAAACAGACTCCATGAGAGGCATGAGGGCCCAACGTCCTGTAGTGGGACCTGTGCTCACAGCCCAGTACCATGCAGCTTGATTGGTATTTTCCAGAGAACAGCAGAATTGGCAGGTTCGCCATTGGCGCCCCGTTCTCTTCACAGATGAGAGCAGGTTCACACTGAGCACATGTGACAGACGTGAAAGAGTCTGGAGACGCCGTGGCGAATGTTATGCTGCCTGCAACATCATCCAGCATGACCGGTTTGGTTTAATTAACTTGGTGTTATACAGTGATGATTAAGTGTTCCCTTAATTTCTTTGAGCAGTGTATATGCACTGTATGTCTGTAGGCACAGCTCACTGTGCATTAATTTTATGTATTTATAAAATACAAAATCACATTGTACATTTTCCTGCATTCATATTCTTTGATAGTTGAAATGTCTGGAACATCCCTAAAATCTTGCTTGGTTTGACATGTTCTTGCACTGCATAAACCAAATCTTAACAAGCATTTGAATCTTATATTTAGACTTTAGAATCATATTTCTGTTACTTTTTTTTTCTAAATAAGACAAACAATCTGTGGGGTGAGATAGTTTTACTAATTTCAAGATATGCCAGTGGGGTAAAATAATTTCTATGGAATGAGAAGTGTCACTACAATCTGAATTAGAATTTTGCAAATCAGAATTTTTATGCCTTAATTTGAAATTGTAAGTGAAGTTTTGTAGTTGAATTAGATCAAATTGCAATTGTATTCCATAGCTTGAATTTGTGTGTAAGGTTTCAAATTAAATTTTAAATGATTCAAATTCAAATTTCTGAAATTCAGTTCTTCAAATTCAGATTCAAATTTTCAAACACTACATCCAGGGGCTTAGTAAAAGCAAACGATCACAGATTTGATTGTTGCCATTTCAGCCAATGAGCAGTCAAGTTCCAGAGAAGTTTAAATTCAGTCAAGGGATGATTGCCCGGCATGAAAGGTTCATGGAAACCTGAAAGGTTGCAAATTAAGGCATAAAAATTGAGATTTTATAAATTCTAATTCAGATTGTAGTGGCACATTTCTCATTCCATAAATTTCACTTGTCAAGCAAAAAGTTACTTTAAACAAGCTACGATTTTAAGTCCCCTTACAAGACTAAAACACTCGTTAAAAGAGCTTTTAAAACATGGTTTTCTTTATTTCCACATTATTAAAATAATCATCCACCAAGATTTCAGCCTTTAAAAACGCCTACAGCTGAAAAAAGTAAGATTGAATATTGTCACTTTCTGCCGACTATGCAGTTCTCAGGCCTGGGTGGGCGTGAAAGCTAGAATATTCAGGCCACGCTCAAGAGCCTCTTGACAAGTTACGAGCAGACTCGGAAATGCAAACACCATTCAGCAAAACAACTGATAGCTGAATAAAAAAGAAAGTGCGTGGTGCAACCATGCCATAAGTTTGAGCCACTGAACTAATGAAGATCAGTTTGCATAGCAATACTCACGTTAATCTCAGAGACCGACGTCTTTCAAATAGTAACGTTACTGGTACTGTCATGGATCATGCCTTTCTTTCCTTATCTCCGCGTTTTGTATTCCTTTTTCTTTTACCGGTAATCTATCAGATTTTTCTGTGTTCCGCTACGGGTTTTGCTTTCGTCTCGGTAATTAGTGAGTTCACCTGTCCTGCATTTCCGCTCACTACTTATAACCCGCTTTCTCCCTTTCTCGTCGCTTCCATGTTATTTCACGTAACATTCGAGCCGGTAAAAAGGTATAGGAAGTTGTGCTGCTATCGACCGCTTTGCTTCTCAACGCGGGACTTGTTAGCAGTACAATTTAGAAAAAGCAAAGTGATCTTTTTCGCTCTTATCTCAGAGCTTAGTTTCTTTGTTTTATACTCATACCTACGAGTGCTCTCACCCTAAGTCTTAGGGGTCTTTTGAGTTATCTCTTTGTTCGCTCCACAAACGGGAGTTAGATAAGCGTGACTGCTTATTTCTTTTGTTTTGCTCGGATATCGAGCTCCTCACCTTTTATCGCGAGGTTATTTGTGTTCTCCTTATTTTCCCCCTCCACTACGGATTATTGTCCATTTTAGTGGTGTTCGTTGAACACTTAAAGATTCCTTATCTGTCGCACCTGGACCTCCAATATTTCCTCCGTGTCTCTGGCATAGAGAACCCCTACAGGTACAGCATAGCATGAGGGCATATTCCCACTGACCCGATTGGAACAATTTTGGACAACAGTAGTTATAACTATCCATATTATGTGATGTTTATTTACCTGTTCAAAGTGCTTTCCGCAGACACGCTTCATTCACAGAAACGCTTCAGCGATGTATGGCTGCGGTTCTCTATCGGCGGACAGGACTAGATTACGTGTACTCGTCCCGTTTTAATCCCGCCCCCTCGAAACCTTGCCTGATTAATTACAGGCAATTTAAAAAAAGAAAAAAGAAATATCTCAATTTAGGTATATCAATTAGTACTGATATTTGAGTTATGTTTATTCTACCCCAGGATGATAACAATCAATCATTGAAAGGCTGAATTATCTGAGTTTGCAGTCCCTTTAAGACAGACATTTTTTTCAGTGAGAAATTAAAAACTTTTTTTTAATTCCATGTTTCTATATTAATTGAAACATGGATCACTGCAACATAATTGTTATAAAACACGTGTAAATAACATTATGTGCTGTGATACCTTAAGTGCAAGTTTGTTCTGCACAGTGAGGTAAAAGAATTCAGACTAAACCATTTATGTTTAGTCATCTGTCAGACCCCCCCACAGGCAATCTGTCCTCTCTAATTGTGGAAGCAACACTTTCTAAATCTTTCATTGCCTGGCAAATGCACTCCCTTTCATTTAGGGAAGAAAATATTTGGTGTGTAAATATTGCAGTCTTAAAGTTGAGGAATTAAATTAGCAACTCTCTTCACTCATGTATTGCAATTGATTACCAGATAGCGGTGTGGGTGTGGTTTCTGGGATTGAGTTATGTGGGCCACAAAGCCACAATTGAGTCAATTGCCAATTTTTTGGAAATATCGGCATAATTTACCAAGTTTCTCAGGTGTGGTTATGTTGTGGGAGCAACAGTTGGTCCATAAAAATTACCCTCAACTAGGCATACTATCCCAGATGGCGAAGACGTACCTCGAAGGGCTGTATATTACAATTAGATTTGTCCTCAGTTGTGCTACTTTGGATGACCGCTGAATATTTGACATTGATCATAACATGTTCACTCAGGTGTCAGGGGTAAAGTCACCTGCAAAAAGAGAAAACATTAAAACCTGTGGACTCAACACAACAGCACAATGGAGGTGATCCATATCCATGTCTCTGTGCAGTGATTAACATGTACAGGTACAGTGGTCATTTATTCTAATTTCCATTCAGTGCTCTGGACCCGCTGGCTCTGTGTGTTTCTGCGACATGGGAATCATCATGGAAAAGCTCATTGTTTCTCTGTTCTCCATTCTTTTCATTTTAACCAGAAATGTAAAATTACAGAGTTGTAATTTAAATCTAGATATACTGTAAAGGTGATTCTGTGTGTACGACAGAAAGAAAAGCTGAGATTTGTTGCAAATGTCAGCTGTACGCACGTGCTCTGTGTAATTCAGAGGTAGAAGCGTGTACTCCTATGATCATACTATGTCTTTCGTCCAAGTGATTAATGAAGCTGAATATACCCTAGGACATGTGGACCATATGGCAAGGAGGTAAATCTACACTGGAGGGGTTTAAGAGTAATAGAACAGCATTGGAGCAGCTTGACAAGGTCACCTTGAAACCAGATTGTGGCAAGCAAAAATTGTCATACACCATATCTTGAGAATGTCATATTAATATTCTGCAGTACATACGGTGCCCTGTTTTGAATATCACTTGAGTTTAATAAACTGTATGTGTGTATGTTCGCCCACATGCACCTGCATGCATTTATTTGAGTCTACCTTTGTCTTTGTACATGCTATGTATGTGTGTATGTACACACATGTACATAGAATGTGTGTGCATGTGTCATCTGTACATGTACTTGTATATTGGGTGTGTGTGTGCGTGGGTGTGTGAGTTTGTATTTGTGCACGTGCATGCGTACGTGTGTGTGTGTGTCTTCGTATGTGTGTGTGTGCATCATTAGCCAGTACCAGCAGTCAGATCTGCTCAGGTGTTTTGAGACAAGTGGCAAAGGAAGAGGAATTGGCTTGTTGTGTTCATTGCCGCACCCTCCAACCCTGAAAATCCCTAACCTGCAGTCAGAGCATATTCTGTAAATAATCACTCTTATCTGGCCTGAGGAACTCCCAGAATGCTCTCTACCACCCGCAGGCTAGGGGGCATGAACACGTTGATGTTTACTTAGACTATCAACTGCCCTCCATGTGGCACCTTTTCATAAATTTGGCACCATGTCCCATGTATGCCTTGCCCAGCTGTAATTACCCCTAGCAGATAAATAAAGATTTTTTATTGGAGCTGAACTGAATTTCAACTGTATCATTGCTATGGGGTGATGGAAGAATAATTATGCTTAATTAAACTAGCAATAGGTGGAACTACGACATCCTATCAGTGCTCAGTATGCTGTCAGTGAAACAATAATTGTGCTTTTCTGTGGACAGCAAAATTGTGTGATTGGTTCAGAAGAGGCACATTTCTGAGAGCTCATCGTAATTCTGCTCGTTGTGGGGTGAAAAGCTCCACATCTACAGCAAAATACTACATCCTGCAACTCAGTTCCACAACACTTACTACATGCCTCAATACATTTTTCACTAGGAGCACTGAAGTTGGTCCTCTGGCTACGGTTACACTAGTCACTTCATGTGACTTCTGGAATCGGAATTCCAACATCCGATCACAGCAGGTCAGATTGAGTTGCGTCCATACAGTTCAATGCGACCTCCTGTGGTCAGATCACAGTTCAGATTTCATTCCCATGCACAATATTTAAATACTAGACATACATTTCCTGGAAAATGACGATCGGTGTTCATGACGTTGTACTTCTTTTCATTTTGTTCAGATTGTGTAGTCAAGGTAGGACCTGCACAAGGCGTGCACGGTGCACTGATTAGGAGGCAGCAGCGGAGGCATGCTATTAATGTGAACGTTGCGTTTCTGGGTGCAACAGCTGTTTCGATGGAGAGGATGGTTTGGGCTCGCGAACGTAGCCAGCACTGGTGGAACCAGTGCATGATTTAACGGATTCCGACTGGGTGCTCAGGTTCTGCATGCAAAAGCACACATACCATCACATTTGTGAACAGCTACAGCCTCGTCTTTACCGCCAGCGTACCACAGAACAGTTCTATGCGGCGTTCTCCTCTCCCCGAGCCTAAAATGTGGGGGAGTTTAATGGCGTTTTTCTATTGAATGCGTTTTGAGAAGTCCGATTCCGTCCAGACTACAACACAAGCAATTCCGATCTCAAAGTGTGATAGGCCACCTCGCCATGTGGTTTGACAGATCCGATCCCAGTGCGGACAAAATCCGATTTGTGCATGTCCAGACCTGTCAGTTAATGAGCCTAGCGGTATCGGATGCCAGCAGTCCATAGAAGTCGGATTGAAGTGACTAGTGTAACCGTAGCCTCTGATGCTCTCACGTGACATTTTAACAAACTACATACAGGCCACAAAGTACAACAGGAATGCAAAAACCTGATAACCTGGCACATATTGTTTGCCTCATTCTTTGTAATCATAAAAACTACTGCTTCAGTATAATTATCATGCTGGACTAACCTAATAAGAGAATTTCCCCCCGATTGAGAACTATAAAGGGAGATTGTCTCTACTGTACTTTTAGTACATTGCGTAGATTATTTAGTTAAAGCACAGGAGTGTTTCTGTAGCCTCTTCTTCTCATTAGGAGAACCACATCTTTGGGAAGCTCTGACTTAAATCAAATTAATTGCTGATTTATAGCACAAATTTAGTAACTTTAAAATTTCTTAATAAAACACTGTCGTCGTGTGTAGGCTGTATCAAAATGAGGGTCGTAACTGCTTTGGGCTATTAATAGCACCCTGCTATTTAACTGTCCTGCAGTGCAACTAGACAGGCTGAGGTTTTCGCAAGTGGTGACCCTTTTGAACAAATTTCCGGGGTTTTCTTGTAGTTTATAACTTTAGACAAACATGAGGGGCCCTATCTTACACCCGGTGCTAAGCGGCTCTAACCCAAACGCAAGTGTCTTTGCTATCTTACACCCGGCGCATGGTTTATTATAACGCATTGCGTTCACGTCGTTTAAATACCATGTATTCTTGCGTGTTGGTCTTAAAATGAGGAGTGGCCAGGATTATTTTTGGCGTATTGCTATCTTGAGGCAGCAGAAAGCGCTTGCACTAAAACCACCACAAACCTTGTCTAAAGTCATGTCGCAGTTGTGTTATTTTAACGGCACATATAAGTGCGTCTACATAGGCGTGTGCACAACGTGCGTACAACCTCCTGTCTGTTACACACAGGGGCGCACACAAGCATGAATAAACATATCAAGATTACAATGTGAAATATTATTATTGTGTAGGCTATAAAAATGCATAATAATAAAAGGGTCCATAGGTCAAAGACCACATAGCTATCTGTCCCTCAGCAAAAGGGAATGCCAAATTAAATTGCTTTCAGCCCACTCCATTAACATCCAGGCGATGTGCGATGGTACGTGTAAGGTTACATGTATAGGCTATAGACTATTCGCAATTATCCTGGATTAAGCTATGACTTAGCCTATATTTGCCAATAATTCCTGTTATCTTCTGGGGGGACAATGGCTATCTATTAAAAGTGGCTTTCCATTTGCTGATAACACCTATATCAAGCCTAATGCGCAAATTGTCATTTACACCTAATGCGTGAATTGTCATTCAAAGGAAAACTTGCGTACTGCAATAGACGGACATTTGAGTTTTGAAAATGCGCTTCAGATGTCATTACAATACAGCTCTCTAGGCCTACAGACTGTAAGTAAATAGAATGGTTTTGACTGTTCAAAACCTTGTCCAGTGAATATTGCATTTATTGTTTTTCAAATAGCCTAAGCTACAGCGGATTCGCTGTGCATAAGGTTTTTTCCATAGCCTACGGTTAAACAACGGAGATAAATGTCACCATGTTAACTGAATTTGAACCTTAGTATTCTTCGTTCTTCATTTTTTTAAATTACAGTGAAAAGGTTTCCATACTCTCAGCTTATTAAAACCCAGCTGATTTCACGTTATTCCAAAACTGAACAAAACGAGAAGAGAACTAAGGGTCTAATTAGAAACAAAAACTAATTTGCAGCACGTTACACAATTAATTCACAATTAAGGCAAAATTCATTTAGGCAAAATAACGGTATTTATGTTATTAATCAATATTAGTATGCAGGTAGCCTAATGAACTTTGGATGAAGCTTGAACTTCGAGAATTCCATGAGAACAGCCTTATAGAATTGATGTTTGATACTTTCATTGCATAATCAAATGAAATTCGTTGAACAAGCAGGGTAATTTGGCATTTTCTAAGGTGAGACTGAAGCCATCGATAGCTTATTCTCAGCTGTTGCAGGTCCTTTTAACAAAATGTAACCACATATATTTTGTAAAATAACAGCCCTGTCGGGAATTACCGGGAACTCATAAGTCCGAATAATATTGACTATTGATCCATTTAGCCTATTCCTTGATCGCACTAAACACACAAGTGTGTCTGTTTCGCCATCAAGCAATCCGCCAAGGTGAAAAAGCAGGCTTTTAAAGGGAATGGGATATAACATTTTGATTGGTTCATGCCCAAGACACACCTATAATTAATGAAGAGACTAGGTTCAGTCCATTTGCGCGTTGCGCCGTGCTTAATGCCAATAAAACACGCCGGTAAACTAGCAAAAATTGACTTGGACACGCCCTAAATTGACTTTTCGCCATGCGCTTAGACCAGGGGTAGGCAACCCTGGTCCTAGAGAGCCACAGGGTCTGCTGGTTTTTGTTGTTACTCACCACTTAATTGATCAATTAAAGCAGTTGATTACACAGTTAACTCACCTCACCTGGTT
Source organism: Ilyophis sp. 1 JC-2022 (assembly GCA_022702515.1). Lineage (NCBI taxonomy): Eukaryota > Metazoa > Chordata > Actinopteri > Anguilliformes > Synaphobranchidae > Ilyophis > Ilyophis sp. 1 JC-2022. The sequence continues at coordinate 30,628,977 of CM040400.1, forward strand.
TCTTTGGTCTAATTAGTTGCTGTGTTTAAGGTGAAAACAAAAACCAGCAGACTCTGCGGCTCTCTAGGACCAGGGTTGCCTACCCCTGGCTTAGACCAAGCACCAAGATAGAGCCCTATGGCTCCTCAAGCAGACCGCCAAGAACAGATGCCGTTGACACTAGAACCACCAAGATTAATTGTATACCTAAAATGCCAATGGGTAAAATTTACACGCACATACAGGATTCTGTATTTTGTTTGTTTATCTGTGTATTTATGTTTCTGATTATGTTCTCATTTATTATTTTCTCATCATGCATTTAGTTTCATTTATGGTCTCACTGTTCCGTGTTTGCATTGCCGTCATTCTCCTGTCTTCGTCACACTTTTCGGGAGACTTTTTTTCCCTGTATTTCCTCTGTCATGCACTTCCTTCTTAACTAATTATCTCATTGTATATAATACTAAATTAACTAACTACTACTAACAGCTTAGATTTAGGTTTTGTACTAATCTTAGTTTCTATCCGCAGCTGTCTCTCTTTCTACCTATTCTATCGCTGATAATCTTTCTTTGATTTTCTCTTTTACTACAGCCGACTCTTGTTTCCACTTTCCCTTCTCTAATTGTATGCACTTGTCTTTTACTACCCAGTTCATGTGTATGTGTTATGTGTGAATCCGGTCCGCGTATTACGTGTTACCTTGTTAGTGAATTATCAGCTTCCCTCATTGTTTCATTTCGCTCACCTGATTGTAATTTCCCATCCCCGTTTCCATACACCTGATCCCCATTGTATCTTGTCACTCCCTGTGTACTTAAACCCTGCATTTCAGTCTGTTCCTTGTCAGAGCGTTAATCACTTTTCCTGAGCCTGTTTTTTTTTTTTTTGTAAAGCCAGAGATTTATTGAGATTCCTGAGACACCCAAGACACCCTTCATACGACTTCAATTCCTGCCTGCCGATTCTGTTTTGTTTGTTGTTATTTTTGGTTTTTGACTCCTGCTTTGCCTTTGCCTGTGCCTGCCACTGTTTCTTCGCCTGTGATTTTCTGGTTATTGATTTTGGACTGTCTCACTATTCTTATTGCCTGTTGATTTGGATCTGTCTCAATCTGTCTCTGATTTCCTAGCTTTCGATTTTGGACTGGAAATAAACGTTCTCTTGCTACATCCTGGTCTGCGTTTGGGTCTCTGAACGGTCCCTAACATGAAATCATTCAAATTACATCATTCATATCGCTAGTTTGGTAATGTTTTGGAGAAAGGTAGAATGGGGCTAGCTAATGCAGTAGTTGCAAGAATAGCAGAGGCAGAGAGCATGCCCCAGTTTATTTGAATTGATACCTAGCCTATGAATTTTACGTTTTTTGAGAACACATGCATGCACACTATCAAGTACTCATAAGAGAATATGTGGTCTCCACGCTCGGAGCTCATGCCCACAGGCACACAAGCATTTTTTTTGTCCCTGTCTGGGCAAGCTAGCTAACATTAGCTAACTAGCTAGCCAAATGGCAATGCCAAGTCGTTGCCCTTAGCCACTTAGCTAGCTAGTGGTGTGAGCCAAACACACTATAATACCACTCAGTTTAGCAATATCAGCGTCACATCACTGTTAATGTAAGCGCCTTATCATAGAGGACTTGCACCTCTCATTAACATTAGCTAATGTTAGATACGCGTTTGACTTTGCTTTCATATTAAGCAAGTTGAGCTAACGTTAGCTCAACTTGCTTAGATAAAAGCAAAGTCAAACGGGTATCAAAACAACGACTTACTGATGTACTACTTGTGAATCAAAATGAGCCTAGTAATGGCGGCAATGACTTTTGTGTAGGTAGTTTTCACACAAAAAATAAGTCAAGAATTTTATTTCTTGTGAAACGTATTTTGGGGATGAATAAATACATACAATTAATATTTCTTATGTCATATTTCATAAATAAATATAAAAATAAAAGTTTGCACACTAGACTGTGTAGACCACAGGTGCTGGAGATACGCGAAAGCGAAGTGTGGAAAAACTCCGTGGGCGCGCGCGTCCCAATGTTCTTCACTCCCCACCTCCCTTCCTCCACTCCCCCACTACTCCTCTCCTACCCGCAAGTATGCAAAACTGTCTGAACGTTTCGAGTACAAGTATTTGCTGGCACAGTATACAATGTACCTGACATTGCGGTTTGCGTTGAGACATTCATTAATATGTAACCATTAATACGTAATTAAGATGTTTCCGGAGCACGGAGGAGAGGAGGTGGTAGTGGAGGAAAGGAGAGTGCATTTTTTGAGTATTGGGATGCAACCACAGGGTTGCGGAGTTTATTGTTTCAATAATGACACCTAGAGACTACTTCTCGCTAGTGACGCATTAGCCTTTCCTAGCTAGCCACTAAGCCAGCAAAAATGTCTGTGTCAAAAAAAGCTTGAAAAAGCTCAGCCTGAGACCAATTTAAAACAATCGGGGACAGTCAAGTGCAGTGCAATATTTGTGATATTAAATTGTCCTACCACGGATCGACCTTGACAATGATGATCTCAAAAACATCCACAACACAACCATCGTTGAAGAAGCAGAGTACGGCCCGGTGTAGGCTACATCTTCTTTCTTGCAAACTCGCAAATATGACAAACCTGAAAAAATATCCGCGAAAGTCACTGGCATGCCAAGGACACTAGATAACAGCAGTGTAATCCTTGCAAAGGACTGAAGTACTGAAAACAGAAAAAACAGCTGTTATTTTGTTGTTTGCGGCTATCCTATTTCATGTGCTTTGGCGTGTTTTGATATAGCCTAGATGTGTGTTTATAGCACATTATAGCCTACTTGTATTTTCAAATTTCGTTCTTTTTTTATTTCATATACGTAAATATGTAATTTTCTTGATCTATGTATTTTATATTATAGAATTGTTACTGCCTGAATTGCCACAATTTCATTGTTAATAGGCCTACAATTTAATAAATAGCCTATTTAATATAGCCTAATTCTTCTTGTGTGCGTTTTACTTAGGGTCTTTTCTTAAAGCTGTAGTTTTTAATTTCAGACAAACATGAATACTGTTATTGTGACAGATACGTCTACCACTAGGGGTCCAACGTGGATCGGGTTAAAGAAATCTGGAAATCCAAGTTGGCTTTAGTGAATTTGCCAAGACGAGAAGGGTGACAGCAGGAGGAGGGAGGAGGGTTAAGCTGACACAACCTGCAAGATGAAACCATAATGTGTTCAGCATTCACTATTTATGATCAGAAAAATGACGGCAAATTCATAGGCCTACAATAGTGGCTGCAACAACAATATTGTTGCTTATTTGATGCCTTCTCCATTCAGAGTGACGTGCAGTCGCTTAACTTTTACCGCGTCAGGAAAATCTACTGCATTTCGCACTTGACAGGTGTCAATTTCTGATCCTGTTTCTGATAATCGATTATTCAACCATGACAAATATGAGTTTTCCACACCCCTACTACTGATGTACCTATAGCCTACAATTAAACTTTTTGTAATGATGGAGATATGATCGGTACGAAATTTATGAATCGCCTGAGAAAACAGAGGAAAAAAATGTGGAGAACATACGACAAAAGATGTGCCAGTAAAAAATTATATAACCATGCAACTTCACACAGAAGAGGCTAATCTGGCTCGCAGTAGATTGCCTAACGTTAATAATAAAATTTAAAAAACATTAAACATTGTACATATAAACACCAAACTGCAAAGCTAACTCCATGGGAATGTAACTAGGCCTATATAGTTACTTAGCCACGTATTGCATTTGAATTAAAAACAATAACGCAATTTAACGTGTGTTAACAATTTAATCGTAGACCACTTGCATTAAATTAGCCTACTATTTGCAGCATACGAGGCGGCGTAGGCTACATCTGCCATCCAGTAGTCACTGAGGGAAAGAAAGTAGCTACATTCTGCTTAATTTACTTTACTAATTACGTGAAAGTTATTTACTCCATTCCACTTTTCTTGAACGTTTTGGACGACTAACTGCGCCTGGAAACAAGGGAACCGGGAGGCACAGTTCTAGTGCAGTAAGCTTCAAGACTCAAACATATAAAATCGATATAGACGTTTAAGAAATAACCCATCGTTTGCCTTTAACTATTGCTCCATAACCGGCTAATTCAGAGACCAAAACGGTCAAGAAAATAAGTTGAGTAAATAATTAAAAGTTAGCATAGCCTATAGTGTAGCTTGAACGAGCGCGTTTATATGAAGGGGGGGTTGAGATATGCAGGGTAGTTGGAAAAACGGCACAACACCCGCGTTCCCCTTGAAGTTTGCCATTCCATTCCATAGGCTGTGTTGTCATTAGCCAGTAACGTTAGCGAACAAGCTGTGGGCCATGTTTGAATTATTGCCGTAACCTGTTGGCAGACAAAATACGTCCCACTTGTCCAGTAAATATTTCAAACAAAGGCGTTGCAGTGGTTTGAAACTTTGAATAGAATGTATCCTAATAATTTGTGAAATAATCCTGTTCAAAAGTTTGTCTGTCTCCATTGCATTCTCGTTCGAAGAGTAGCCTATCGCAGGGGTTCTCAAACTTTTTGTTTATGCGGACCACTTTTTATTATCAAGGATTTTCGCGGACCACCTCATATGCAAACCGCAAAAATAAGTACATATATTGTTACGAACCCACGGCTGTAAAGTCTAAGGTGATTGCCCCCCCGTCAACAATTACAATCGAGGTTCTCGGTGAGGACCAAGCAACAACCCCAGCTTCTCCCCTGAGAACCAGACCAAAAAAGTTATGTGCACCCCTGTTTATATATGTACCGTAAAATCCGGTGTATAAGACGCACTTTTCTGACACTTTTTTTGAAGGAAAAAGTCCGGTGCGGCTATACACCGGTACAACCAGAAGATGGTGCAATTTAGCTATAGAGGCCTGTCACAATTTGGCCAGACAAGCCCACTTTTTATGCCAACCGCCATCTTGGAGGACCAAATGCCGGTGTTCCATAACGTTATGCAAACCAAACTAATAGGCTATCACTTTTAATCGGGAGGTTGCTTAATTTCCCTTTATTGCCATCATCGGAATTTGCTTTGCGCAATGCTTACAGGTAGCTCAGCAATATACAAAATATACAGTGCACAACATAACAAAACAATTTTGGCGGTGTACAGAGACCGCGGCACTTCATGTATGGAGGAAATTCGTGGATGTGGAGTTTGTGCGTTGGACTGCTTGGTGACACTGGACATCTCGGGACAGCGGGGGCTATTTTTAATCATGGCTGTATCGCACTTTCATTCACTTGATTGATGTAATGATTCTGTTGGATGTCTTTGTTTGATATGTTTGTTTGTGTGTTGTGGGTCCCACTGTCTATGTCTTTTTTGTTGTTGCTGGGGCTACAACTGAAGTTCCCTGGCGGGAAATAAAAGTTATTCTATTCTATTCTAATAATACCAACATAAACAAATATTATAAGGAGTATTTGGGGGGGGTATACGTACGAAGCAAGATTAATTACAGAGTAAACCCCGGAACCCTCCCAAATCTGGAACATGCATGAACTGAAGTAAAAAGAGCTGTTCTGGGTTTTATTCAGTTATCCAGCTAGTACTAACTCAGTAATCCTGCTTCGTAGTATACCACCTTGGTAAGTATAGTGCTTGTGCAGTTAATATGGGAGCAAAGTGATACGTTACATGTTAAAGTATTAACATTAGGCTACAGTAGCCTACTTCAGCAATAAAACATTTTAGCTTGATGGATAGAACATAATTAAAAAAAATTCCCGTTAGGGAACTTCAGTTGTAGACACCATAAAAGGCAAATCAGTTCAACACATAAAGTACATTTACCGTTACTTTCATTATTACTTTCAAATACATTGTTATTTGGTGCTTAATATCATAACGTTACATTTTCTTTTCGCCCTCTTCTGGATTCTCCCATATTGCTCGCACCTTGCCTGGCCAGCACAGGTAGCTAATGTTTACAGTTTATCCAATCTATTTGTGAGACATCGTACAACGTAGCACCCCTAGCAATGTAATAATAGTTCAAATGAATACTGTTTTGATGTTCACAATATGCTTGACGTATCGCATTAGGTTAACATTAATGTTTCGCAGGCGTAGCAGTCGTTCACACAAATGATATAGCTACTAACGTTAGCTAAACCAAACGATTAATTAACTTTTAACTTTCTAACATTAAGATAATGTACATAAATGTACATTAGGCCAGCTAGTTATGTATATATTAACTGGCTAACTTTATAATTTGTTCATAAAACGTAATTTACTATTAATGATCCGAGCCTATGCTGTAACGATCCGAGCCTGGTTGCTGTCTAAATCCAGCTCACTCCTCACTGCTTTCAACCACCAGTCTCTTCTTTCGGTCGTAAAATTTAGTTTGTTCACCCTGCCTGGTGGTTTAGCTACTATGGTGAGTACTCAGATATTCATGTAAAAGGACATTTTCGCCTTTTCCCAGTTTTATTCGCACATCAGTACGCAGTGCAGAAGTTCGTCATTGTAGGACAGCAATCATAGTAGCGTTAGCATGAAACTTGTTTCATGGAGTAGCGAACACTACTAGTTCAGTGGTAACGTTAAGCGTCTCTGTTAGTGTTGGTCCTCCAAAATGGTGGCGCGTCCCTGTAACCATTGGTAATGACAGTTCTAGTTCTATGTGACAGGCCTCTATTGCAAGATAGTGAGTAAACACATTCGCGTTCATTCATATTTTTTTCTACGGACCACCTGCAGTACCCACGCGGAAACACAACAGAACTTCCGGAAGAGAAGGCTCTTCCAGCGAATATGGTAGCTGCCCTAAAATTCACTCAGCGCTCCCAGAGGCTGAATTATTTAGCCGATGGCTTCCAAGATTGTATGTATACTGACACCTTTTGAGTACACCCAAAGTAAAGTGATGCTGTTTATGATGAAAATAATAAATATTAAAGAGATAGCTATTAAATGTATGTTAAAACTACGTGAGGATGCAAGATTTTTTACAGTGTGTGCTCCATTTAGGGGTCAATTTACTAAAGGTTTTCATGTACAAAAACACGTGTAAAACTGTTACCACCCGCAAAAAATCATCTGAGGTGATCAACTAATGTGGTGTAAAGAGGATTGCGTGAGGTGTGTTTGATCCTTGCATGTGTTCCCATGTGTTCCCATGGCTGGCTGTGTTTTTTTTGTTGCAAACATCGGGTGCGTCTCTTCAATTTCAATAATAGAGGTTTTAACATTTCAAATTGACTAACACATTCTCGTTCTTCAGCAGTACATTGAACAAGTGTGTGCGTATCTGCTGTACTGCATTACAAGTATAAAACAACACAAGGCTGACATTGATGTCCACACACAGACCTTTAATTTTTTTTTGCACAAAAACTACAGTACATCTGCTTGGTTTTGTCCTGTACTGAAGAAAACAGCTTGGTTTTAATGCATGCTGGCCTAAAAGAGAAGTGTTCTCAAACTTGCCCCTATATGCCACAGACCAAAAAATAATTAGGCAAGTCTGCCATCTGTTGGTTGGAAAGTTAGGCTGGAGTTTGCTGAGAGCAATGCTCTGCTCAAAATTATTAACATTTACTTCATACAACAGAATTAAATTCTCCAGGACTCTAATGGAAACATTATATTCAACAAGCAGTTATAATGACTGTTTAGAGCAAAACGACTTCTTCCAGCGGAGTCCTTTAACAGAATTGTTTTCTATATCAACATAGTTCATTGCATGCAGTACTTGAACATGGGAGTCAAGAGTTGAAGTGTCCTCGATTCACCGGGTAAGCCTATGTGTTTGCAGGGGTATCTTGTTGTGTCCACTGAATCTCCAGCATCATAGCCTATACTAGGAATATCAGTGCTCCTACTGGGAACCATTGAACTATAGCCCCATTAGCCTTGCAGTTGTTCATGATATTTGTGTGTAGCTGGATTAAAGCAATTCTGTGACATCATGGGACTCAAACATTCAACGAGCAATCCCATGATACCTCTCCCTGAAATTAAACCCCTACACACACACAAATTACTTAATTTACTGTCTTCTTCCTCAACGTTAAAATACATCCGGATTAGCTCTGAAAAGTGCAACGTCACAGGTGTTCTTGATTGGGGGGGGTCTTCAGCTACTCTGTTTGCAAATCAGTGGGCGTGCTGCCCACCCCCACCTTCATAAAACAAACCTCCAGCAGAGAGCCACAACCTTAAATCCACGACACGCTACATGTACATATACTGTTGAGTTAAAAATGTTCCTCTTTTTCTGTAGGCTTGCCATGCCGATATCTTTCTGAACCCACAGAAACCCCACATACTGACATGCCTTGGGCTTAAAAAAAATGTGTTTGGTTGGCAGTATAGAAAAATTAATAACACTTTATCAATCAATATCAAGGTCCTCTTAATTAACTGTATTACATTTTTTGTGACATATGTATTAACGTTATTTATGTTTAATCAATTGTTTTGGAATGCTTGTTACTAATGTTAATTTTGTCATTTTGTAATGTTTTGCTGAGGCTTTCCATTAGATGCTGCTCAACCCTAATGTGACTCCACTAAACAACAGTCCAAAGCTTTAGCTGACTTGATGTAAAGTGCTTGTCCAGTTTGTGACATCAAGGATGTGTGATATCTTCTTTAGATGGAAAATATGAAAGCAATCCCTTATTTATGACTGCTTGTTAACCAGTGTGGCCTTAATATAAAGTGCTACCAGATAAATTGGCGAAAGCACGTTTTTATTAACTGTTAATAGTGATGTCAATGAATATACTGAAGCCATGTGACATGTCTCCAACTGTACCAAAAACATAAAGGTCAACCAGAGTGTGTTTTGACAGGAGCTGCAGGGACTGAGAGAGCACAGAGACACTTGAATAAACTGATGTCATCACCGATGTTGTTATCATGGCAGTCTGACGCAGCTGACAAATTTTTGAGGGGGATGACGAGGTCAGAGCCAAAAATATCTGCCCCCATGATGGGGGATGAGAGGGTCACCCATGTCTTTTTCAATAGTGATTCTTGGGTGTGGCTGTGAGTATGTGACTTGCCAGCAATGTTACCTGCTTGTCTCACAGACGTTCACATGCCAAATGCGGGGTCCTCAAAAAGTCTGACTGCTGAATCCTGAAATAAAGCCCCTGCATTATTCAGAAAGGGGGTTTTCACATCACAGTCTTGGGGGACCCCTGTGTATCATTTTTTTCATTTAAAAAATTTTGTCAGTGTTTACAACATTAATTTAAATGATAACTTCCTCCATGAGGCAATTTTTGTTATTTGACACATTGATGTGACACAAAGTTTGAATGACCACATTGTCTTCAGATTGTAAGATGAAAAAAACACAGGCCTAAGTTATATGAAATAATTTAGGAAACATTGGCCCTCATCGTTCTGCTTGTACGCACAAATTCTCTCTTATGTGGCAGGTAAAAAAGGTTTACACAGCTTTATGGCATTCACTATTTTTCTCTTATTTTGGATTTACTCGTAAGTAAGAACAAAATTAAAGTGGTTGCGACCTGTCATATGAATTACGCACAGCGCAAATAGGCCTACATTTTATTCCCAGCAGCTGGGTTGTTTTAATTTTGAAAATAAGTTTTAATTTATAAATTGTGCACCATAATCACATTACCATATTGAAATATATATTTTAGCCTACACATAGATTAATTGCAAGCACTCTTCATTTACCTTCCTCAACCGAAAACAATAACCTCGATTCCATCAAAGTTAATAGCCTAGAATGAAACTACAGCTCATCAGAGGAGCATACGCTGTGCCTGATATTATCAACCTGAAATACATCTCGTTTCAATCCAGAATTACGAACTCGCCTAGAACATTTTTTTTCTTCTTTTTTTCCAATGCATTTCACTGGCCGAGGCCAGGAAAGCACACAACTGCTTGTTGGTACAGCAAGACAGTGCATGTGGGATGTCTTGAGCTATGTTAAAAGTCTTTTTTAAATTCGTTTGTGCAATTCATGTAATCCTGAGAGGTACAGTATCATCCAGGTGTGTAGGCTGAAAAAATAAATGAAGCACAAAATTAATAAAAAATGTAAAATAAGGAGAAAATTCAAATTTAGGCATAGGCTACCAATGCAAAATATATTTATTCAGAACGTGCTCGTGTGAAAAAATGCAAAAAGTAAAGGGTGAAACAAACAAAAAAGAAAACGCATTGGTTTTTACAACATAATCAGTCATATTGAACTATGTGCTCATGATTCATTAAGACTTGTCGTCTTTTTTCGCTACCCCTTTTTTTGCAAGATGGCAGTTTTATGAATACATCTTCCAGGTACAGGAGGAAAGACAGTTGGATGTTAATTATGCCAATAGAGAATTCACGTGAATGCGCGTTCATTTAAGAACAGGTGAATTTACACTGATTTGTAAGAATATTTCTGGAGGTTAAGGGCCAGTTTGAACCAGTTAAAATAATCACGCGCAAATGGCACTTACTCCTGAAAGTCAGCTTATTTTAAGCTATTTGTGATTCAGACATTTAACTTATCCACTGTTTTAAGTGTCTCTCCAGCATATACTCGAAGAGATTTGATGAAAACGAGGCGTGTCTACAAGATACGTGGATTGAGAGTTTTCACTTAATCAATTTTTTCTGCGCGTCTAGCGCCACCAATGGATTATTATGAAAAACTTTGCATAAATGGATATTAGAATGAGTGCATGTTATTTGAACATAATATTAGTCTTTTTTTTTTTTGCCTAGCCTATACTTTAAGCAATTATCAAAAAGCTTTCATAAAATGAAAAATATGTCAAATTGATTGTCTATATTATACCAGCCCAATATTTGGATTCATTGATGATACAGTGTCTGGATCATATTCGCTTTGACCTAGACAACTTTGTACTTGTGTCAGCTCAGCTGCTCCAAAATTATTAGGAAACGCAAATTAACTCCCCGCAGTGTACCAGGGCTCCAGGTTACAATCAAGCGTGTGACAGATGCACTCAAAAAAATAAATAGTTTGACAGTGGTTACACGTATTATGCTATTATTAAGTACACTTGGACTCCAACTGCTTAAGTTGAAGACGTCACTAATAATATTATGTTCAACCACTGTACATGATTTTATTAGATTAATCGTACAAAATTATTTTTAAATAATGTTTTTAAAGTAAATCCAACGATGCATTTGTTTACTTATTGATAATATTGCATGCAACCACTGTCCAACAATTATTATTTGATGGTGTGATGGGTATATCCCAGTCATCAATATCTATGAGTTATGATCATTTAATGAAGGCTATGATGTGACGTAGCCTATTAATACGTTCACTGCCTTCCCCACCGCCCAAGAGCAAATACGATCCACAAACGCAGGATTTTACGAAGGCAAATGCGGTTATTAAAGGCACTGTCACTGAGATATTGAAAATGCATACCCCCACAGACATTTTTTTAGTAGAAAGCTGGCAACCCAGGGGGCAGGTACAAGAAACAGGTCATTAGAATATGATACCCTGTGCCACCCAAATTTTGAGAAAAGCAACCACGGAGCTTGAGTTTGAATACGGCGTAGATCAACTCCACGCAGGTGGCACTATCTTTTGTTAAGATATAATTTATTTTTGTATTGTTTGTTATGAGTAACTGATAATGATAATGCATTTAAATTTATGAACCATAAGATAATTAAATCCAGAGAGAGACATGCATACACGTATGCAAACCGTATATACGTTCTAGATCAAAGGAACATGTTGTGATGGATTTAGTAGCGGATAATCAAACGCGGAGGTAGGGGGATCAGAATAAGTCACTCACGCAAGTGAGGACCAATAAGGGAGTACTTACTATAAATACAAAACAAAAAAAACAGGAAAATAATTTCTTGTAGCTAAACAGCCAAAAGAAAATTAACCCACAAAAATAGGGTGAACTCGAATATACGAGTGAGAAAACAAACTAAATCTCCCGAGCTCAATACTGGAGCCAAACCGGGAAATTTAGAAAAGAAAAGAACAGAAGAAGAAGGTAAAACCAAAACGAAACCACAAAAGAAAAACTGCCTCAGTGAGAACAGCAAAGGAAAAAATAAATAGCGCAGAAACGCTAACAGGAGGACACAAATCCTATACCTGAGGATAACGCTATAAGCAAGTCCCTCGTGAACATAAAACAAAGTTTAATATCACATGGTCGCTTGTACCTGGCTATACCTTGCTCAATGTAATATAGAATGACAAATAAGCACCGGGGAAGCGGAAGTGAAGAACTTAAATACCCCGCAGGTAGAAGCACAGGTGAAAAGAATAACGAGTAAGGGGAAGCAAAACCCCGGAACGGAACGTGGAAAAAATCCGATAGATTCTCAATCGGAAAACCAGGACGAGAACCGCAACGGAAAAGAAAACAATAACCCATGAACCATGACACATGTAGGCCTGGATTCAGTCATTTTCCCTTTACCATGAATTGAAAATAAATGAAAGTGATAGGCATATTTTTTAATGAATTATGGTAAGTGTTTTTAATGGTTTGTATGTCGGTAGATGATCTATATGTCTAGCAAACATTAATTTAAAAAACTTAATGTTGGTAGCTACAAGGTAGACGCAGTAGCCTAGTTACAGTAGTTACCATAACACAGCAGTCAGTTTGACCGTTGTCACTAAGAAAATCAATACTGCCATCATGAAATCCATATGGCTCTCTCTTCATGACTTTTTCGGAATATATGTATTGAACATTCTTATATAATTTGAATATCAATATTGCATAAACGAAATTAAGTTATAAACGCTCACTTAATGGCCTTTTTTACAATTTTGGCCGTCATTTTTCTTGCCTGTATGCTTGATCATTTTGATCGCTGTGAGTAACATTGTTGCAAAATGACAAGGCAACCATACGCGCTTATGTTGCCTAGTAAATCGGCTACTGTGGAAGTAATAGGCTACTAGGAAAAGTGACTGAGCCAGAAATATGGAGCAGAGCAAAAAATGTATCTTTTGGCTATTAATAAAGTGGTTCTTTGTACAGCAGTTCCAGCTAGCATTATGCCATTGACGTCAAGACAGAGTTTGTTAGGAGGCGTCCAGCTAACACTAATGATTATCATTGATGCCATATGCCAGTGCTGGCTAGCTAGCTACACTTCATTAGTTTAACTTGAACGAAACTGAGCTGAAGTTAGCAAACTAGATAACCATGCAGCTGATTTAATGACGTTTGTAGCCAGCCAGCATTTGTTTTGATGAAAGAGTAACATTCCAGGCAGCACAACAACATCAGGCCAAGGTAGGCGGCCTGCCGCTGCCTGTCTGCGGGAGATGTTGCATTTTCCCATTCAGCAAACCTATTTTTTATATTGCATATACCTCCAACCGACGTTGCGACTATCTCCCACGGATGGAGCACCTATCTCCCACAGACTGACCTGTGCTCAGTGAGCTGTCTGGGGTTAACCATTACAAATTAAGTCTTGAGTTTTTATGGCCTACCTTGTATCTTGTGAATGAATTTCCCTCAAAGATTATACAGCAGTAAAAGTAATAGTTTTAGCAATCAAGCCAAAGATGGTGACGATAAAGCTTTGAAAAATGTTCTATGGCATGTTCTATTGGGTGAAATAGCATCACATGTGCACTTCCTTATATGTCCAAAAGCATCACATGTTCACATCCTTATATGTCAATAAAAAGCATCACATGTGCACATAATTTTTCCTGTGTATCCTGAAATTGGCTACTTTGTTATTTTTGGCAAATCAGATGTTGTTATATCCTCAGCAGTGACTGCATCTCATGCAATCACATGTATGCTTGTGTCATGTGCTGCTGGAAATACGTGCATATCATTCCCCAACAAGTGCCAATCTGTCTGTGCATTTAATTTGAAAGTTTACATTTAACATGTGCTGTCATATTTTATATTTGTGTCTCCCTATAATTCTCCCTGGGTTTACTCCAATTATTCTGTAAAGTAGCCTAATGTTTGCATGTTGATTGGAAGTGTTTCAATCATGGATCAAATGTATAAACTTAGGGAAACATTTAGCTTTCACATTTTAAGTAAATTCTGAACCATAAAAATACATTAAATAAAAATAATATCCCTGTTGTGATGAGTTACATCTTCACATTTCTTACTTAGCTGTGTTAGTGTGTTACCGTACACCTCAGTCTAATAGGGATGGGGACTCGACAGGGTCGGGTCGACTAAGAGTTATGCTTATCAGAATCGATTCTTTAAGTCATTCTATTCAACTGCAGTTTAGCGTCAACAATCGCATTCACAAATCATTTTAAGTGGGACGTTTACGCTGACATACGTCGCCTACCATCACCTCCGCTGCCCTCATCGGTATTTGTGTAGGCTACAATATGGTGACTTCTTTAACAGTGTGGAAATATTTCACTTTAAGTGAAGATGAAATAAAAGCGACCTGTGACTTCTGTAAAGGTGGCTGAAATATTATAAAAGCACATCAGTGATGTGGAAGCATTTGAGAGCTTTTCATGGTTCCAAGCTTCAATCAAAGACTAAGCTACGTAGCCAAAATCTCTAACGTTACCATCTGACCACTTGAGAGAGAATTTTGAATTTAAAACCACCCAATTGTCACAGCTCAACAACATAAACAAGTGACATTGAAAATATAGGCTAATCACAAGAACAAAGAAAAAGAGGAGAGAGAGACAGAGAGAAAGAGAAATGGGGAAAGGCACTGGCTACTGGCAATAAAGCTCAAGAGATTTTGAAGTGAAAAGGAGGGACAGCGCTCAACATTAAAGCTTGTCCGGGACAAGCAAACAAAAGCTATGACAGGAAAAGAGGAATGGCTATTGCAGTTGTCCGATCAGACAAGTAAAAAATAAACCCCTACGGTCTTATTCATTTGTCTGAACAAATGAGCTGACTCATGATTAAGATAGGTCAAAGACAGCCTTATGGAGATGGCAGTAGTTCTTGCTTATTATTGAATAAGATAATTTATCTTATTGTTTATTTATTTATTTCTATTGTTGTATTAAGCTAAAATTAGTTGGCTAACATTAACTAGCTAGTTTTGTCGAGCACAAGGGCTGACAATAGAAAAGAAGTTTCATAATTCCAGGCCTATCTGATCATTTTTTTAAACAAATGTTATTTGTGTATTGGTCTTCAATCGCTTACAGATTTGGCACAATGCATCGATGACAGCCATGTAATTGTTGAATAAAGTAATTTTCTACACTCAGAAGTTATCAGAATGAACTATTACAGACTGAGTTTTGGAAAAACTTTCTCATGGGGGATCATGCCCCCGGATCCCCCTAAAGTGTATATATATATATATATATATATATACAAGTGCAGCTCAAAAAATTAGAATATCGTGAAAAAGTTCAATATTTTTTGTCACTCATTTCAGAAAGTGAAACTCATATATTATTACACATAGAGTGAAATATTTCAAGCCTTTATTTCTTGTAATTTTGATGATTATGGCTTACAGCTAATGAAAAACCAAAATTCAGTGTCTCAGAAAATTAGAATATTGTGAAAAAGTTCAATATTGGAAACTCATGGTGTCACACTCTAATCAGCTAATTAACTCAAAACGCCTGCAAAGGTTTCCTGAGCCTTTAAATGGTCTCTCAGTCTAGTTCAGTAGGCTACACAATCATGGGGAAGACTGCTGACTTGACAGATGTCCAGAAGACAGTCATTGACACCCTCCACAAGGAGGGTAAGCCACAAAAGGTCATTGCTAAAGAAGCAGGTTGTTCACAGAGTGCTGTATCCAAGCATATTCATAGAAAGTTGAGTGGAAGGAAAAAGTGTGGTAGGAAAAAGTGCACAAGCAACAGGGATAACCGCAGCCTTGAGAGGATTGTCAAGCAAAATCCATTCAAGAATTTGGGGGAGCTTCACAAGGAGTGGACTGAGGCTGGAGTCAGTGCATCAAGAGCCACCACGCACAGACAAATCCAGGACATAGGCTACACATGTCGCATTCCTGGTGTCCAGCCACTCCTGAACCAGAGACAACGTCAGAAGCATCTTACCTGGGCTAAGGAGAAAAAGAACTGGACTGTTGCTCAGTGGTCCAAAGTCCTTTTTTCAGATGAAAGTAAATTTTGCATTTCATTTGGAAATCAAGGTCTGAGAGTTTAGAGGAAGAGTGGAGAGGCACAGAATCCACGTTGCTTGAAGTCCAGTGTGAAGTTTCCACAGTCAGTGATGATTTGGGGTGCCACGTCATCTGCTGGTGTTGGTCCACTGTATTTTCTGAAGTCCACAGTCAACGCAGCCATCGACCAGGAAATTTTAGAGCACTTCATGCTAACTTCTGCTGACAAGCTTTATGGAGATGCTGATTTCATTTTCCAGCAGGACTTGGCACCTGCCCACACTGCCAAAAGTACCAAAAGCTGGTTCAATGACCATGGTATTACTGTGCTTGATTGGCCAGCAAACTCGCCTGACCTGAACCCCATAGAGAATCTATGGGGTATTGTCAAGAGGAAGATGAGAGACACCAGACCCAACAATGCAGACGACCTGAAGGCCGCTATCAAAGCAACCTGGGCTTCCTTTACACCTCAGCAGTGCCACAGGCTGATCGCCTCCATGCCACGCCGCATTGATGCAGTAATTCATGCAAAAGGAGTATTGAGTGGCGGCAGTTTATTATTATTATTATTAGGGCGGCAGTGTGGTATAATGGTTAAGGAACTGGCTTTGTAACCGAAAGGTTGCAGGTTCGATTCCCAGGTCGGACACTGCCGTTGTACCCTTGAGCAAGGTACTTCACCTGCATTGCTTCAGTATATATCCAGCTGTATCAATGGATACTATGTATAAATGCAAAAGAAATGCTGTGTAAGTCGCTCTGGATAAGAGCGTCTGCTAAATGCCTATAATGTAATGTAATGTAATGAGTGCATAGAAATGAACATACTTTTCAGAAGGCTGACATTTCTGTTTAAAATATCCTTTTTTATTGATCTTATGTAATATTCTAATTTTCTGAGACACTGAATTTGGGTTTTCATTAGCTGTAAGCCATAATCATCAAAATTACAAGAAATAAAGGCTTGAAATATTTCACTCTATGTGTAATGGTAAATGGTAAATCCCTTCCTGGGATTTAATGAATCTATATAATATATGAGTTTCACTTTCTGACATGAGTGACAAAAATATAGAACTTTTTCACGATATTCAAATTTTTTGAGCTGCACCTGTGTGTATATATATATATATATATACACACATGTATAGAATACATATATACCCCCCATGTTCCACATTAAAAGTTAAGTTAATCTAGTGACATGTCATTTATTGCAGCCATCCTCCACCCAATACTCCTCCTCGCCCCAATATAAGTCAAAAAGAGCAGCAACAGTGTGTCTTAAAAGTGGGCTTATAAAAGTTTCAGGCTGACAGAGCTTAAGTGATCTTCCTGGGATTTACGGTAGCCTGCAGCATGCAGGATGTCTGCTTATATTAATTTAATGAAGTTTAAGAGGTCAGCAAACTCATTTGGAGAGTCTTATTCATTTATGATCCCTGCAGCTACCTCATTCCAATGTGCATGGAAGCCATCGGGCTTCAGATTCTTACATTTACATGGAATAGTATATGAATATTGTAGAGCTGTATGGCAAGTTGGGAAGGGGTTGAAAGCAAAAGTCTACTCTAAAATGCACTTTCAAATGACAGCTACCAGCTTTGAATGAAAAGCAAGTTGAGTGAACCCGTGTTTTTCACCCCCTTTCATAGAATTTTTGCTTTTGGTAATTGAATGATCTAATATTGAAAAGATTTTGGATTTTTGGATTTTTACACCACTGAGCCGGTTGGTAATTTGGTGACGCCGTGCACCAAAATGGGAGGAGAGCTGCTGTTGGAGGTGTGTCAGTCCAGATCAACCAGAAACTTTGGGGAAATAAATTTGGGGTCAGCTTAGTATGCGTATTCATTACGTTTGGGTTAGCGCCGCTTAGTGCCGTATGTAAGATAGAGCGCCTAATGTCACAAGGTGAAATAATTTGTTCACGGTTGTTTAGTTGCTGATTAATTATACAAATAAGCAAATGTTTGTCAGTACATGGTCAACTTTTTATTATAATATTGTGCCACACAAAGGCACACATGTTTCATACATTTAATGACAACCTGTAGACTTCATTGATATAGGCAATCCGATGGCCATTACTGCACTTAAATATTTCGATAAAAACAATATGACGAAAACATGAATGATTAAGTACACGCCTACTTAGTTTGTGATTTTAGACATTTGTGGAACAAATGCATTATTACAGTGACATTTTTTGACCATATCAATGCAAAATAGATTATGGTTTTCTACTGCAGGGGTAATCGGAAATTTCCAGTACGCAAGCTTAAAGGGAAAGAAAAGAATCCAGCTGCAACACACCCACTGATAAATATTCAGCCTAATCCAGCCCATTTTCCACCTGCACTGTGAGCTGTAAGCTCCTTGCCTCTGGTCACGAAAATAATGAAATTCAGTAGCCACATTACATTTTACATTACAGATAGTATTTCACTCTGCTTTCTCGTGAATGCAAAGAGGACATTTCAGAGATAAAATTATTTCCATATGTATATACAGGTGCAGCTCAAAAAATTTGAATATCGTGAAAAAGTTCAATATTTTTTGTCACTCATTTCAGAAAGTGAAACTCATATATTATATAGATTAATTACACACAGAGTGAAATATTTCAAGCCTTTATTTCTTGTAATTTTGATGATTATGGCTTACAGCTAATGAAAACCCAAATTCAGTGTCTCAGAAAATTAGAATATTTTGCTTTAACATATATCATATATAATATTTGGTCGCATATCCTTTGCATGCTGTTACTTCCTGAAGTCTGTGACCAATCAACATCAAAAGACTCTCGATATCTTATTTCCAGGTACTGTTACAAGCGATACTATAAGCTCTCTGCATTTGAACTGATCTCTATGGGAATTGGGGGCTGAGACTAGATTCAGCTGTAAATTACACTGGTACAGTATGGAACACATGGCTGGCTAAATGGCTGTAAGTAATCAAGAGTCTGAGCTATCGAACGAGCCCCAAACCATCACTCTGTTGCCAGATATGGAGTAGATGTGGATGGATCACTGCAAGGGTTATTTCTCCTGACTCATTTTCCTATAGAACTCTATGGGGAAAAAAGTCAGGAGAAACAACCCTTAAAGGCCCTTCAGTACCACTGATTTGGGCCCTTGGGTTAGTGTTGGACTCATTTGTTAACGTGGTTGTAGGCAGGTCACTGCCATTTTTATACAGAAATTATATTAGTTGTAACTGATACTTTTCTGTTCATACTAACCGCGTAGGCACTGGGTTCCTTTGTTAGTTGCGCAACAGCAACGGGTGTAGAGCCGGAAGGAGCCTCTGTGCCATGGACGCATGCTACCTTAAGGCTTTCATACCGCCTTGTGCCCTTCAGTGCCACTGATTTGGGCCCTTGGCTTGGTGTCAGACACACTCCATTACAGTTGTTTGTGGGAAGCTCACTGCCGTTCTTGTAGAAACTATATCCGTGTAAACAGATACCTTTCTACGTGTGGTTCCTGTTGTTTATGGGCAGCGCGCTACCGTTCCAGCAGAAGAAGTAAGCCGGAAGGGGCCTCTGCTCGTGAGAGCAGATGCTGCCTGAGGCTTCCACACCCCCTCGCGGTCCTTCAGTACCACTGATTTGGGCCCTTGGCTTGGTGTTGAAAATACTCCATTCCTGTGGGTTTGGGCAGTATGCTGCCATTCCAGCAGAGAGAGAAAAAAATTAAAAATAAAAAGCCGGAAGGAGCCTCTCTGCTCGTGAGAGTAGAAGCTGCCTGAGGTTTCCACACCCCCTCGCGGTCCTTCAGTACCACTGATTCGGGCCCTTAGCTTGGTGTTGGACACACTTCCAGGCTAAGCATGTCGCAGACAGCCTGGGCTGACCCCCAGCAGTCAGAGACTGAGAGGGGTGTCATTAGCTGACCAGGAATATACTGTTCATCTGTGCCCCCCGCCCCTGGATCTTCCGATGGGGCGAGGATTCTCAGGGGGGCTAAACATGCGCTCTTTCCCCCGTTGGGCTCATGCTTTCCTTTTTGTTCAGCCATGGTCTCCACCCCCTTGTGGCCCTTCAGTGGTACTGATTTTGGCCCTTGGTTTGGTGTCGAGCACACTTCAACATCAGGGATGTCTGAAGGTGTGCAGAATCCGGGAGCATGATGAGGAACTGCATGTCCCTCGTCTTGGGGTCCGTGAGGACATACACTTCCTGAGGCTCTGCCCCCCCTTGTTGCCCTTTAGTAGTACTAATTGGGCCCTCGGCTGATGATCGGGCGCACTTCAACATCTAACATGTCAGAAGATGTGCAGAATCCAGGGCCCTAGCCACCCTGCAGTGGTGCTGTTCGGGTCCATGGTATAGGGGTAATTATGTCAACGTTCATTGTGTTGAAGCTACTACGCATATCAGCGATACCGTAGCACTTAAGATGATGCGGCAGGCAGCCTCCGTCTGTGAAAGCATACACTAACTGAGGCTCTTCACCCCCAATTGTATTGATTTGGGCCCTTGGCTTGGTGCTGTGCACACTTCAGCGGTAGCCACGTAGGCCCCATAACTCATGGGAGCCTGTAGCTAGACACACCGGCATCACCCTGATAGGTTGACCACAGGGTTGCTAATGGGATTCCCGGCTTTTGATACCGCGGTGTACTGCTAACCACCTGCGCCGGGCTACTAGGCCTCTGCCTTGTTGGCTTTGCTAGCCTAGCTTTGCAGCCCCCCGGGGGCTGCTGACCCTCACGCATGGGGCCCTGTGTGAGGTGACTCGCTAAGGCCCCCCGGAAACCGCAGTCAATTTGGCTCGGCTCCGCCCCTGTCCCCTGATGGAACAGCTTGTGGCCAGTCACACCTACTTCCCTCTTTCTCTCTCTCTTCTTTTAACACCAGACAAGTGCAAGTCAGCGGTGGCACCGGTGGGTGGCTGTGGCGGTGAGGCAGGCAGGTAGGCTGGCTGGCTGGCCGGCTGGCTGGCTGTGAACCAGGGAGACACAAACAGGACAGACGCACGTATTAAACAAACGACTGACTGGCATTATGTTCTTGAAATGTTTATTCAATTCAATAAATTTTCAATAAAAATAAAAATTAAATTAAAAGGATTCTAAAAAACACGCACAAACGTTGCTTTTCTTTCTTTGCACAACAAAGGGGATAGGTGCATCGTTCCTAGCGGTTCTGCAGGGCTGGGCCGATGCGTGGAGCGGACGGAGCAAGCTCCTCCTCCGACTCCCTGTTCCAAAAATCCGTTTAATATGTGGTCCCCTGATAGGGGATGTATCAGATATTAAACTGATAAGAACAGATTTTTTATTTTTGTATTTTATTTTTAAAAAAAATTAAATCTACACATTTAAACATATACAGATATTATACAAGCAAAACCAACACACATACATTTTCCTTAATTCAAAATTTTCTACTTTCTTTTCATTACATCAATATATTTATAGACAGACAAAGTACAAACAAAACCAAAAAAACACTATCAACAAAAACCGTCTTCTGGGGGAAGAAAAAAAACGCCCCCAGTTTTCAGGACTTCCTGTCCTCCTCGGCGATGGAGCCCCACTCTGCTGGGGCATCCATAAAAGATTCTATGAGGGTCTCCCGACCCCTCCCTCCACTGGGTTGGGCCCCCCAGTCCCTGTGGACCCAACTGTAACCCCTCCCACAGAAGGGCTTTTTGGGGACTCCTCCGTCCCCTCCCATCTTCTCGGCGGGGGGGCCACCACCTTCTCCTCCACTACAGGCGGCCCTCCTGCCCCTCCCTCCCCAACAGGTGGATCCTTCACCACCCCCCCTGGTACCAGAAACGGGGGATGGTTCACCTTCCCCCTCTTGGCGGTGTCCCGTAACCCCCTACGGGCGAGAGGCCGGCCTGGAAGGAGCCGGCTTATAAACCCTCGCCCTCCTCTTCAAAAGGATCTCGTCCAATACTTTCATTTCCTTGCCTCCAATCCCCTTCTGGTCTGTCGGCTTTGTCCTCTGCACCAGACTCTCCGACAAAGACTCCAAAGCCTTCATTGCTGCTGTGGTCAGCAGCCCCTCATTTATCTTTGGCACGTACTTGAACGCCCTCAGAAAACTCCCCCCTGGCATGAGGGGGAACGTTGCCACCTGCTGGCCCGAAACTGCCGGGCCTCCCACTGCTGGAAACGGGCCCTCCCTCGGACCCGAGGCCAAACTGGACTCTGGGGCCGCCTCAGCACCAACCACCTCCTCCAGAGCCTCCGATGTATTGGGTCCCATAGGAACCCCCATGTCTTCCGGCCCCTCCTCAGGCTGGCCTTTCCTCTCCTAAGGATGGCCTTTCCTCGGCCATCCTTAATTTTAGTGCTCCCAGTAGCACTGACCTCCCAAACACCTCCCTGGGCATTATGGGACTTTCCGCTTTGCGCCATAGGAACCGTACCAAGTTCCTCAGTCCAGCCCTCGGGACTGACTGCTCAATGTCTGATACCATCTTTTTCACTGGAAAACGATACCGACACACACCAACAATACCAACTCGCACTCACACAAGGTGATTTAAAATAAGGTGCAAGGATATAAATAACCTCACTACCTCTCACCGGGGCAAAAGCCTCCGGCCTCAACCTTCGGACTAAGGAGTCTTGTCGTCACGACCCGAGACTTGATCTTAGCCAAAAGGCCGAGAAGCGATAACCCGCAAACCGGCCCCTGCCCTCTTCCGCCCCCCGGGGGCTGCTGACCCTCACGCATAGGGCCCCGTGTGAGGTGACTCGCTAAGGCCCCCTGGAAACCGCAGTCAATTTGGCTCGGCTCCGCCCCTGTCCCCTGATGGAACAGCTTGTGGCCAGTCACACCTGCTTCTCTCTCTCTCTCTCTCTCTCTCTCTCTCTCTCTCCTTTCAACAACAGACAAGTGCAAGTCAGTGGTGGCACCGGTGGGTGGCTGTGGCGGTGAGGCTGGCTGGCTGGCTGGCTGGCTGGCTGGCTGTGAACCAGGGAGACACAAACAGGACAGACGCACGTATTAAACAAACGACTGACTGGCATTATGTTCTTGAAATGTTTATTCAATTCATTTTATATTTATTATTTAAAAAATATATTTTTTTAAATTAAATAAAAAGGATTCTAAAAAACATGCACAAACGTTGCTTTTCTTTCATTGCACAACAAAGGGGATAGGTGCACCGTTCCTAGCGGTTCTGCAGGGCCGGGCCGATGCATGGAGCGGACGGAGCAAGCTCCTTCTCTGACTCCCTGTTCCAAAAATCCGTTTAATATGTGGTCCCCTGATAGGGGACGTATCAGATATTACACTGATAAGAACAGATTTTTTTTTTTTGATTTTTTATTAAATCTACACATTTAAACATATACAGACATTATACAAGCAAAACTATTAGAAAAAAAACGTACATCTTTACTTTACATACATCACGACTGTTTACATCCAGTCACCAAATCATACACCTTCTTTACATACAATTCAAACAAAAAAACAAAATAAACTTTCCCTTTCCTCTCCTCTCCGACCCCCTACCCATAGACCTTTCCACCTCTCCTTTG
This sequence comes from Ilyophis sp. 1 JC-2022, assembly GCA_022702515.1. Lineage (NCBI taxonomy): Eukaryota > Metazoa > Chordata > Actinopteri > Anguilliformes > Synaphobranchidae > Ilyophis > Ilyophis sp. 1 JC-2022. The sequence goes on from CM040400.1 coordinate 30,652,602, forward strand.
CCTGGTGGTATCCTATTGACACCACATCCCACTGAAACCTCTTGCTCACCCCCCCCTTATCTTCCCCACCACCCTCTTTACCTCCCACTTGACATTGTTTCTTACGAGCACCCCCCTCGCCTCCCACAAGGCAAACTTTGTCAGACACACCACCAGCCACCATACAAACTTCCTCCCTTTTGCCCTATTTAAACCCTGTCCGTACATTACCCCCTCAAAACTTACCCCTTTCAACAGGTCAAAAAACAAACCCACCTCCCACCATACCTCCTGCGCAAACGGGCAGTCCCAAAACACATGCCTGACTGATTCCTCAGCCATGCATGAATCCCGTGGGCAAAACTTATTGATGGTTAGGGAGTGTCTAAACAGCACCTCCCTCACCGGCAAACGCTGATGGACGACCAACCAGTTCAGATCCTTTACCCGATTGTCCAACCCCTTCATCAGTACTAAGTTCCAAGTCTCCGTGGCTACCCCTGGAACCCTAGCCACTGCCATCCTCTCAACCAATGCGGAATACAACGCCCTGTGGTCCAGGAACAGATCTCTAATTTTGCATTCCGGGAACCTACGCGCCCACCGGACCATCTGTAGGTAGTGGGGGGGGCACCCGTTCAGCCCCCGCCCTCCCCTCTCCACTGGCTGTATCATCACCTCCCTTGCAATGTACTCGTACCCCCCCCAAAGAAAACTAAAAACCATGCTCTGCACCTCCCTCCTCAGCCCAGGGGGCAGAGGAAACACCATAGCCAAAAAAATCAAACTTGGCAGCACCTCTGCCTTAATCACCAAAATTCTCCCGGTGAAACTCAGGTGCCTCGCCTTCCATAACCCCAGTTTGCTCTTCACCTTTTGCACCCTCCTCCTCCAATTTTCCCTCACTTCATCTTCCCCCCCAAAATCCACCCCCAGGAGTCTAAATGGCCCCTCACAGCAGGCCAAGTCACACAAACTTTCTCTTCTGCCCTCCCATGCGCCAAAAAACCTCACTGTAGACTTCGCCAAATTTAGTTTTGTGCCAGCTGCCTTGGAGTATCTCCCTATAACCTCCACCGCCTTTCCCAGACTATCCTCACTCTCCAACAGCAAGGTGGTGTCGTCAGCATACTGTGCTAACTTCACCATCTCGCCGCCTCCACCTGGCAGCCTGAGTCCCCTTATCCTACTGTCCGCCCCAATCGCTGCTGCGAGGGGCTCCATATACAGGACGTACAGCAGGGGGGACAAAGGGCACCCCTGCCGCACTCCTGCCTCCTGTCTGACCATCTCGCCAAGGTGGCCATTCAGGTTCACCCTACTGCCCACTCCCTCATACAGTGTCCTAACCCACCTCTTGAAGTTAGGCCCAACACCGACCCTGTCCAGCACCCTAAACAAAAACTCGTGGACCAGCCTGTCGAAAGCCTTCTCCTGGTCGAGACCCACCAGCATTAAGGGCACATTCCTGTCCCGCGCCCAGCTGATGGCGTCTCGAACCAGTTGCAGGTTCCAGTGCATTTGCCTCCCGGCAACCGCACAAGTCTGGTCCCTGTGCACCAAAATTGGCAGGACCTCCTTTAGCCGCCTTGTCAGAGCCTTTGCTATGGCCTTGTAATCGGCTCCTAGTAAAGTTACCGGTCGCCAATTTCTGAGGTCCTCTTGCTCACCCTTTTTGAAGAGGAGCGAAATGACCCCCTCCCTCATCGTACCACTCAGCCTTCCCTTTCGTGGATGGTCACCATCTTCAGGCCCTTCCGCTCCAGAGAAGACAGTGAAAACAAAGAAAGTGGCTCCTCACATGCCTTCTCTTCCCACCGCTTCTTTACCTTCTCACATACAGCCGCCGAACTCAGAGACACATCATAAGACACTGCAGCCATATTACGCTGAAGACAAAACACCACTCCAGAATCCAACCGCAAAACCGCCAACATGACCTTCTCTATGAAGTCTCCTCTTGACATCATCTCCACACCTCTGTCTTTCCACGACATCCTAAAGGTATTGCGCAGCCCAGCACCTGCTGGCTGAAAGAAAGGGCCCCCTTGAGCCATAAATTAAATAAAACCTACCAACCAACAAAACCACTCGCAAAGTGGCGAGAACACTTAAGGCAGAATGTCCAAAACCCTTCCCTTACCCGAGGCAAAAGCCTCCAGTGCTCAACCTTTTAAACCAAGGGCTCAGATGGAACACGTTCTCATCCAAACTGATCTTAGCCAAAAGGCCGAGAAGTGATAACCCGCAAACCGACCCCTGCCCTCTTCCGCCCCCCGGGGGCTGCTGACCCTCACGCATGGGGCCCGGTGTGAGGTGACTCGCTAAGGCCCCCCGGAAACCGCAGTCAATTTGGCTTGGCTCTGCCCCTGTCCCCTGTCCCCTGATGGAACAGCTTGTGGCCAGTCACACCTGCTTCTCTCTCTTTCTCTCTTCTTTTAACACCAGACAAGTGCAAGTCAGCGGTGGCACCGGTGGGTGGCTGTGGCGGTGAGGCAGGCAGGCTGGCTGGCTGTGAACCAGGGAGACACAAACAAGACACAAACGTGCAGCATTAGTGTGTTGAAGGGATTACCGCAGGATACGTCCTCTGCTACCCCCAGTGATGCCTATGTACCCAATGCCCTGGGTACGTGCTCAGCACCTTGGAGTCGGGGTACAAGCTCCAGTTCAACACCCACCCCCCCGCAGCATGTTTTTGATGGAGAGTCTGTCCCACTTTGCTGCAGCGCGGCAGGTGACAGTATACATTAGCCGAAGGGTGCTCAGCCTGATGGCTTTAGCGGCCAGGTGCCTGGTTACCCCACTACATCCCCCGCCTGACTTATTTGATATACAGTAACCCATACCGTGGCGTGTTGACTGGTATGAAATAGAACGTACGGGTTAGGGATGTACTTTTGCCGTGTCTTCCTGGTTTTTTACCTCTGCCTTCCTGACTACGATTTCACCTGTTGTCTTGGTTTTTTCTGCCTCAATAAACTTCGGTTTATTTTTGACATGCTGTCTGTGCTTGAGTTCCTACTGCACCCTGACACTCCACAGCATAAAAGAGCCACCGGACCCCCTCACTGTAGAGGTTTGTCCTTTAATTTATCATCATCGGTAACGTCTTTTGTTTTTGACAATATGAGTTGTGTCTCCACAAAAAACTGGGTGTCATACGTTTCTGCGTCCATATTCCCAAATAAATCAAAGGAAACGTTGAATGGTTTGAGCATTTTTAGATGTATTTGATAATGCAATTTGAACGTTTTAGCCTAGCGTTTTTTACCGTGCCTATATATACATTTATACCACGGCCGCATAAAATTCTAATGTCTATGGATGGTGTGCATTAATGTCCTATAAAGGTAGACTAGAGGTGGAATCTATGCCAAGAAGCATTGAAGCTGTTCTGGCAGCTCGTGGCCCAACACCTTACTAAGACACTTGAGGGCCTATCTCATGACATTATGATCCATGACCATGAAAAGTAGACTAACATTAGTGAGCTGACTATAATTGAACGGTTTCGCTTTGAGCATTCGATTACAGAAGCAATGTATTTTTTCTGGGCTAGTGCGTTAGCTGTTGTTTGCCACGGGTTTCTTGGCATAAAACAAATAGGTTTTTAAATATGTTTGCCATGCAGTAGATTATAGTAGCTAACCTTTCATTAGTTAATGGAAGGAGGTTGGATATAGGGGTGGTAAACGTGTTGTTTCCATGTCATTACCAACATCAGTGCAATCGACTTACACTGGGAACGTTTTGGCTTTGGTAGTAAACATAGCTAAAACAGCTAACAACTAGCCTACAACAATGACATTGTAACTTTAAATTGTATATGTTTATCATTCTGTATCGGCATGTTGGTCAATACAAAAGCACTTAATACTGAAAAATGGGAGGTTGGGGTTGATTTCCCAACCTTGATTTCCAACATGGAACCGGGGAAATTTTTTTTCAGTATAACTGTTACATTAATGGCTAACTTGCCAGTGAGTTACGTGGCCTCTCTAGTCTCGAAGAAATGCTGCATGGTGCAAGACAGGTACTAGCAGTAAATTGCCCAGCCCCTCGGCCTCCGCTCCTGTAACATCATTCAGTGGGCACTGTTGTCTGAACTGTAAGCACCTTAGCTTTTGTAGTTCACAGTCAGGCAAGTACCTGGTACATGCGCAGTAGTTTGGGGCTATATCTCTGCTCTCACGACAGGTAGAAAGTTGGCTGAGAGTTCATTTTAATCAGGAGGAGAGATACCTTTCTTCAAACTAAATATAATTTTTGGCCAGAATTACCCTTTAAGGCAAAATAACACTATGTTATTAATCAATATTAGAATGCACGTAATATGAATTTGGATTGAAGGATGAAGGTTGAACTTCGCTAGCCTGTGATTTGTCTGCTGTGAGAACAGACTCATGGAATTGATGTTTGACAATGCTTCATTGTATAATCAAATGAAATTCGTTAAACAAGCAGGCTAATTTGCCATTTTCTGAACTGAGAGGGAAGCCAAGTTCTGCTATCTTATGCTCAGCTGTTATAACAAAATTTTACTGAATATTAACCAAATATGAATATAAATCAAAAAAGTTTGGAAATTTGTGTTTGGTCGATCATATGTCTGTTGTCACTGTATTATTAGCATTATATCTTATATCATTGGAAAGCCTGTTAATTTCCCTTTACAATGATGTCCCATTTGTAAGGATCATGCATTTGTGGGATAAGCAGCCCAGCTGATTATGTCGGTGGGGTCCCATGTGAAATGTGCCAAATTTCCTGTTGATATTGACTTTATTGTTTTGAGTTGGAATGCCATCCCACAGCAACGCGTAACCAGCATGAGGAGGAGGTGCCAGGCTGTTGTGGCTGCGTATGGTTCTTCTACTCGCTACTGAGGCTCCTGACTGTTTGTTCAATGAATAAAGCGTAAAATTACCAATATGTCTTGTTTTTTCCTTGTTACTGATAGAGAGTTCAATCATCCAATCCTCCAAACAACTCAAAACAATAGAGTGAACAGGCTTTCCAATGATATAAGATACAATGCTAATAACTTTTTTTGAGGGGTTTATATTGTAAAATAACAACACTGGTGTAGGCTAGTGGCGAAAAAGTTTCCTGTTTTCCCGTTATTATATTTCTGAGAAATAGTTGGGTGGGGAATTCCCGGGAATCCGTGCTGGTGTTAACCCCTTCGCACAGATGGCAAATCTGGTCAATACTCACCTATTTTGGGGGTGCTCTGTTTAAGGCTTTATAACTCCAGGGGCTCTATCTTGGCTCTTGGTCTAAGCGCATGGCGTAAAGTCTATTTAGGGCGTGTCCAAGTCCATTTTTGCTAGTTTACCGGCATGTATTTTGGGCGCTAAGCACGGCACAACGCGCAAATGGGCTGAAGCTAGTCTCTCCATTAATTACCGGAGGGTCTTGGGTGTGACAGGCAACAAACCAATCAAAAGGTTATATCCCATTCCCTTTAAAAGCCTGCTTTTTCCCCTTGGCGAAACAGATATGCTTGTGCGTGTTTAGTGCGATCAAGGAATAGGCTAAATGGATCAATAGTCAATATTATTCGGACCAACCATTAGCCTATGAGTTCCCGGTAATTCCCGACAGGGCTGTTATTTTACAAAATATATGCGGTTACATTTCGTTAAAAGGACCTGCAACAGGATACTCCAGAATAAGCTATCGATGGCTTCAGTCTCACCTTAGAAAATGCCAAATTACCCTGCTTGTTCAACAAATTTAATTTGATTATGCAATGAAAGTGTCAAACATCAATTCCCTGAGGCTGTTCTCATGGAGTTCTCGAAGTTCAAGCTTCATCCTGCTACCTGCATACTAATATTGATTAATAACATAAATACTGTTATTTTGCCTTAATGAATTTTGCCATAATTGTGAATTAATTGTGTAACGTGCTGCAGATTTGTTTTTGTTTCTAATTAGACGCTTAGTTCTCTTCTCGTTTTGTTCAGTTATGGAATAACAGGTGAAATCAGCTGGGTTTTAATAAGCTGAGAGTATGGAAACCTTGTCACTGTAATTAAAAAATTATGAAGGACAAAGAATAATAAGGTTCAAATTCAGTTAACATAGTGACATTTATCGCCGTTGTTTAACCATAGGTTATGGAAAAAACCTTATGCACAGCGAATCCGCTGTAGCTTAGGCTATTTGAAAAACAATAAATGCAATATTCACTGGACAAGATTTTGTACTTTTTTCAGTCAAAACCATTCTGTATTGAGCTGTATTGTAATGATATCTGAAGCCCATTTTCAGAACTCAATGTCCGTATATTGCAATGCGCGAGTTTTCCTTTGAATGACAATTCACGCATGAGGTGTAAATGACAATTTGCGCATTAGGCTTGATATAGGTATTATCAGCAAATGGAAAGCCATTTTTAATGGATTGTTGTGCACACGCCTATGTAGACACACTTATATGTGCCGTTAAAATAACATGTAAACAACTGCGACATGACTTTAGACAAGGTTTGTGGTGGTTTTAGCGCAAGCGCTTTCTGCTGCCTCAAGATAGCAATACGCTAAAAGTAATCCTGGCCACTCCATCTTAAGGCCAACACCCAGTTCACTTGTAATGGGCGCAAGAATACATGGTATTTAAATGACGTGAACTCAAGGCGTTATAAAGAACCATGCGCCGGGTGTAAGATAGCAAAGACACTTGCGTTTGGGTTAACGCCACTTAGCGCCGGGTGTAAGATAGGGCCCCAGGTGAAACTTGGCAAATGGCTTAAATTAAACAAGACAGTCGTACCATTTACAATACGTACTTTGTATTTGTTTATATTCATAATTTAAGTCAAAATAAAGTGCCACAAATGCAAAGAAACTTTGGAAAAATGCATGTTTCTGCAATGAAATACTGAGAGCTACATGTGTGAAACAGGTAAATCTATATATTTCCTGGATCATAACCTCTGTGTCCACAAGTGTGCTAAATCTGAGGATGATATGCAGAACTACTAAAGATCTATGATGAAAAATATAGGCAGTGCACCCTGTTGTCCATTAGTGTCTCCAAATGTATCCAAATGCTAAATTGTGCACTGCTCTATATTTCACTACAAATTAACTGTTCTGGATCATAAATCTCACTTTTGCATTATTGTCCAGTGGGAATTACTATATTTTCATCAGTATAGGGGAGTAGATATCTATGGGTCCAAAACCCTATTCAATACATAAAATGAATAAAATGTGTTTTGTCCATTATAAAGCATATACAATTTCTGAATTCCTGCTATAATTTCTTAGAGTGAAAGCTCATGAATAAGGATGCTGGCTACAGGGCGAGATGATCTGACATCCGAGCATCCATGGCCAATATGCCCAAACCATTGTCAGAATGTAAGCAAAATAATTATTTAAATATGTACTGTGCAGAATGCTAGTGAATTGCAGATGTGCTAGTGTCCTTCCTCCTTCCCCTCAAATCCAGCTGTGGTCATTTGATTAATCAGAGAGGATTAATCTGCATACTTGAATGTGTCAAGAACCTTCAGTATATAAAGCGAAACACTGCCCAAATTGACCTTTTAATACCTTGACCTCATGATTTCCCCAAGTATTAAAAAACAGAATCGTCAGAATGGGGGCTTTTAAAATAATTTATATATAATAATAATTCAGTCAATTATATAAAGTGGCCATTGTGAAGCAGTACTGTACAGAGCAAATTGAGATCTTTTAAAGTCACAAAAATAAGTAAATAAAGATTTAACAGAGAGAATTGTGTGATAATTAAAACAGGGACATTATCCTGTTATGAAATGACTAAGGGGTCGACTTATTAAGATCCCAAATAAGGGGTGTTATTTTGCGGGCGCAGCCAAAGTATTTGCATGCGTTATCATTTCACACTTTGCAGGTGACCAACTAAGGGTCATTATGTAAATTACTCCAGCCGCAAACAGCCATATTTAAATGAGGGATTTTACATGCTTGCAATGGTTATACTGTAAGAAAACGGTAAAAAGACGCAGCAATGTTGCAGTTTTTATGTTGTTTTTTTTACAGTGTATGTATAGGCTACTTTTACACTGAACGAGCTGGCGGTTTATTACGAACTGTTTCAGTGGATGTCTCTTAGTTTCCGCCGGGAGTTACAGATGTTTGTCAGGACTGAAATTATCATAACTATGCTTATGAGCACTAAGCCTACTTGTGCCATAAGTGTCACATAAAATCACATTTCCATTTAATCATGGGTTTTATTTTTATAAAGTATTGATTTGCTTGTTATTCACCGTTTGTTATAATAGATGTTGTATTGCTTGTTTGATTCAAATACTAGTTACTCTTGTATTCTGTAACACGATTTGCTTCATGATTTTAAAAAAATTCTTACTGTTCTTGATGTAGCCTATTTAGGCTATCCACGAATTATCTTCTTGCGTATTTTGAGCGTTAACTAGAATAGGCCAGTTAATTAGCTCCCATTGTTACGCAATCATTCAGAACATTCAGTTATGGATATTCCAAACACACCCGTAGCCTATATGTCTTGCTACAATGACAGCCCCCATCTTATCGATTCCATGTCTTTTAATACCTGCTTTCCATTTGTACTAAAATGCACCTGCTATTACCCTTCCAACACTTCGGGTTTAGTAAATCACTACACGTGCTCAAGTAATCTATTTGCATGACCACCTCCCACTACTTTGCAAAATAACATAGGGAAGCCCAATTTTGCATATTCATTCAGTCTAACCTGCAAAAAATAGAAATTAACATATCTTTCCATTTTAGCGCGTGCAATGCTCTTTACACCTCGTTAGTTGATCACCTCGGATGATTTTTTGCTGGTGGTAGCAGTTTTTTTGACCAGAAAGCTCTATTACTTAACATATTATCCTCATAGATGATGCATAATAATTGCATGAGACAGTCATGCAATAAACATGCCATGCAATAATTGCTCTTTATCTGTGACAACAATTCCCTTCTACATAATGAGATAATGAAAGGTCTATCACAATAATTTGTGTTTTTGTTTAAAACACAAGTACTTTTAACAGTACAGACATCATTAAAATATAAAAATTATATAATTTTTTAAATCTTATTTTTCTGAAGAGCATGTAAGCATTTCTCAGAGGGCACAGGGAATTAGATTGTCTGGCTGGTTTTCTGGCAGGAGAGCAGTTTCATCCATCTGAGCCTTTATTTAGCCCCCTTGTCCTGTCTCCCTGAACTCAGATCAGTCTGCTTTCCCCCAAGGGAATGACAGTAAAGTCACATACCAGTTTGTCATACCAATATTTCACGAGCAGCCTTAAACCTATTAAGAATGACTACTTACCATGGAAAAGGATAATATGTCCTTCACACCACTAACCTTACAACTTCTAGTATGTGTGCATGCATGCATACGCGCACATACACACATACATGTTTACAAAAACACATATTGTAGAGATATTGTTCATCAAAGAATCTAGGTACAGAGAGACAACATCACTGAATCATTCTAATAACTTATTTTTCTGAACAAAGTGATGCTGAAGAAGATGATTCTTTTATATACAGTATGTATAAATCATTACATATGTTAATATTTTTACAATATTCACAATATTTTACTGAAGTTAAAACATTGTTCAGTACAGTGTGGTTGTTTATCAATGGTGGTTTCCCACTTGGGAATCAAACCGATAACCTCTGGGTGATCAGCTCAAATTCTTACATCACTGACCACCTCAGCTGACCCACAGCCCCACTATACCATCCCACTGACCTATAAAGCTGCTCAACGACCCAAAACCACTGCCCCACTTTTCTTCCAATTTTCAGTAGGCCATGTACCATCATCTTCTGTCCTGCATCCTAAATTCCACCGTTCCTTATGAAAACACAGTATTTACACAAAATACTTCTTTAACAGTACAGGGGGATATACTACGAAGTAAACTTAACATAACCAGGGTTTTTTCTCGTTAGCTTGTTTGACAAAACCTAACTGCGATCAGACTAAACCGGCATGACAAAGGTGGTTAATCAAGCTCTGTGCTCGTTCCCGTAAAAGGGGCGGTGTCCGCAACAATGAGCCTATAGTGGTGCAGCATGGACGTATTCGAGCAGTGTATTTCTCTCCTGAGGAAAAAAGCCTGATACGAACGGATATAATGGATGGATACAAATAACATAAAACAATTATAACGGCAAAAAGCAACACTGTTGCTGCCAACAAAGCCAGGGAGGAGCATTGGCAAAACATTGCTAAACATGTATATTTGTTAGTTAATACCTAATTTACCTTACCACTCACAAGGAATAAATCTATTCTCACTAATTGTCCCACAGTTTATTTCTGACAACTGCACAGACCTCTAGACCTCCTAAAGTGTAAACTTGATGCAGGATATTTAAAATCTAGCCTGAAGCAATCACACCAAGTTTGTTCATAAACTAAATAATTATGGGACTCAGGCCTATCACTGTCCCATAATTAAGCGATAAGTGGTTATGGACACATAGGGCTCAAGAAGTTTGCATATTTAGGCTACTGTACTTTTTTTGTTGAGAATCTACATCTTTCATATACTGTTTCCTTGGGGAAAGCCAGCGGATTTTGTTAGACTCTAAATAATATCAACCTCCGAAGAGACCCCCCCTTACTATCCGCACCTAGTCCCAGGGATCCTCCAAGAACGGAGATGCCCTTTCCCAAAGCCGAGAAGTTGATTGGTGCTTTTATGCGTTTCCATCTGTTAGCTTGAACATAACCTGCCTGGAACCTGGTTAGCCATGCAGCATGTTGCCATGGCAATATACGATTAAAGTGAATCAGCTTTGTGATACAGAAAGCCCAGGGTTAACAGGGTTAAAGCTTAAGTCAGCTCACTAACCCCATAATCTAGCTTCGTAGTACACCCCCCCCAGATGTTATCATAACAATTGTTTTTATTTTGTATTCTGAAGGCCATGTACACCTTGAGGGAAGATCTTTTAATGCTTTTAATCCAGCCTCTCCATTGTCCCTACAGAACATCTAGAATTAATCCAGCACTGTGTCCAGCCTGGTCTTGAAAACTAGTGGAAAACTATAATATGCATTTATAAACCTCTGTAACACAGCAGACGATGTAGCTGGTGAAGGCCACAGGATAATCTGCATCATGATCGTTTTTAATGCATTGGCATTAAGTGGCACTTTACAAGTTTAAGAAGCTTCTGAGAACCATTCCAAAGAACAGCTGCTCTTTTCCATACAACTTTTCCTGTGAACACAGACACAGTGACTGAGAAATATAGACTTTGCTCTTTTTCATTAAGTTGTAGGAATTGTACAGCATTTATTGCCCATTATTTAACTTTCACATTATAATGGTTCATAGTTCAGTACATTAAGAGTACAGTACAATTCAAGAGTTATTCAAAATGTTTTTTGTACTTTTGCTAATTAAAAGACAAGTGTCACGTTAGGCGGGTGTATATCTGGCATAAAATAACCAATAAATGAATTCTTTAAAATGTTGATGGACAGTAAGTTGTTTAGACCATGCCACAGTCGTGTGGGTTCAAGGGCAGTGGGTAAGCAGGAAAGGGTACGGCTAGTGTGAACTCGACGATAGTTTTACATCAATGTGACAAAAATCAAGAGCCAGAATGAGACCCTAAGGAGAACCATCCTTTTTCATCATTTAAGCCAATAAAGTACAGCAATTAATCAGCTGATGGGGCTACTTCAGGTTCGTCTTGCCCTTTGGAACCTGAATATTTTTCTCTAATTAATAATATACTCGTTTTCCTTCTCATTTCACTGTTATTTGGATTGTTAACATATCTTATAAATCTGTTTTCACCCACACTACGCAATTTAAATCTTTGGGGACACATTCAGTGCAATGGCCCATCATCCATTAATAATGTGATTAAGGAATTTTAATACAGAACCATAATTTGTATTTATTTATCAGTAGAAGTAAACTAAAAATCAACAGGGATTAGGCCTATGATACTTTTTTTTCTTTCCGTCTCCACAGTGTGCAGAGGGAAAAAAACTGAATATGATTTATGACCCTACATTTTTATTTTTTCAGAAGCGTACAAAGGAACAGATCCACCTTGACCGGTCTATTAAATCGAAGAACAAATGTTATCAATCGAGCCAAGTAAAGGGGGGAGGGGGGGGGGGGGCTCATTTCGCGAAGCGATGCTTCCTCGCCCTAATGGATCTCCGTGTGAGCCAGAGAGCTGGTGAAAGATGTTGCGTCTACATTTCTGACTGATTATGCATTTTTTTCCTTAAGCTATTCATAGAAGATAGATTCATCATTCCAATTTGTCAAGCCGGTGGAGTTTTCAATTAATTATGTGTGGAGAGGTAGTGGCTGTATTAGGCCTCTGTCAGGTCTGCTGGAGGGGCTCGTTTACGGGACTCTAAATGAAGAGGTATCAGAGGTGGTTGGTGCTCCAGTAATTAATTTGATGAATGCAAGGACGACACAAACAGTGGCAGGCATGTGTCTCTTCATCAGCCGCCAGTGCAGTGGTCGTCCCAACTCTGTTACTAATTTGAGGGGCTCATCTGTGTAGCCGGTGCATTCCCCAGACCTGGCCTATTCTTCAAAAATGGGAACGCTCTTCCTCTCTTTCTTCCTCTCTATCTCTCTTGCTCTCCCCCTGTCTGCTTCATAGAAACAAGGCTTATGTTTCCTGTCAGCTTTGTCCTTGCACCAAACAACTTGCTCCACTTAACAACCAGTTCTTTGACTTTGTGGCCTGAACTTGGTAATGGGGCGGCCCATACAATTTATTGATGGCCACTGCCCCCCACCCTCCACCCCTCCAAGCATCTGCTGGTAGAGGGGTAGGCTGGCAAGGGGTTGGAGATGACCTGGTAGAGAGAAGGCCCTCCCTCTCAATTCAATTCAGTGCAATTCAGATTAGCTTTCTTGGCATGATGAGTAAGTATATGCTTATGCGGGTAAAGGATTATCATAAGTACAGTAACAAACAGAACAAAAAAAAGATACAATATATTTACATTAAAACAACACTGGAAAAATGTAAATGTATGATGAAAAATATGCTATTCATATTTGATTTACTGTCCTCATCAGATGAAACTCTCTCAGTCTTTCTCTCTTCTCTCTCAACTGGGGGAAGAGCCAGGTTTCGCAATTATTTGTGCACCTTAATTCCCTTCAGATGGGGCGAATACTGCATGGGTAAAAAAGGCACCTCATAGCATCAAAGTACCTCTGGAACTCTTCTGAAACCCCCTCGCTGAGGTTGTATTCACGTGGGGAATGCAGAAAACCGTGCGCATCTAAAATGATGGATCGTATTATTGTGATTAGGCAAAAAAAAAGCCAGCGCTGCTTCCATTTGTAATGCACAATCTCAAATTTTTTGACGAGCTCGGTTTTGGCGAGGGGGGGGGGGGGTAATTGGGCTGGTGCCATCTAATTCAGGGTTGGATTTTCACAAGTGGGGGGACCTCATTATAAAGCAGGTCAGCCCACTGATACAACATCATAAATCACAGACAGGCATTGCTCAAACAATTAGATAATTACCGGACCCCCCAGGTCATCCAGGTTTTTTCCCCGGAACTACTTTGGAACAGAATGAGCAGAAAAAAGTGGCCTGTAAACTCCGCCATAATTAGTCTGGCTCCAAATGGGGTTGATGGCGTGAATGGGTGTGAGAATTTAAGGGCATAATTGGGAGGAAAACCCCAGTAGATTGATGAGCTGGGCTTTACAAGGCAGATCTTAAAAGTTTGTTTGCATCGTGTTGCCTCAAGAAGCACAACTTCTACACAGTGTTAACAAGAGTTCGGCCTGAAGTCCGTTTTTATGTTGCATTTGTAACACCATGTTTCCAGTGCTAAGTATTTGGATGGTGACACAATTTCTGTTGCTTTGACTCCAGCACATTGGATTTGAAATGAAACAATGATGAGTTTGAAGTGCAGACTGTCAGCTTTAATTAGCACGTATGTCCATCCATATCGGGTGAACCATGTAGGAATATAAAAAATCGGAATAAATCAGAGACATAGCCAAAACATTGGGGGTCACATGTATAAACAGTGCTGAGCAAAAAAAATGCCCTCAGAAAGCAGTGTAAGCGAGTTCCCACACAGAAATTCACATGTATCGTGCCACCCTAGATAATGGTTGTGGAATGAATCAACAGTCTCTCTTTTCGCTGTTCTAGGACCAATATACATGAAAAATCTTTTGGCATGGCAAACACGGTATTCAAACTACTCCTGAAATTTTCATAAAAATCTGTTCGGTAGTTTTTATTAAAATTATTAGTCAAAATCGTTAGCATTTTCGTAAGACTATTTTTGCGCTCTTCTACAAACATTTTACAGCGTTGTATAGTTTCTCACCCAATTAGAACACATCATACATTTAAATGGACTAGTACCTTTTCCACAAAGCGGGTTTTCATGTGCTGCGGTTTTTATTAAAACTGATGATTTTTGGAAATGAGGGGCTGTGACAACAAATTTGATCCGGGCAGCAAAATTGATCTGGGTGACGTATTCACGTTCTGAAACTGCTGTTAAAACCCTCTGTGACATACTTGACGTTCTAAAACAGCGTCTGTTGCTATAACGACGCTGCCTGCTTGCTAGGAGCTGTGGAAATGAAGATTCTAAGATGACCTAATCATTCATCTGCTCAATAATTTTTATCTGGGCTGCAAAAAAAGATCCGGGTGACGTAATTAACGTTCGAAAACAGCTTACCGAAGCTTACCGTTAGGTTCTCTGGAGATAAAGATTCTAAGACGACCTAGCTATCGTCAACCATTCCTCTGTGTTTATGGGTCATTTTCACGGCTAAAACGGGATCGTTTCAGTAAATAACGGCCACACATTTTGACCATATCCATGACAGAATAGTTATCTGTCGTCAGGAATACGAATGTAATGTTTTTAACCGATAAAAATATGCGAATGGCAGTGGTTTTGGCTGGAAACTATCTTGGAATCCCGAAGTGAAGCACAACGCTACCTAACTTACTGATCAACTTCGTTGTTAGTTAAGTAGCCTACGTTATCTTTATTTAAATTATCAGCAAGTTAACGTTATATATTTTGTTTGAAGAGTTTTATCAGAACCTGAGCTAACGTTATTAACCAAAGTTAGCTAGCTTAATAATAGTTAACATTGACGTTACTGGTAACTTTAATTTATGTGCTAACGTATGCTTGTTAGATTTGTGAACGACGACGTCATGCAAATTGCCCCCATATCATACATCAAACATTTTAAACCTGAAGAAGAATTCGAAAAAAACAATAAACATCTCATCATGCTCTGTGGGAAAATCCACCGCGACAAGGTTTTTCTAGCTAAAGGATGCATTTTAAAGCTTGCAGGTAAGATGTAGTGATCACTTCATTCTGTATTTTTGGATAACCATATGAATTAAGCCGTGTATACAATGCTAAACCTTTAGATAAAATTATAGACATGTTTTTTAATCAAATGTTAGCAGTATTCATACTCTCTCTTTTGTATGCTATGCTGTTTTGGGCGGGTGTTTTCTCAGCATCATTTCCATAATATTTTCCCCAGATTATCTATACGGTATCTACAATGGAGAATGAGGAGGATGCCAGAGCAAGAGAGGCGATATCCTTGATCAGAGTGCAAAATAAATGGTACAGTAGACTGACTGCTTTAGAAATTGTGCATATCAATATGATATGCCATCTCTACCCTAAACACAGTTTTATGATACGTTGTTAGGGGGAACTAAGGTATAGTGGGACACTTTGGTAAATCCTCCTGGAAACCCTGTTTCTATAAATTATCTTATCTCTGCAACTTTTCTGTGCTGAAATTATTTTGGAATATTCACTACATGGCCAAAACTCTATGACACCTGCTCATCCAACATCTCATTCCAAAATAATGGGCATTAATAGAGCATCCACATAAAATAATCTGAGATTTTTTCACATGGATGCGCTTAGCCTCCACTTTGTGCATCCATGGAGGGCACATACATGGGGTATATTTGGCATGCTTACAATGCAAACAGAGGCAATAATGACAACTAACTTATAACTCTTAACTTAGCTCTAGGACTAAAGTAGCCTTGCTAGCTAGACAGCTAGGTAGCACCACCACAAAGGGATAGAGAAGGTGGGAGAAATTAAATAGCGGGTTAAAGAAGGAGAGAGACTGGGAGAGGCATAAGGTTGGTACAGGGATTAAGAATGGAAAAATAGCAAAATAACTACAGCTAAGGATTACAAAACTATTGATAACGCAGACAAATGTTCTCTATGGCAAAACGATAGTTTTGCTCACTCAAAGAGGCTGTTTTAGCAGGACAGAGGCTGTTTTTATTTGCCTCTAACTATGGGAGATGTGCATGACATTAAAACATGTATTGGCCATTACGTCAGGTCGTTCATGGCGTCATAAATGACCTGTGCCCAATAGGACTGAGCCCAGTAATAATTTGAACGCCACCCATTTAATCCCCTCATCGGAATAGATGGAAATGGATAGATGGATATGCTGTTCCTACTAAAGTGTGCGTTTACTTCAGCTCAACGGCAAGCTAAACTCCACTCCAAGAATGACAGAGACGTGTAGTAAGGTTGACCATTTACTGTAGGCTCTTCATTTGGTCCAAGGACATGGAGTAAAAACTGAAATAAACACAAACAGAACAATATCACATGCTGTCCTGTCCTCCTTTCAATGTAAATAGCTTGTAAAATAAATCGTTTTTTAATGCAAAATAACCATGTTATTTATCAATGAAATATTGTTGCAACATTAACTTATTTATGTAACATAAATTATTAACTCATGGCATTGCCTCCTTAGTGTTGGTAGGTAGATTAACAGAGAGCTGAACACTAGCAAACACGAGGAGTAATCTCTTCCTGCTTTCCTCATCGCAGTTACACTTCCTCTCCCTTCAGGAGAGGGCTTTTCAAAATAAAGTCCTTCTGTAAGAAGTGTCTGTCAAAATAAAGTTTCTCTTAAAGAAATTACATAAACGTTACAAGCGGAAGGTTCCCAGAATGATACCCTCGTGTTACATAGAATGTGCCTAGAAACTAAGAGGAATGCTCCTAGAATGTTCCTGGAATGTTCAAGGGGACGTTCCTCAGAAACGTTGTGTGAAAGTTCATAGAACCTGAAAAAACATAACATTTGCATCAACCAGGGAATGTTTAGGACAACCTTAATAATATACCGGGAACGTTCCTAGAATGTGATTTCATTAGCTGGGAGCACACCCTGCAATAAAGGCTATTTTTAACAAAACATAAGAGCTTCAAGATAATTTAAATGACAAAATCTATGCATTTCAGATAATTACCATTAATATTCTCAGAGGGTGAAGTTGCCTCCATGTACCCACAGTTATAAGTAATGCTGATAAAATGTGCACAATTTTGCGATGCAAATTAATATTGTTTTATTACTCACCTAATAGCCTAATTGAGGAGTACTGGCTATATCTGATGGTATTGAGTATTATGTCCATATAATATAATGCGCTTATATTCAATTAATAACATCAGCATTGAAGCTCTGCAGATGTTATTTTATTTTAATGACAGAATATCTGTATTGACATTGTGGAGATGACTACGCTAGTGTAGGCTCACGCACCCTATGCCATCGGTAAACCAAATACCTCTACGTTAGAGGTGTAATTCAAGTCATTTTTGATGTCTCCACTGGCCGAGATGCCCAGGCTGTGTTTTTGTGTTTGATGTGAAGACACTGAGGTATGCCCTCGAGTCACTCCAACACAATTTAATACCTTGCCTACTCCATTTTGAAACCCACAACAAGCCACTGCTATAATCTAACTATAAAGGAATAAATCCTGTCTGTCTGTATTTGGCTTTGCTCGACAACCGGGCACTGTATAAAGTTAACATTCGCTAGGTGTATTGCTCAGTACCCAAGAAAGTGTAGTATCGACTGTGAAATTTATTGGATGAGCGGTTCTCCAGAAAATAAGCTATTTGTATATGGCCTATGACAGGGGTGGCCAATTCCAGGCCTCGCGGGCCGGTGTGTATGCAGGTTTTTGCTGCCGCCAGTTACCACGGTTCAATCAGCTAATTAGTCATACACACAATCACCGATTCACTTGTAAATTACAGAACGATAAAATGCAACAATACACGCATTGACGCATACCGGCACAAGAACATTCATCAGCTGCTTTTCATATCGCGGATATGTAGATTAAAATATCAGATCGTGTAAACGATTGGGCTAATTCAATAATTGTTAACTGGCGGCAGCAAAAACCTGCATACACACCGGCCCGCGAGGCCTGGAATTGGCCACCCCTGGCCTATGATAAGAAATCTAAAAACTGTAGGATATAATCTGAAGCAGCTAGAGGGGACTGTGACATCATCAGCTGCAGAGGCTGCTAGAGTGCATTGTATGAGCTGCAGATGGTTTGTTGCTGAGACAACAATCGCTATATATCAAAACCTTTCAAGCTTGCGAAAACTGGAAACTTGGCCCGCTCTGAACGGGCACGGGCACTGTGCGTTGATTGGATGAGCGGTTCTCGAGAAAGCTGCAAGCATCAATACAGGGGTCCAAGCAATCGGCCCGTTCTTAACGGGCACGGGTACTGCACTAGTTATAATAAAATCATAATCATTGATCACAATTAGGGTCACACTTTAAACAAAGTCTCGTATAAAGGCTTTATATGGCATATATAAAGCCTTCATAAATGTGACATAATGGCGTCATAAATCATACAGCAAAGCAAATTGGCCTAGTCAGTTGGCCTAGCATCCTACATAAGCATGTTTTATGTCACCCTGTATAATATTTAGCCATTAGCTAGGTGACATTGTTGGTTATGTCACATTTGGCATAAAATGTTGCATAAGAAGGTGTTCTGTCACCCTTTATGAAGCATGACATTTGCTTATGTATAATTTAAGAAGCCATTATGTCACGTTTATGAAGGCTTTATGTATGCCATATAAAGCCTTTATATGAGAGACTTTGTTTAGTGTGACTATTATTGATCAAATGGATGAGGATGTGTATGTGTGTAAAATTAATTATGAATTTCATTAAAATTTGAATTTTTTTTAACACAATCTTCCTTGTGTTTTATACAAACCCCAATTCCAAAAAAGTTGGGACAGTATGTAAAATTTGCATAAAAGCAGAAAGCAGTGATTTGTAAATTATCTTATCAACTCTATCATGCCAAAGAACACATGCAACTCTGATGCATTCGCCCATGAATCAGGGACTATTTTGGACCCTACAGGCCGTGCATCACTAACAACTGGACAACTGCAGATACCTGGTGGGTAGTTAGGTGGCACAATTGCAGCAGTGACTCAAGACATTTTGGCCAACTACAACCCAAACAACCCCCAGTAGTGTTAAGCATATGTCCCACCATTGCAGACTTCCAGTCACAGTCTGCTTTTGAAACTAAACACTTCAACACACAGTTTTATATAAAAAATTTATAATAAGAGTAATATCCAGAGGTGTCTAATCTATATTAATTCTTGTTTTTACGCTGCATAAAGAGTGTGTCAATCCTGTTTAGATTGATATGAATTACATTTTAAAGCTAAAACTCACAAAAAACATCATCTTGCAATGCACAATAAAGAGAGTCCTGTACTATTATAGAACACATTCAGTACTGAGACACATCAGGAAATGGCAGGTGTCTTCCATCTTTCTTTTGTTGCCTGAATAAGAAGTGGTTCAGAAGAAAAAATACTGAAAAGGATGTAAAATAAAATCTGAAATGAGGGGTAGAAAAAAGATTGCTCACATTTAAGGTTAATTGGAGCCAGAAATGTCATATCAATCTAGCAGTTTACCAGAGGAAATTGGCCTGGCCTTTTGTTGAGAAACGGTTAGGATCACCACATGGGGCTTTTACACAGATAGCCAGTTGTTTAATTTGTAGCAGACTTGCTGTGTGGCGTGACCCTCTGGGGTCTGACGAATAACCCAGCCACTGTTCCAGCAAGGGCCCAGTGATTCCCAACAGATAACATTAAATTAATATTTCTGGCTTCCTGTGGAGAAACCACTAACCGGCTTCTGTAAGAGGCAGCCGGCTTCTTGCCCCTTCCACTCCGGCCCTTTCTAAACCAACCGAGGAGTTTTGACATCAACAGTGGGATGCTTTCCCCTAGCTTGTCAAAAGAAGAGCCTGTCTCTCATTGGTGTTTGAAGACCAATTCAATGCCAGGGCAAAAGCTGCACAAAATTGATTTTTCTTTTTTACCCCTAAGAGCAAAAAGGACTTTCTAAGCTATTAGTGTTTATCAAAGCCTTCAGTGCTTCTTCAATATCGGGTGCGCTTTTGTTCCTTTTTGATTGAGCCCTCCCCTTTGTTATGAAGTTCTTTCCCTTGGATTGTGTCTGAGCTGCTTCTTTGAAAATAATTTCCTTTCACCTTATTAAAATGGACAGTCCCTTTTAACGTGAGGAGACATGGCATGGGAATGGCAATCTCCATGGCGTCTCTAGAATATGGATAAATTACTGGAAATTACTAAGAAGCAGTTTGAGAAGTTTGGCTTGGTCAAAAGCTGCAAAAGACAGGAAATTCAAATAAGCACCATCAAGCCAAACTTCAGCTCTCTATACTGTCCAGTCATTTTTTTTAAATATCTGACTGCTGTACAGTTCTGTAGCTATGTTGGTATACTGTATTTGTGTCATGTTTTTAAAGCATGTAATTTGCACTGCAATTCAGTTTTTTGTAAACTGCCAGATTTTTGTGTGGGGCGCATGTATTTAAATGTGTAAATAAAGACCCATTTATTTATTTAACAACATGTACTTATCATTGGGCACATTGATTCAAACCTTCTCTCAAAGAGCCTAATTACATTACATTACATTCATTAAGCAGACGCAAAGCAACATACAAGTGCATCCAGAATATCGAAGCAACTACAGAACAGATTAGACAAAGTACATCCTTCCCATAATGTATTAGCTATCCTAAGTAACGAACATTGAGTGTAGTTCACAGTAAGCTGTGGGTAAATCCGCTATATTATAATTCTATTCTAAACTATAACGTCAAACAAACAGTTGCAGACAAAAAACACAGGGAACAGGTACTATGAGAAAATGTCCTCGATTGGTATATCAGTCAAGGTGGAATCAGAAGAGGTGTATCTTCTGGCCACGACGGAACGCAGGCAGTGTTGGAGTAGAACGTAGGGGAACAGGGAATTCGTTCCACCACTGGAGCTAGGGTGGACAATTATGTAAATTTAATGTAATGGACGTAGCTATGTTACATTTTATGATGCCATCATTATAGCAATCTTGGGGATTAAGTAACATTCGTCCTCTTGGTGTCGTAAGCTAGCTACATAGGGATACTAAACACGTTTCCCCCTGTGAATTTGTGTTTGAGGAGAGCGAAAGTGTCAAGGCAGGAAACATTTTTTTTATTAGCAAAAGTTAGTATGGTTAAACTTTTGTGCAGTTTTTGCCTGTAGGTAGCCATACTTGCTACGTAACTAGTTGGCTAGCTACTGAACTTTAAATTGAACCCAATTGAAGTATGCAACTGCAAGGGAGGTAATATGGGTATCTCTTTACACGTTTTGACACAATCGGATTAAACTGACTTTAACTTGCGCAGTGTAAACATTTTTCTTTTATTTGTGATCAAAACACACCTCAGGTTTTTGTTTATTTGTTTTTTTTGCAGCTTTCGCCAATTTCTCAGCTATTGTTTTAGCAAAAATAATTATTATTCTGACCAAGGGGTTTAAAGAGTAAGTGCACCGACTGTCTCAGCCTGTCTCCGCCTACTACACAATTTTGAAAAATACTTCGTATGGTGAGTGAGGGAGAGGGTTGGGGGCGGAGGAGCTGTGTCCATCGTCAGTTGGCAATCCCCAATCATGTCCAATCAATTGAATTTATCACAGGTGGACTCCAATTAAGTTGTAGAAACATCTCAAGCAGTATCAGTGGAAACAAAATGCACCTCAGCTCACTTTTGGGTGTCATATCAAAGGGTGTGCACACTTGTGTACATATGATATTTAGATTTTTAATAAATTAGCACAAATGTCTAAAAACCTGTTTTCACTTTGTCATGGGCTATTTTGTGTAGAATTTTGAGACAAAAAATGTACTCAATCTATTGTAGAATATGTCTGTAACGTAATAAATTGTGGAGAAGGTGAAAGGGGTGTGCAGACTTTCCGGCTTGACTGTATTTGTTGTTTTGCACATTGCTTCTGAACTTGCCATTCCTAAAGTAAACCCTTTGTTTTTTGAAGGTCTCTTTGTTAAGTTAATACTTCATGAAAATCAACATTTGATCATTTGTTCTGATTGTCATGTTCACAACTAGTTGTGAAATGTGCTATATAAAAAAATATTGATTTGATTTAATTTGATGTTCAATTGTATGCTGATGACACGATCATTTACACGACTAAGGCTGATTTATCTGAAATTGAAAGCTCCTTGCAATTAGAATTGACTGTTGTTCAGAACTGGCCTTCTTATAACAAACTTTTGTTGAACAAAAATAAATCTTGTATCATGTTGTTTGGTACTAGACATAATCTTGCTCAATCAACTGTCTATTTCTTTTAACCTTTTCGCACGTAAGTTCCAAAATATTTTCAACGGCCCCAAAGCGTGAGTTTTTTTTCTGTGTGCAACAGCTGTTCTAGAATTCTACTGTTATGTCACAGCACTAGCCTTCGCACGGTTGAGAGTTAGCTAATATTAGCACACACACATACATATACTTAGCCTACACTACATATATATATATATATACATATAACAACACTAGATGACTCTCAGTATGTGTGAGGCGACAAGAGACAGTCATCATCTAACTCCGTAGCTAACTGTCTTTCATTTGCATCAATAAAAATATCTGTCAGCTAATTGTTTGTGTGGTGAAAATGTTTTTATTTTTAATATTTTTCGCATGTTTTCAAATAGTTTCAAATACAAATGGTGTATTCCGATTCTAGCAACCATTGCAATGGACACCCATGATGTTGGTAAAGTACCTTTTTGAAGGTTGTACGTTACTGCTTACCATATGCTATGAGATGCTATTTATCTCTGATAAAGCTAATAACACGGGCGCAGCCATACAACGTCATCTCTGGTCCAACCAAAGATGATAATGTGACAAGATAACTCACTTCCAGGTTAACTTGGTTGAGAATTGATATGATTGGGAGCAAGTGGAGCATCTCTTCATCATGTATCATCTTTGGTTGAATGCGGAAGAACAAGATGGCAGCACCGCAAACCAATATTGGCCTACTGCCAGATTATTTTCGAAAATGCATTTTTCGAGTATTTCGTCAATTATTTTGATCACGGATGAGTTTACCCATGATGTAAAACATTGTAAAGTGTAATCGCTATAAGATTGTGTATATTATATTTTCTGTCAGCTCGTAGTTAGCTCATTTTGACAGCTTGGTTAGCACTGACGTTAGCAAACTGTAGCTAAATCAACATTATAGGCTAGGGGGTATTTGCTGCTTACATTACTTCTGTGTAAGTGTGAACGTCTGCATAAACAAATAAATGTAAATGTTGTAAACATGTTTATTTGGTACAATGTTTTTGTGGAACAGTGTGTTTAGTCCTAGGGTTAAGAACGAGAGTTAGGCCACAGGCTTATTGTTGCGTCATTCGTAAATAGACATTCTAATCTTGTGTTCTAATCACACCGGTGTGACCGTACGCTTCAGGGACCACTCTCGCGCTGTAACACCGGTGTGACCGTATGCGTCAAAGGGTTAATGATGGAACACCTCTTGTGAAAGTGGATACCTTTAAATACTTGGGTCTTGATTCAGCACTTTCTTTTAAGCCCCATGTTGACTCCATTACAAACAAAATGAATCGCAATCTTAGTATACTATATCGTTCTATAAACTGTTTTACCTATCAAATGAGAAAAATAATTGCTACAGTTATTACTACCTATACTTGATTATGTTGATATTGTTTATCAGAACACATCTGCAACATATTTATTTTGCATGGGTGATGTGGACTGCTCAGAGGGGATGTGTCGGTGGGTAATTGAGAGCCTTTATGTGTGTTGTATGTGATTGTATGTGCTTGTGTTTGATGTACTTATGTGTATTTGTGTTCCTGGACCCCCTTGAAAACGAGATGATTCATCTCAAGGGGCTATAATTTCATGTTTATATGGATGTAAAAACCCTCAAATTAAAGCTGAAAGTCTTCACTTTAACCTCATAGTCACTGTTCCATTTCAAATCCGATGTTCTGGAGTACAGAGCCAAAACAACCAAAATTGTGTCACTGCCCGAATACTTTCCATCCCCACTGTATGTAGGTACAACGACCTTATAAACAATTAATTCTGATGACATTAAATAAAATAAGAAAGAAGTCAGGATCATGAATGAATGAGTGAAAGAATGATAACTTGAAACCAATGCTTATCTCCCCCATGGTAGGATGCACTCACATGCCAGCGAGAACAAAGAGTCAGGGCTGCATTTCCGAGATCCGTTCAGGTATACCGTAGCGCTACGTGCGTCGTTAAATCTACCTTAAGGTCTTCCTTAAGTTGCCGAGCTGTTTTCTAGATCCTCGCTTAGCTAAGGTATACCTTAACTAAGGAAGATTTCTACGAGTGGTCTGAAGCACTCGTAAGATCTCCCTTAGTGATACGCTCCACTCATCCTGTCAGTTTCAACCGTATTAGGCCAACATTATGCTTTTCAAGTTGATAGTTGTAATACAGTGTGCATCTAGTAGCCTACTGTACATCTGCATGCACATATGAAATAGTTTAATATTAACGTCTATGAAAATTACTTATCCAAAAAATGTTTCTGTGTATAGCACATCATAAGAATGTTATCGTTTCACCTGCCTATTCCCATCATGATAGAAATAAAGAATATTGTCTATTTAAAAAAATAATTATACAAAATTAAAAAATGATTATTTTTATGTAGCGGAGCTAACTGAGGATATGGCTTTTCTGACTGTGTGGTTAGGCTACAGTATTCTGTACCCTGCTACTATAGGTCTATATTTGACAGATATTAGGCAATTAACAGATCTAATTGAGCCTGGCTGGAAACTAATCAAGAGGTCGGCACCTGCTAGCCTATATTAAGGCGGTGCTGAGTTACACTTTGTGAGACATTATGGCTGCATTACAGCGTATTCCTGCTCTAAACCAAAGGCGTCGCCATCCGCGAAGCCAATTGGTTTATATAAACCAGCATATAAGAAACAATTTCAACCCCCTTGATGTTTTGTCAGACAGTGCCATCCTGTCAAAATACCAACTGCCCCGGCTGGAAATACTCCAACTCCTGGAAATTGTGTCCACACACATTTCAAGGTCCACCCGGTGTAACTTCGCCCTCAGCCCAGAGGTCCAGCTCCTAGGTCGAGCTTAGCAAGGCTTCGGTGTCGGCCGTGACCAGCATCCTTGTGCGTCATGCCCAAGCGCACATCAAGATGCCTGAAACGAGGGAGGAGATACAGCAAGCACACCCGGCCTTTTATAGCCTAGGTGTTTTTAAAATACTATCTAAATAAAGTGTTAAACCTATTCCATGGCGGCTTATATGTCCCGATTGATGCTTTTTATTTGATATTTTGTAGCCTATAGGTATTTATTGAAACGCAAGGTCTCGTATTGACTCTTAAATAGATTTGCAGATGATATTTAGTAGGCATAGCTTCATCTTCTGCAATATTATTGAAACTTCATTCATAAGCCTATATACAAGTGAGACAATCGATTCGTCTGCCATCGATTGATATACTTTCAGCACCGCAGTGATGGACAGCTCCGCCTTACGATGTACCTTAAGGTTAATCTTAAACTCTCCCTTAAGGCAGCCGCTAAGGTAGAGTCTGGGAAACACTCGTAGTTGGCGGGTCTTTCTTAGTTAAGTGTTCCTTAGAAACCTTCAAAGGATGTTAAGGTACATAGAAACTCGGAAACGCAGCCCTGAACATCTGCGCCTCACTCAGGGCTTGGGCCTATCTTACACCCGGCGCTAACCCAAACGCAAGTGTCTTTGCTATCTTACACCCAGCACAGGGATCATTATAGCACCCAGCGCTCACGTCGTTTAAAAAGGAAGTGATAGTGCGCCCATAGCAAGTGACCTGGACGGGTTGGTCTTTGGATGAGGTGTGGCCAGGATCATTTGTTAACCCTATTAGCTTTGGCCCATTAGTGGCAATTTTAGTACAGTTTGTACTTGTCTCATTAAAGTGTCAGTATCTCAAAAACTATTCACTGAACCTCCATGGTTTAAAGCTAAAATTGAAGAAGAAGCTGTACCATTTATAAATTTCCAACGGAATAAATATTTGTCAGAATCATCACATAACGTAGCCTGTATAGCCTATACAATACGCATAATTGAGACGTCGATGACAACCACGAGGGGGCCACCGTGGATAGGGATAATGGGGGGATAAAATGTTTTGTTTGAAACATTTTGAATACACTAATGGTGTATTCAAATTATCTTGGAAGTGTGAATATTTCCGACTTACGAGAAGAAAAAACTATTTGAACGTGAAACCCTGCTGATGAGACAAGCTGATGACAACGATGTCGGAAATCCAACATTCAACTCAGGCACCTCTTGAGGTGACCAAGGTGACGAAAAATGCGTCAAAGGTAAACAGCTGAGCATCTGTAAACATGGAGAGTTATGGAGCTAGAGAGACCTGTTGTGTGATGTAAGTAGTCTTTCACCTTGCGTTTGTTTTCATCTTCAATCGTTTTTCATACGTTATATAAAACCTTTAGAACTGCAAATGCTGCTCAGAGGCCAGCCAAACAAGTATCAGCTATGTGCGGGCATCCATGTTTTTTTTGCCGCTGACCATTTGAACACCTTTATCGTAACCATATCGTATCACAGCAAACATCCCAGATAGCAAGCTGTTCGCGGTCCGCCATCTTTTTTGAGTGGCATGCCACTTATCAGAATATCTCTTTCGGACCTTCTGCGGGGAACTGGCGACAAACTGTTGCAGTGCGTTTCTATGGTGTAGCTCACGGTCTAATGGCGGACCACTGGTCTGGCAGGCGGCTTCACAACCTCCAATTAGTTACACTGGCTTACACTCAGGTTTAAATGCTGACTTTTTCAACCAAGTAATGTTAAACGACTAAACGGCGGTCTTAAGTTAAGTAAGTTATATTTCTTAACATTGTCAGCTAACGTTATATATTTTCTTTGAAGTTTTATAAGAACTTGAACTAACTTTATTAAGTTAGCTATCTAACGCTATCTAATGTTAATAAACTCCATTCTAAGTAGCCAATTTAGCTGGGGTTAGCTAAGTTAACATTAACATGAATGTTACTGGTAACTTCTAACTTATGTGCTAACATCAGATGTAATGTATACAGGTGCAGCTCAAAAAATTAGTGAAAAAGTTCAATATTTTTTGTCACTCATTTCAGAAAGTGAAACTAAATATTTCAAGCCTTTATTTCTTGTAATTTTGATGATTATGGCTTACAGCTAATGAAACCCAAAATTCAGTGTCTCAGAAAATTTGAATATTTAGCTTTAACATATTTTTAAAGTATCATATTTAATATTTGGTCGCATATCCTTTGCATGCTGTTACTTCCTGAAGTCTGTGACCAATCAACATCAAAAGACTCTCGATATCTTATTTTCAGGTACTGTTACAAGCGATACTATAACCTCTCTGCATTTGAACTGATCGCTATGGGAATTGGGGGGTGAGACTAGATTCAGCTGTAAATTACACTGGTACAGTATGGAACACATGGCTGGCTAAATGGCTGTAAGTCATCAAGGGTCTGAGCTATCGAACAAACCCCAAACCATCTCTCTGTTGCCAGATATGGAGTAGATGTGGATGGATCACTGCAAGGGTTATTTCTCCTGACTCATTTTCCTATAGAACTCTATGGGGAAAAAAGTCAGGAGAAACAACCCTTAAAGGGATCCATCCACATCTACTCCATATCTGGCCGCAGAGTGATGGTTTGGGGCTCGTTTGATACCTTAGACCCTTGATGACATACAGCCATTTCGCCAGTCATGTGTTCCATACTGTACCAGCGTAATTTACAGCTGAATCTAGTCTTACCCCCCAATTCTCATAGAGATCAGTTCAAATGCAGAGGTTATAGTATCGCTTGTAACAGTACCTGAAAATAAGATATCGAGAGTCTTTTGATGTTGATTGGTCACAGACTTCAGGAAGTAACAGCATGCAAAGGATATGCGACCAAATATTAAATATGATACTTTAAAAATATGTTAAAGCTAAATATTCTAATTTTCTGAGACACTGAATTTTGGGTTTCATTAGCTGTAAGCCATAATCATCAAAATTACAAGAAATAAAGGCTTGCAATATTTCACTCTATGTGTAATGAATCTATATAATATATGAGTTTCACTTTCTGAAATGAGTGACAAAAAATATTGAACTTTTTCATGATATTCAAATGTTTTGAGCTGCACCTGTATGTTTGTTAGATTTGTGGACGACAATGTAAGGCAAATTCTTCCCATATCATACATCAAGAATTTTAAACCTGAAAGGAAAATACTTCGACAAAAAAAAGAAACATCTCATCATACTCTGGGAAAAATCCACAGCGACAAGGTTTTTCTAGCTACAAAGGATGTACTTTAAAGCTTGCAGGCAAGATGTAACATTAGCGATCACTTCATCATGTATTTTTGGATAACCATGAATTAAGCCGTGTATAAAATACTAAACCTTTAGATAAAATGAAAGAAAATGTCTTTTAATCAAATAATAAATGCTATTAATATTCTCATCTTTGTATGCTATGCTGTTTTGGGTGGGTCTCAGCCTCATTTCCTTAATATTTTTGGTAACACTTTACAATAAGGGAACACAACTCATGCCTTAACTAATGAATGACTCATCATGATTTCATGCATGATCTATTATGAACTCTGTGTGGCTCAATGTTAATAAATGATCAAAGCATTATTAGTTAATGTGATTACTTTACACTTAATGTATCATCAATTAATGAACATTAATTCACAGTTAAGTCATACATGAAGTAACATGTCATCAAAGTATCTGCAAACCAGTTAGGTAGACAAAAGCTTCTCAGATCATCAGTGGTGGATTTATCAATTTAGGGGCCCCCACAACTCTTCCTGACAGCTGTTCACTATGAAAACACCTGATAACTGAACCCCCCCCCCCCCCATTGCTTGTGCATATAAGGAGACAGGATCTTGCTCGCTTACAATATCACGTTTTATGTTATTTTAATAGAATTTATCTTAGGAAATGTATAATTGGTCATTACTTTTCAATATTAGCCTATTTGCAATATTCAATAATTCTATAATCTGTTTGGTGAACCCTACGCCTACTTTTAATATGTTTCTACTAAACCTATGGTGCTTTCGTCATATTTTCAACCCAGTTATTCCATAATACAGAATAATCAATCCATGATTTTACTTACAA
This sequence comes from Ilyophis sp. 1 JC-2022, assembly GCA_022702515.1. NCBI lineage: Eukaryota > Metazoa > Chordata > Actinopteri > Anguilliformes > Synaphobranchidae > Ilyophis > Ilyophis sp. 1 JC-2022. Next base: position 30,682,126 of record CM040400.1, read on the forward strand.
TAAAAAATATATAGTATTGATGTTTTACTTATCGTACAGCCAACAAAAGACTCAACATATGGTCAACATATGACTCACTCAACATATGACTCGGAATGGGTACAATAATGATGAATAGCCTACAATTACACGCATGCTAGGACCGTGAAAATAGGAAAATTGAAGAGTTTAAAAATAAAAATAGGAAGTAAATGATAATTGGAAAAGTAAAATAAATTATTTAAAATTTAAAAATGTATTTTATCGACTGATTGGAGGCTAAGGAAATGATTAAAAGCGTTTTTATTTTTTACAATCCAGATAACCCGTTTGTGACCACAACCGTAAAGTATGGTAGTTAGAACTTCCATGAAAACTGAATCACAGAACCAAAGAGGGTATGTAGAGCAAGATGTCCAACTTCGGCGCTGGAATGTCTGCAGTTGGAGTCTATTAGACAGACAACAGGCACTTATTGAATGAAGTCAATGGAGTTTTTACAAAACAGTTCGCTAAACGGTTTCATTATCAGACAGACAAAATTAAAAGTCTCCCTTTTCTTTTTAGATTATATATGCCTAGGTTGTCAGGACCCAGTACTACTACTTACAACCTGTTATGATTGTGACTATCCAACGAAAACCAACTTTAAATCCGGCTAGCGCCGGACAGATGCACGTCACTCTTAAGCATACGTTATGTAACTTTAGTTGCTAAGCTAACTGAAAACACTACTGCGCATGCCTGATCACTTCCTCTTGTGCGGACAAAATATCCGATGGGGAAAAGCGCCATTTGCGTATCTTGTCATATATCCAAAGTCTTTGACAGAACTCTGTGGTATGGATCTATTTCTACAGGCTATCTGTATTGTATTGTAGCTTATTTAACAAAATGGCGGCGCGTGTAGACGCAGCGACCTCTCTCTGTCCCAACCGTGCGGTGATTCGTTCGTTTAATACGTGTTTGTCCGAAAGTTTTTCGTCTTCGTCTCGTCTGCCTACGTCGGAACACAAGTACAGTCGACAGGCTTTGCTAGACATCAGTCAAAGCAAGTTTTACAACTTTTTGGACTATTCAACTGAGACGCTAAGGGAGCTCGGATTACTCCGTCGGCCTGCGACAACAGCGGACTCGCCTGCTACTCCTCCCCCGGAAAAGAGGCGCCGGAAGCGGTGTGCGAGGAAGCAGAAGAGGGGAAAGCGCGGAGGTATCCGGGCTAGGCTAGCGGCTAGCCCAACTCGCCCGGCCATACCATCCATACTCCTGGCTAACGTACGATCACTGGACAATAAAATGGATCATATACGACTGCTGAGGTCAGCAAATCGGACAGTGAGTAACTGCTGTGTGCTTGTTTTCACTGAAACATGGCTAAATGACAACATTCCCGACTCTGCCGTACAACTGGAGCAGCTAGCATGCTATCGAGCGGACAGGGCCCTCGTAAACGGAGGAAAGACTCGCGGCGGCGGGGTCTGTGTTTACATCCGTGATACGTGGTGCCGGGATGCTGTGGTGGTATGCAAACACTGTTCACCACTGGCGGAGTTTATGATCATAAAGTGCCGTCCTTTCTATCTGCCCAGGGAGTTTACTGCGATCTTGCTAGTTGCGGTTTACATCCCCCCCACCAACAACTGCAGTGATAGGAATGCAGCACTTAACGAACTGTACCAGGCCATCAATGAACAACAAACAGCACACCCAGACGGTTTTATCATCCTTGCCGGAGATTTTAATCATGCAAATCTCAAGACTGTTCTCCCAAAACTTCACCAGCATGTTGATTTCCCAACAAGGGGGGACAACATTTTAGACCTGGTCTACACTACCCATAAAGGAGCATACAAAGCCACCCCCCTCCCCCACATCGGACTCTCTGACCACATCACTGTTATGCTAATGCCAGCATACAGACAGAGAGTGAAAGTCACAAAACCGGTTCAGAAGCAGGTAAGAGTGTGGCCAGAGGGGGCCTCCTCTGCTCTTCAAGACTGCTTTGCAACAACAGACTGGGAAATGTTTCAGCAGGCAGCCACCTACAACAACCATACAGACATTGAGGAGTGCACAGACACTGTGATCTCTTACATCACCAAGTGCATCGATGATGTGACCCACACAAAAAGCATCATCACTCGGGCAAACCGGAAGCCATGGTTGACAGGGGACATCCACAAGCTGCTGAGGGCCAGAGACAACGCCTTCAGAGCTGGGGATGAATCTGGCCTGAGAACAGCGAGAGCCAACCTGTCCCACGGCATCAGGAAAGCAAAACGGAAATACACAAACAAGATAACCTCCCACTTCAAAGACAGCAGAGACGCACGGAGCCTATGGCAGGGCATTCAGGCCATCACGGACTACAAGCCTGCGCCACAGAGCTGCGAGAGCAACACCTCTCTGCTAAATAACCTAAACAGCTTCTTTGCGCGCTTTGATGCACAAAACAACACGCGCCCACAGAAGACCCCACCCCCTTCCCACGATCAGACTCTGTGTCTGTCTGCCGACAGCGTGAAGAGGACACTCTCCGCCATCAACCCCCGCAAAGCAACAGGCCCAGACAACATCCCTGGTCGTGTGTTGAAGGACTGCGCAGAGGAGCTTAAGGACGTCTTCAGGGACATCTTTAACACTTCTCTGAGGCAAGCCATTGTTCCATCTCGTTTCAAGGCCGCCATCATCATACCTGTGCCGAAGAAATCTGCGCCATCCTGCTTCAATGACTACCGCCCTGTGGCACTGACACCCAACATCATGAAGTGCTTCGAACGACTAGTCATGTCACACATCAAATCCATCCTTCCCCCCACCCTGGACCCCTCGCAGTTCGCATATCGAGCCAAACGATCCACAGATGATGCAATCTGCTCTGCCCTTCACCCAGCCCTCACCCACCTGGATAAAAAAGACTCATATGTGAGAATGCTGTTCATAGACTTCAGTTCAGCATTCAATACCATAATACCACAACAACTCATCTGCAAACTCGATAAACTGGGACTCAACACCTCCCTCTGCAACTGGCTGCTGGACTTTCTCAGCCAGAGGCCACAAGCAGTACGTGTCGGCAACAACACCTCGGGCAGCATCACACTAAGCACAGGGGCCCCACAAGGCTGTGTGCTCAGCCCTCTGCTCTTCACCCTGCTGACACATGACTGCACAGCAACATACAGCACCAATCACATAGTGAAGTTTGCGGACGACACAACTCTGGTGGGCAGCACCAAATTCCTGGGGGTGCACATCAGTGAAGACCTTACCTGGACCATCAACACCGCATCACTAGCGAAGAAAGCCCAGCGGCGCCTCTACTTCCTGCGCAAACTCAAACGGGCAAGTGCTCCATCACCCATCATGAGCACATTCTACAGAGGCACCATTGAGAGCATCCTTTCCAGCTGCATCACCGTGTGGGGCGGGAGCTGCACGAACTACAACAGAAAAGCCCTGCAGCGCATAGTGAACACGGCTGGAAGGATCATTGGTGCCTCACTCCCTTCCCTGCAAGACATATACACCACCCGCCTCACCCGGAAAACTATCACAATTGTGAGCGATGCAACCCACCCCGCACACAATCTGTTTAGCCCCCTGCCCTCTGGGAGGAGGTATAGGAGCCTCCGTTCCCGTACCACCAGACTCACCAACAGCTTCATCCACCAGGCTGTTAGGATGTTAAACTCTCTCCCCTCACTACCCCCAGCTCCATCCAACAGGCTGCCAGGAAACTAAAAACTCTCCCCCCCCTCTGCCCCCCCCCCAAAGAACACTCTGAACTCTGAACCCTTGACCCTTTTTGCTGCTATTACTGACTGTTGCACTATTACAACTCCTAACTCTTATATATCAAACTGTGAACACTGTGAACTCTTTGTTTTATTTAAGTATTGTAAATGTCTCTTCATGTCTGTCTTTTCTTGTTGTGCCGGTGCACTGCACTTTACTTTTACTGTTTTTTTTTTTTTTTTTTACTGTTATTTTTTCCTTTTTACTGTTTTTTACCTTCTTTTGAAATGTCCTGTCTTGTCTTCACCGTAGGATAGTGAGGAACGTAATTTCGATTCCTTTGTATGTCTGGTACATGTGAAGAATTGACAATAAAACTGACTTTGACTTTGGCTTTATCTATGGTATGAATCCAGCTAGCAAACTTGAATGCGCTGCAGAAGATCCGAGAAAAAACCGAATGCTTTTAACCCTCTGAAACGACAGGAATGTTACTTAAATTCCAGTAAGTAGCTTATGTAGCTAGTTAGCTCATTGTAAATGCGTTCAATGTTGGCTATGTTTGCAACAAAAAGAAATCGACCTAGCAGCGAATCAATCTCAGACACAAATAGCTAGCAAGCTAGCTGCTATGAGGCCTACTGTCACTTGTAATTTTGCTTGCTGGCTTGCCAATGTCCAGTAGTTATATTTATTTAGGCTAGTTCAGTGGCATTTGTATTAGAACACACAAGGATTTGCATATTGCTGCTAACTCTAACATTAGCCAGTTAGACCAATGTTAAATTGTATAATTCCCTTAGAAATTTTCTTTTCGGAGTACAATTTTTATGTATCTAACATTACCCTGTCATGTGAGCTTAGGACTGGACTTATTGAAACAATTAGATTGTACAGTAGCCTAACTTGGTTATCCTTCAGTTTCCACCATAAATATATATATGTGTGTGTGTGTGTTAAAACGGTCTCTGGTGATAGATGTGATTTTTTTGCCTCCTATCTGTGCGTGCATATTCAGTGTGCAAGAAAACTCATTAACTTTATTTCTGTGATCTCGGACAAAAGAAATATTGAACTGAATAGATTAGATTCAACTACTTTACGTGATGTCGTAATAAACCTACATGTAGTTCAACCTTTTCATGCTGATTTCTGTTGGCTATCTGTCAGCTAGTCATCATCACATGTTCAAGAAGACCAACCAGATTCATCTCCGATGAGTAAAACAATAACTACCCTTGTATCGTGTCAAGTAAAACCACGCATTGATTATTATTCTTATATGTATTGTGGATATAACTGGGTTTAATATATGACTGTTAACCCTTTAGTTTGGTAGAAAAAGGCAGGGGTTTCTAAATTATAGCCCAAGCAGAAATTGAGAGGTGCAGTGCACTGGAAGCCATATTAGTTGCTGCATGTGCAAGAAGCAATAGAGTATGTGTATCGGCAATAGAAGCAAGCAGTTAAGTCCATTTAATATCACAGAGTTCAGTGTATTGCCCACTTTTTTTGAGGTGTCTATCTCTCTGAGTGCCATTCTAGTTTTGATTTGTAAATGATCTTCTTTTAACAGTAGGGTCGTGGGAGATATGGCAGGACATGGAGGAGGCAAAAATGGGTTTTGGAGATTTTGGGGTATCAGAGAAAAGAGCCAGTTCTGAGACTGGTGAAGATTGCTCCCATTCATCAGAAGACACGTTCGTCGGGGGACCACAATAATAAGTGATAACATCAATTTCACTGTTAATCACAGCAGGAGCTTTATTGATCCTAACAGTGGGGGACATACACAAAATATAGAGCGGGCTAAGGGGATTTATAAAAATCAGATATGGCGACTGAGAGGAAATGGGAGTGAGGTCCTTTTGAATGTCTTAATAAATTGTGTTCCACATGTATAATGAATAAAACATTGATGTTCTATTTGGATGACTTTAGACTGATTTATTTTAATATTAGGTTTTCAAGGGTGTAGATATCATTGAGCTATTTATGAAGTAATAGTGATGTGATGATGGGGTAATCACTACTATGTGAAGAATCGTGTGCGACTTTACTTGTGAAGGGTCACAATTCATTGAACTCATAATTAAGTAATGATGAACTCATGGTTAACAAATGCTTGCCTCCTATCAATGTACATTAAGTAATAATTTACAAATTAGTATCATGCCATGACTTTACTTAGAGGGACACAAGTCAGCCAAGTACTTAGGAAGTAATGGTGATCACATGTGTGAAATAATGATGAAATTTAATGATAAGTGGTGAACTTACAATTTACACTCAACACTAGGTAGGTATTCCTAATATAGTAGATACTATCTAATCTTCTGTTGCTGCAGCCCATCCCTTTCAGGGTTCAACATATGCATTCAGTGATACCCTCTGCTCACCACTGTTGTTCATTTACTTTTTTTGGCCTTTCTGTTAGCTTGAATGTGTCTGGCAATTCTCTTCTAATCTCTCATTAACAAGGTTGTTTCTGCTCTCAGAACTGCCACTTACTGGATGTTTTTGGGGTATCACATTCAACCCTGACCCAATTTTTCCAACAAATAGCATATATATTAACCTTGAGTATTGGTAACTATATCATTGAAGAATAAGTACAAATTACTAATTCTCTAAAACAGATGAATGGCTGTCATAATCCACACACATTGACTCCATATTTTTTACAAAGATCACCATCAAATCTATTAAGCATGATTTTTTATCACACATTAGAGATAGGCCTACTGTAGGGTTCTCCCAGAAGCATAGTCTAAATGACTGAATATTGGCAAATATAGGCTATCATTGAAAATAACTAATAATTATGCACTTCATAAGATAAACATAACATAAAACATTTGATATTACTGTCACCATTTGCACAAGGGAAGGAGCCTTTCCACAGGTAAATGATAGGAGGGGGGGCTTAGAAGCCACACTGGCAGAATTTTCCTTTAAGCGAACAGCTTCGTCAGCACGCTGTCAGGAGGTGTTTTGGCGGCCCAAAGATGGATAAATCCACCACTGATGGTCTGAGAAGCTTTTGTCTACCTAACTGGTTTGCAGCTACTTTGATGACATTACTTAATGTATGACTTAACTATGAAGTAATTTTTATTAATTGATGATACATTAAGTGTACAGTAATCACATGAATTAATAATGACTTATTATTAGGGGTGGGACAATGCACCAATGTATCGCGATGCATCGATCTGAATGTGTAAATACAACTGCATCGATCTGTAAGATTAGAATTGATAAGCATCGATTAATATCGCATTTTAAATGAATGTGCACATGTATTCATTTATTCCAAAAAATATTCATTTCATTATTTCAAATATATATTTCTGAGACACGACTACTTTTAAAACTGTTTTGACCAGCTTCAATCCATGTTTCTGCTCCAACCCCCACGTAAGCGTGAGTTGAAAGCAGGGACAGGCAGGAATCAAACGACAATAAGACGGACAGATCTGAGCGAAATGGCTAGCTGCGTGCTCGCTGAGTGTGACAAAAGAGACAGAAACTTACAGAATTTGCGATGTTCCGAACAGAAAATCAGTGGTATGGAAGCATTTCGGGTTTAGAAAGAACGAGGGTGTACTTGACAAAACCGCTGCAATATGCAAGATCTGCCAAGTAGAAATCAGATACACAGGCAACACCACAAACATGATAAACCATTTGAGCCGACGACACACCATTGACGTGAAGGACAGCAGCGGGTTAGGAAGCTAAAGTCGGGAGTCATTGACACTTCCACCGGAGTTTCCTGGAGAAATGGCCAAACAGTTCTATTTTTTGGTATAATTGTTTTTATTCGTTTTTATACACATACCGTGTCCAGACAGTTAACTATTTCCAATGTCTTACGTTCAATTAATTATTACTACGTTAACTGTCCGATTCAGTTAATGAATGTCGTGGAACCTAGATACACCATACCATGCAGAAAACATTTTAGTGAAAAATGTATACCTGCTCTGTATGAAGAGGTCAAGAAAACTGTTTGACTGTCCTTGCAAAACGCTACGAGATTAGCTTTAACTACGGATGGATGGGCATCTTGCTCCACCGAAGGTCTAGATCGTACTAAGATTTAGGAAAGTACTATGCATGACACTTCACTTCATGGCATTTCATTTTTCTTGGCCCAGTTTAGTAATTGTTATACATTTTGCCATTTTCATTTTGTAAATAAAGGAAATGTATTAGGGTACCATGTCTGACACTGTTTGAAAAACAATAACCTAAATAGGGCAACTTTAGAAAATACACTGTTAGTCATGTTTATTGCTGCATTATTTGCTGCAGACAGCTGCAAAATGTATGGTATGCCTTTACAATAAACGTAATGCTGTGAACTTGGCGTAAGGTTCTAATTGAATATTTAATTACTGCTGAATGCATCGGTATCAAATCACATTCGCATACCGATTACATTTTTTAAAAGTATCAAAATTAATCGAACCGAATCTTATCGAATCGAATCGTGGTCAAATGTAAGATGTTATGATGCATCAAATCTTTGCCTAAAGAATCGTAATCGAATCGAATCGTTATGGGATTGAATCGTCCCACCCCTACTTATCATTTATTAATATTGAGCCGCATGATACATCATGCATTAATTCATGCATTAAATCATGATGAGTCATGCATTAGTTAAGGCATGAGGTGTGTTCCCTTATTGTAAAGTGTTACCATATTTTCACTAACTTTCATCATAAAAGGAAAGAAAGTTATTGATAACTCAAAAAACATTTAACTATTAGGAAATTTTATGAAAATACAAAGGAAATGGAGACAGAGCTTTCAAAATGAGAGCAACTAAACATCTGCCTTCAAGCGCAGTTATTAAAGAAAACAACTGGTAGGTTTTTTCCTTTTTTCATATTTACAGGTGCAGCTCAAAAAATTAGAATATCGTGAAAAAGTTCAATATTTTTTGTCACTCATGTCAGAAAGTGAAACTCATATATTATATAGATTCATTACACATAGAGTGAAACATTTCAAGCCTTTATTTCTTGTAATTTTGATGATTATGGCTTACAGCTAATGAAAACCCAAACTCAGTGTCTCAGAAAATTTGAATATTACATAAGATCAATAAAAAAAGGATATTTTAAACAGAAATGTCAGCCTTCTGAAAAGTATGTTCATTTCTATGCACTCAATACTTGGTTGGGGCTCCTTTTGCATGAATTACTGCATCAAGGCGGCGTGGCATGGAGGCGATCAGCCTGTGGCACTGCTGAGGTGTAATGGAAGCCCAGGCTGCTTTGATTAGCGGCCTTCAGGTCGTCGGCATTGTTGGGTCTGGTGTCTCTCATCTTCCTCTTGACAATACCCCATAGATTCTCTATGGGGTTCAGGTCAGGCGAGTTTGCTGGCCAATCAAGCACAGTAAACCATGGTCATTGAACCAGCTTTTGGTACTTTTGGTACTTTTGGCAGTGTGGGCAGGTGCCAAGTCAGCAGGTGCCAAATCAGCATCTCCATAAAGCTTGTCAGCAGAAGGAAGCATGAAGTACTCTAAAATTTCCTGGTAGATGGCTGCATTGACTGTGGACTTCAGAAAACACAGTGGACCAACACCAGCAGATGACATGGCACCCCAAATCATCACTGAATGTGGAAACTTCACACTGGACTTCAAGCAACGTGGATTCTGTGCCTCTCCACTCTTCCTCCAGACTCTGGGACCTTGTTTTCCGAATGAAATGCAAAATGTACTTTCATCTGAAAAGAGGACTTTGGACCACTGAGCAACAGTCCAGTTATTTTTCTCCTTAGCCCAGGTAAGACGCTTCTGACGTTGTCTCTGGTTCAGGAGTGGCTTGAGACGAGGAATGCGACATTTGTAGCCCATGTCCTGGATTCGTCTGTGCATGGTGGCTCTTGATGCACTGACTCCAGCCTCAGTCCACTCCTTGTGACGCTCCCCCAAATTCTTGAATGGATTTTGCTTGACAATCCTCTCAAGGCTGCGGTTATCCCTGTTGCTTGTGCACCTTTTCCTACCACACTTTTTCCTTCCACTCAACTTTCTATGAATATGCTTGGATACAGCACTCTGTGAACAACCAGCTTCTTTAGCAATTACCTTTTGTGGCTTGTGTCAATGACTGTCTTCTGGACATCTGTCAAGTCAGCAGTCTTCCCCATGATTGTGTAGCCTACTGAACCAGACTGAGAGACCATTTAAAGGCTCAGGAAACCTTTGCAGTTGTTTTGAGTTAATTAGCTGATTAGAGTGTGACACCATGAGTTTCCAATATTTAACTTTTTCACAATATTCTAATTTTCTGAGACACTGAATTTGGGTTTTCATTAGCTGTAAGCCATAATCATCAAAATTACAAGAAATAAAGGCTTGAAATATTTCACTCTATGTGTAATGAATCTATATAATATATGAGTTTCACTTTCTGACATGAGTGATAAAAAATATTGAACTTTTTCACGATATTCAATTTTTTTGAGTTGCACCTGTATATATACAAGATATCTTTTGATGTTGTTGGATAAAATTTTCAAGTAACGCCCCCAACTCTGTTGGTAATATAGCCTACAGGGGTGCCCAAAAGGTTGATCGCGATCGACTGGTCGATCTACACGTCGATCTCCGAAATTATAATTATTTTTTAAGTTCATTCATAGCTCATAAATAATTTTAAGTTATGTGGTTAAAAGTCTTCACTTTTAAGCGTATTATCACCTCCCAGTGCCACCCATGAAATTCAACAGGCATAATTTAATTTTGCGTTGTCTTCTCGGTGCCCGTATCTCGCTCTTTCTGCACCGTGGCCGGTGTTGGGGAAGCTACTTTGAAATGGTAGCTTGCCAAGCTACAAGCTACTCATGATTTAATTGAGCTACTAAGCCACAGCCAAGCTACCCTTTTTATGAAAGTAGCAAGCTACACTACAAGCTACTAAGAAAAAGTACATTGAAGCTAATTCGTCTAATTTGATGTGTAATTTTCTCTTGTAAGTACTTTATAGCACAAAGCAATAATAAGTTTTTTTTTTAAATGTTAAAAAAAAAAAATCTCCAAGTCCTTTTTTTCATTTGTTCATTCTTGGCCCACCTTAATGAACAGTGAAGTAGGTAAAGTTTACCTACTACACTCACTTTGATAATTTAAATAGCCTATTGGCTATAAGTGCGTAAACCTTATTATAGCTACTTTGTGTTGCATAGTGATCCGCACCGTTTATTATCCTACGGGTGAGTAAGCATAGCACAGACACAGTTTTTATCAACTCATAAATAATAGGGTAGCCGATACACAGAAACGTCATTCCACATGCGAATACAAATTGATTTAGCAATGATTTTGTGTGAATGCATTAACAAAGTAAAGTTTTGCATATTTTCATGGTCGCCCGTCAGAAAATAATGGCAGACAGTCCCTGCGTGGGAAAATGGGAAATTAAGGGCCATAATTGAATAATTGGTTGAATAACGAGAACTAATTAGGTACGTGATTGAGGAATTGAATAATGATTATGGGCCACCTGGAAGTAGGGAGGGTGTTTGCTCTGGTTCAAATCGGACAGCAGGAAATCGGTAGATTCGCTATTGTTTTGTTTTGTATATTTATTTTCTGTTTGCGGTGTGTCGGGTAGGTGATGCTGTGGGATTGGCTGTCGGGAGGCTGAGGCAGGTTGCCTACGCCTGTTGCGTGACTGGAGGGTGATGGTGGGGTCTTCAGATATGGAGTGGCCAGCCTATGCCACGAAAAAACGTGGGTTGTCGGGTAGCTCGGGGGAAGATAGCCGTGGAATGCCGGAGCACTAAAGCAGCGAAGTCGAGGTAATGGGAACCGGGCATGAGTAACCAGGGGAGGCCGAATTTAAGGTTATAATTACGTTCAAAAAAAGTGATAGACAGCTTCCGAATCTGGTGAAAATGTAAAAAAATTTGGCTAAGGATATTGGTGATATTGAATCGGCGAGGTGGTTGAAGGACGGGAGGATTTTGACTTTATGCTCCAGTTTGAAGCAGCAAGCTAAAGTGCTGGGTTGCCGTACATTGAGGGGGCATGACGTGGAGAAGGTTGTGGTGCCTGGCGGGGCTCGGAATAGGGGGGTAATTACAGGCAAAAATAGGCCCAGGAAGTGTAGAAGATTAAAGTTACCCAAAATGTCTCTTATTGGGAGGCTGTGAGGAGGCTTCCCAGGGACGGGTGGTAAGGGTGCTGCGGGCGTGGCTCCGGCTGGTGGCTTGGCAGGAGGTGGTAAGGGGGGAGGGTGTGCTCATGGCTGTGTTGCGGATCTGGATGTGCTTCATGTTAAGAAGTTTTATTTTGTGGCATTTATTGTGACGGTTGTTAATTGTGCATCTCAAGCGTCAAGCCGTACGGAGAAGCTGAAGATAATTCTGGGGGCGGCTGAGCTATTTCTGGGTATTACTGATATGTCTTATGAGACTCTGTGATAAATTGCGAGCTCAGGAGGGGGGTGTGCTGTCGCCATCCTGGTTAGTGTTATGGCGTTTTTGCTCGCAGCCTGATTTCCAACGGGCAAGAGTTTAAGAGGTTCCTTGTGGAGGCTCCTGCTTGGCCAGAGGTTGTGTGCGTCCAGGAGACATGGCTGAAAACGCATTTGGGTTTTGTGTTACCTGGTTATGAGTCAGTCAGAAAAGACAGGGTTTGGGGACAGGGGGGTGGGTGTGCTACGTTTATAAGGGAGGGACTTGGTTACCGGGAGGTTCAGGTGAATACTGATTTCGAGTGTGTGGTAGTGGAGATGTTTGGGGTGGAGAGCAGGTTTTTGGTGGTTCATTTTTATAACCCGTGTGCTCCTCTGTCTTTGGAGGTCTTTCAAGGGATTTTATATGATAAGAAGATGGTTTTTATAGTGTATTGGATGTGGAGATTAATATGCTTGAGCTTATTTTGGCTGTGAAGAGGGCAGGTGATTCGTCGCTGGGCCAGGATTTGGTGTGCTATGAGATGCTAAGGCATGTGTCAGAGAAGGTTTTCCTGGCTGTGTTGAAGGTCTTCAATAAAGTTTGGGTGGAAGGCTGCCTTCCGGGGCTGGGGAGGAGGGCGGTGGTGTTGCCGTAGAGGGGCTGTGACCTGGGTCTGCCTGAACCGGGAGTCAGCCCCAAACACCTTGTTGGCGATCACCTTAAAGGGTGGAGAAGCGGGCCTCCTGTGTGTGTGTTTATGTGTGTGTTTTGGTTTTGAGAGTGGAGTGGATTTAGTTTTTTTCTTTTATTTGGTGGTTGCCCCTACTGGCAGAGCGGCGTGGACGCCACCACTCCTTATATTTTTGCGTTTAGTGTTGTATGTCTTGTGACGTTGAGTGTGTGGGCGTTCTCTTTTGGTGTGTCAATCTGTGGCGATACTCCCTCGAGTGTGTAGCTGGGTTGGGCAGGTGGTTGCCCCCGAGGTGAGCTATTGTGGTGTGGGTGGTCACGAGTGTGTGTGTGTGTGTGTGCCCAATAATCATTCTTGCCATACGGCTCATACTTCCTTTGTGTGCACCACAGACGAGTGTTGTGTGGAGAATGAGTGTATTGTGTGTGAACGGGCACGCTACCTGGGGGGGTAAGGGCCGGAAACTCCCTGGCAGGGTGGTAACTGCAGACTGGCAAGATCCTCTGTCTGATCTATGTGTTCCTGCTTTTATGAATTGTGAAAATTAATAAAACTTGAATTTGCCTTTTACTTTGTGTCAAAAACCTGGTTTGGGGAAGGGGGCAGTAGTGTGGAATAGCCGCATGCGCATTTCCCCGTTACATGAATTACAATTACAAAGTGAGAAGAATCTTATTTTTCATCTTACTGCTATTTACTGTTATTTTATCATGACTGTGAAGCACCTTGTTACTACCTGTATTGAAAGTGTGCTATACAAATAAAGTTTACTATTACACTAGGGGCCTGTAACACAAAGCAGGATTTGTTTTTTACTTCAGTCCACGTTCCAGGTTTTGGAGGCTTCCGGGTTTTACAACTAACTCAGAGTCAGGGAATCCTTGGAAAGGTTCCGCCCCAACCCATGCTAGGCCCATCCTAATGCTGCATTCCCGACATAAGGGAGAGACTACTACAAGCTCTTCCAACTTGGAAATACCGTTCACCTCAGCTTTGAAATCTTACATGGCTAGGCTACAACTGAATTTTTTTTTGTACTCCGATTTATCCCACTTGACGTCACCAGTACGAAAATTGCCTACGCCGGCATACCAAACTCGTCTCAATGATCGCGGACGGTGCACTATCAATGACTGGCAGTACAAACAGCTTTGTTGTGCTCTGCCACCAAGGCGAGGATTTTCCCAATTTCCTTACCACTGCAGCAGGCACTCTGCAAAATGCTCAACATTGGCCATGTAATGGACATTTTGATTAAAATTATGCAGTCAATTCGTGCAAGAAGTTTGCAACGTTATCTGTTCAGGTCCCAATTGGAAGGTGGTGATGCTGAGCACACAGAGCTACTTCTACACTGTGGTTAAGTAGGGGGAAATTCTTCCAAAGATTCAGGGATCTAAACGATGAAATCAAGGCCTTTCTAGCTACAAGAGATATAAGATCCTGCATGGCTTTTTGATTTGGCTTCAGGGCAAAGAAAAAGCCAAAACTGAAATAAGTGCGGTCAAACAGTTTCAAACAAAAACTGAGAATGCTTTCTTCTCAGAAACTGCTCAATTCCAAGAATTTGATGTCTGAGTTGGAGAGTCGGGAAATCCAATGCAAACTGCGATACTGCTTCCTCACAGTTGATCACTTGTGAAAGACATTTTGGGGAAAATATTAGCCTGCACCCGACCAAATGAGCTGCACTTATAAATTCTGTGATTGGGCCAACTATGCACGAGAAACTCATCAGTGATGAAACAAGGCGTTTTCTCTCAAAATCGACAAAAGCACCGATATAAATTATCAAAAGCAACTGTGTGTCATGGTCAGGTACTATAGCAAAATGCTGTCTCTCATCGTTACAACATTTGCTGGAATAGTAGTCATGCCGGCTGGCGTGCCCTCAGCATGTTTACATTTCTGGAAGAGAACAAGCTAGACATAGTGATGTGCATTGGTCTGGCTACTGATGGGTGCAGCACAATGTGCGGAAGAAACAATTCCGTGCTGACAAAATTTGGAGAACGCAACCCAGACATAATATTCATCAAATGTGCGTGCCACTTGCTACAACTATGTGCTTCAAAAGTGATCAGTTTGCTTCCACGACACATTGAATACATGGTGTCGCAGACGTACTTGTGGTGCTCCCACAGCACACTGAGACAGACAAGATATAAGGAAATCTACAAGACCAACAATGTAGGAGACGCCATTGAATATTTTGCAACTGCCCGAAACCAGATGGCCTTCGATCAACCAGTGCATTGACATAGTGTTGTCTCAGTATGACGAGCTAAAACGGCACTTTCAGTTAACCAAGGACAGCGAGAGACACTACGATGCTGAGCTCCTTTATCAGATGTATGCGGACCCTATCAACCGAGGATACCTGAATTTCCTCAAGCCAATCGTCTGGGAGCTGAATAGGATAAATAAACTGTTTCAACTGGACAGTGCCAACCCAGGGAAACTACTTTCAGAGCTAATGCCGTTCTACAGAACTCTCCTTGAGCGAACCAAAACTTGGACGCAGCTCCTTGACTTCGAATTAAATGATGGGAACTGCTTACCACTGGATTCAATGAGTCGGAGTTCACTTTTGCCTGGTGAATTGAGGCTAAAGAAGATGATGCACAGAGAGTCGAGGACACCAAACTCCGGTGCCGGAATGACATGGTCGAGATTGCCAGAGAAATTAAACAAAGACTTCCAGAGAGCATTAAGCAGCTAGAGTCACTCAGGTCAGTATACATTAAAAATATCAATACAAACTTCACTTTTCACTTGTCTTTTCATATGTTATGTAAGGTCAGTGTTCGAATTGTCATTCAACACAGGGGAGCACCGCTCCCCTTGTTAAAGGAAATTGGGAAAATCGTCCCCCATGTTAAAATAGAGTATGCAGTTTTTCCCCACATTTGTTGTCACAACATCCTTGGCCCTGCCCACAGAGAAAAAGGCACACCCCCACCCCACATACGTAGTTGTGAATGTGAAAGTCTGCTAAATACAATTGCATGATTACAGATTGGTATTGCTAACATTACAGTAAAAATGTCATCTAAAATCCCAGGTAAAACAACAAAATGTTTTCTGTTGTTGCAGAGTTGTAACACTGAGTTTGTGTAGCATTAGTCTGAACCAGGCATTATCTGGCTACAGCTGGTAGCTACGTTTTGGTAACTTATAGCTGCATAGCCAGTTTGAGCTAACACAATCTATGCGACCAATCGATCTAGCCAATAACATCAGCAAGCATGCCCTTCTAAGAACTAGCCGCCGAATATACGAATTATCAATATTACCAATCGTCAACCTAGCTACTATTCATTATAGGTAATTACAGTTGTCTGGCAAGCAGAAAGTCCATTTGTGTTGAAACTTTTGAGCTACCGGTCCAGTCTGTCTTTAAACCAATTATTTCCTGAAAATCACACCACTTTCTGAAATTAGTACCTATGTTTACTCCAGTTTTCGAGCAAGCTTTATCCAATTCCCTTTTCTTTTTCTTTCCTTGAAATAGCGCCGGCGTAACGGGTCACTGTGAAATGTCGAGCTGGGGAACTTACAAGCTAGTGGTGTGTCGTTCTTGAACGATTCGTCCCTTTTGAACGAATCCGTTTGGTGAACGAAAGGAACTGACTCACCTCCATGACCGGATTTGTTCCTTTGGATCCTCTCTCAATTGCGAGCTTCCCATTCGCTGAAGTTGCAGCTACTCCTATTTAACAAGCCATTAGCAAATGGCAGCATTGATCCGCTTGAGGAGGGCAGGCTCTCCAAGCCCCCCCCCCATCTGTGTGTGACCGAGAGCGGTGGAAAGTTATGTGAACGAGGGGAACGAATCCGTGAAGGAACCATACATGCTGTCACAGGGTTTATTCCAATCACTTATTTTTACTCCTTGTATCCTTTCCTCGCTCCTTAGCTCCACCCAACGGAGGACGCAAGGAAAGGATGCAAGGATCAGATATGAGGGTGGAGGAAACGAGGCAACATGTATTAGGCAAATGGAACGTCCTTGCTCAATCAAGTGGCATCGTCATATTATGCTCACGTGCTTAACTATAATTCTTTTTAGCTTATTTTTTCATGAATAAACTGTGCTTTTGTTAGTTATAAAGAAAGAGTGTCATTATGGATTAATAAATGGAAAGGAACTGTAAAATTGCATTTGTGTTGGGGTGTGCCCGCGACGTGGCAGATGTGGAGAGTGGTGGATAATTTATTCACGTCACGCGTTCTGAGAAAAGGCTTCTGCAAAGGCTAGACTTGTGCTTCCTCACTTTAGAAACCGTTCCCCACTCCTCGCTCCTCCGAGGAGAATTTTGCGGTTTGGAATGTCCTTAAAGATGGCGAACCTCGATCGATTTCTGGGTCATGCGAGGACCGAGGAGAAGAGGACGGATAAAATACGCGATTGGAGTCCACCCATGACGTTCACAATAATACGCAGTCGCTGCAGCTCTGAGCGTCCTTTCCCTAATCGTCGTATTGCACTGAAAACTTGCCTGAGTATAATTAAAAGCATTTAGCTTTCTAAGCGCACATCTACATCTGAGAAACGCTATCTCTTTGCGTGAAGTAAATAAAACGTGAATGAAAGAGTAGCCTACATTTTCAGAAGGACTCATTATTGCATTTCCCAACGGAGACGTCATATTTTTTAAAGAAAGAGTCGCAAATTAGGTCATGGCTCCGAAATTCAGAATCGCCCTATACTGTGTCCTGTGTAGCCTACTAGCATAGCCAACTCTTTAGTGTCATGCAGTAGCTTTGTGAAAAATATTCTCCATATTATCAGCGAAAATCCGGAAATTTAAGTAGAGTAGGCTACACTACATTTAGAGAACATTATGTAGAGTATATACAGATCTGGAAAAAATTAAGAGACCACTGCAAAATTATCAGTTGTTTCGGTTTTATTTTGGTTCTGTACTCTAACACTTTGAAAGGATAAAATTACAATGAGGTTGAAGTGCAGACTGTCAGCTTTAATTTGAGGGTACTTTCATCCATATCGGATGAACCGTTTAGAAATTATAAAACCTTTTGTACATAGTACCCACCCCCCCATTTTTGGGCATAAAAAAATATTCGACAGTTTAACATAATGTAGAATAAAGTAATCATATTTAATATTTGGTGGCATATCCTTTGCATGCCATGACTTCCTGATGTCTTTGACCCAACAATATCAAATGACTCTTGATATCTTATTTTCTGGTACTCTTACAAGCGATACTACGTCTCTGCATTTGAATGGATCTCTATGGGAATTGGGGGGTGGGACTAGATTTTTGCTGTAAATTATGCTGGAACAGTATGGAATACATGGTTGGTAAATTGGCTGTAAGTCATCAAGGGTCTGAGGTATCCTCAATGAGCCTCAAACCATCACTCTGCTGCCAGATATGCAGTAGATATGGATAGATCAATTTAAGGGTTGTTTCTCCTGACAAATTTTCCTATTGAGGTCTATGGAAAAATAAGTCAGGAGAAGAAACCCTTCAAGTTATTGACTCTATTGTTTTGAGTTGTTTGGGGGGTTGGATGATTGAACTATCTATCAGTAACAAGGAACAAACAAGACATTTTACACTTTATTCATTGAACAAACAGTCAGGAGCCTCAGTAGCGAGTGGAAGAACCATACACAGCCACAACAGCCTGGCACCTCCTCCTCATGCTGGTCACGCGTTACTGTGGGATGGCATTCCAACTCAAAACAATAGAGTCAATACCAACAGGAGAATACACTGTTTGACATTGCCAGGGAAATTTGGCTTGGGACCCCACCCACATAATCAGCGGTGCTGCTCATCCCACAAATGCATGATCCTTACAAATAGGAAAGGGCAATGGAAAAAGGGTTTTCAATGATATAAGATACAATGCTATTAATACAGTGACAACATCGATATGATCGACAGTGCTGTGCTGTGTAGTATAATGGTTAAGGAACTGGCCTTGTAACCAAAAGGTAGCAGGTTCGATTCCCAGGTAGGACACTGCCGTACCCTTGAGCAAGCTACTTAACCTGAATCGCTTCAATATATTGTGGCACCCGGCGGGGACAGAACCACGGAGAGGTGATAGAGGGAAGGTATGTACGGCTGATGTGGAAAGACGGCATGCCCATATTAGGAGTTCCGGGGAAGTCAGCGCCGCAACAAGGAAATACACGGCACCTGGAAAAGACGCCGGGCCAGTCAGCTGTGGCGAATCACCGGGCTAATCGGTACCCGAGAAAAGGGAATGACAAACAACAGGAAAACGGAGTAGCATATGCGAAACCAAGGTGGAGAGAGAGAAAGTAAAGTGCCGTGTTTGATTTGTGTTTGTCAGGAGAAGTCTGCTGTGTGCCCGATCCCTGGACCGAATGAGAACCCGCCCCGTTAATATGTAAAAAATGCTAAAAAGTTGTGTAAGTCGCTCTGGATAAGAGCGTATGCTAAATGCCTGTAATGCAACGTATGCAAATATGCATGTCCACACTGAACACAAAGTTTAAATGAATTAATACAATTTTTTTGGCCTTGAACTTACCATAATTTGAAGAAACACACTTATTTTTAAAAGTTTAAATTTTTTTAATGTTGATTTTCATTTAAAATGCATTGGTTTTAGTTAAAAATATATATTTTGGCTGGAAAGATCTGGCAACTCTGCGTGTGACCGTCTATCACTGTTCTGTGTAGGGACCGTAGGGACACATCATAGATAAAGCTAGCTATCATTGCTATTTTGTTATTCAGGGTGTTTCTCAATACCAAGTCCGCACAAGTATGGACTTGCGGACTTGTGACACACGTGTTGTGAAGTGTCCCTTCAAAAGGGCACTTGCAAAAACACGTTCTTGTGAATAGGCTGACATCATATAACGGGCCAAGTTCTGTTCCAAAGCCAAGAACGCAAAGAAGCGAGGACGCTCAAAGATCCCGGAAATTAACTTGATCTGCTCCAAATGTCGAGGGGTGCGTCCCAATATTCTTCACTCCTCCCCTCCCTTCCTCCAATCCCCCACCACCACTCCTCTCCTACCCGGAAGTATTCAAAACTGTCTGAACGTTTCGAGTTCAAGTATTTGCATGTACAGTATACAATGTACCTGACATTGTGGTTTGCATCGAGACATTAATTAATATGTAACCATTAATACGTAATTAAGATGTAATCAGCGACGTTAGATTACAACACAAAGATCCGTTTCTGGGGCACGGAGTAAAAGAGGTGGTAGTGGAGGAAAGGAGAGTGCATTTTTCTATTGGGACGCACTCTCCTGTACACGAATGTGTAGGCTACATTCCAATGCAATCAGACCTATATAAAGTGGTAGTCGCCAATGTTAATGCTATACTGTATTTGTAAAAATAAAAGCAAACAATTTTTAATTATTTAACACAATTTTTTACTGTTCACATTTCACTGTTTCATATGATTGCGTAAAAGCCTACTTTATTTAATCTTGTTTTGGCGCGTCATTCCTACTGCACTCCAGCAGATGGCACTAATTCACCAAAAAGCTGATAACAGTAGCAGCCGTCTGTGTTACAAAGTTAGCTAGGTTATTACTTATTGCTTTTACAACAACATAGTAACGGCTTTAGCTATAGCGATCCAGTCCTTTTGTGCTATTGACATAAAATCGATATTAAAATATTAACTACGTGTTCTAAGTTTTCCACTGGAAAATTAAAAAAGTAGGCTACATCCCAGCAAAAAAGATGCACTGACGATGAGTTTATCATTAATATAAAATGTTTGGTTTCATGTGTCATGCAACTTTGAGCACTTTCCCCCATATTATGCTTCATTGATACAGCCTTAAATTCTGTTAATTTCACAATGCTTTTTGTGATGAAATTCTGTTCATTTCAGTAACTTTTCCTTCATTTAGCTTTTAGGTAGCCTATTAAAACATGGCTACTGTCAGCAGTTGAACAATGAGTTAATTAATTTGGTCGAAAAAAAGTATGGATCGATATCCCTGGGCCATTGCTAAAAAACTACTTTGTGCACCCCTGCTCTGAAAGACAGCTTAGTGCTACAAATATGTTTAAAATGAGGTAAAAATCTAGCTTTTGTAAGACATATTTCTCGCCTCATTTATTGATCCATCGGATGTACCCTCTCCCAAACAGAACTTGGCCATTAAATATTACATCACACAAGTTCACAAGACCGCAAGTCCAGACATTGAGAAACACCCTCAGTGTGACTGCCGTTGTAGTTCAAAGTAAACCAAGTACCTGGTACATACGCAGAAGTTTGGGACTATATTTGTGCGCTCGCTACAGGTAGAAATTTGGCTGAGAGCTCATTTTAATCAGGAGGAGAGCTACTTTTCTAAAGATCAAACATCATTACCCTTTAGCAGCATGTCCAAACAATCTATAATTTGCAAGCATGTTTTTACATTTTCCTATCTATCTATGTATCTTTCATTAAAACAAACAAAGCCTTTGTTGGCGAAGCTAACAGTTGGCTATCTAGCTAGCCGCATGTCCATGGTTATGGCCAGAGAGCATTGTGATGCAGAAGAAACAGAATTCCAGCTGCTGCACAATGCTAATGTTTGGCTCCACACATATGGTCTTCCTGTGCAAGCCCCACCCGGATTTGACTCAGCCAGGCAGAAATATATTTTTGATAATTTTTGAGAATTCTGCTCTGATGAGGCACATCACATGCCCCCCACCACTACACAACAGCTCAGAACAAGACTATGTTTGTAAATTAAATTTTCGACCGTAGCTCCCCAGCTGCATTGGACATTGTAGAGCTGAACATTGAACACTGTGCGATTGCACACCTGACCAGAGTAGGACCCTGCTATTGCACTGTTGCACACCTGACTTTGGACTTTAAATACATCATTATAGTTTATTTGAATGTTTTTATTTGAATGTTGTCATTTGCATTATCCTTGAATTCTTCATTATCTACCAAATGGTTAGTTTTATCAGCCTTTATCAGTTAAATTTTTTTTGCTACGTTGTTATAATATAGCACAATGTGAACATAATACTTTTATTCTTCATGGCATGCAGTGCCGGCGCTAGTGTACTTTGGGCCCCCACAAGAAAACTATTTCAATATTACTGACAGTTAACTATGGCGTCAATATTCCTTTAAATAAGATTTACCATATCTCCGCTTTGACGTTATAGCCTATTTATCAGAACGCTTTTGAAACTAGTCTGTATGCAATCATCATTGGCTATTTAGTTGCTACAATATTTCTGTTAAATGTGAATCATTATTGAAGAATTTGATAACACATAAGCTGTGCAAATTAAAACACAAATAGACTCACCATCACAGCTGGGCACGGCAAACTTTGGCTGCATTAAACTGTCTCTCGAAGTGATGTCGTCGTTCTCAATTGAGGACGGGATTGCAGCGCTCCAGCGCTCCTTGGAGCTATCCTATGACATTACTGTATTTCTAACGACAATGACAAATTACGTGAATACATATTTCTCCATTTTTTAAATAAATATTAGCTACAGCAAGACAGCAAGCACAACAAGGAGAACACAGGCTTAACATAAACCCAAACCAACAATGCAACACCCCTCTATATAGCGTGCTTCCGCTGGTGACAGGCACAGCTTATTATCCCGAATTAAGAAAAAATAACTGAATTAAAATCGGACGGCTGATATGTAGGCCTACACGACAAAGTCTAGGGAAAAACAAGACCATCGAACTTAAAACCCCATACCATCAAACATCAATATAGCAAGCCCTGGCACAGGCAAATCAGCTATACAATTTTAAGGCCAACAGTTTTTGTAAAACTTCATTTATTTATTTATTTACTTACTAACAACACCTCTACAAGTGATAAGTGATATTAACAACCTGTTACCTTTCAAGACAGCACCTTTAGTGACCACATTAGGCCTATAGTAACATTGCCACGGCGGGCATGAAAGATGTAGCTTAGCTATAATTCTATCTTTGCAGGTTTGTTGCGGAGGAGGTGCCAAGTCAAGTTGTTTAGCCGCGCTATTCATTGATGACTGGAGACGAGTTTTGCAATGACTCTTAATAGTGAATTTAAACTCGGAAAACGTCTTGAGGGCAACTGTCCAGTGGCCTAAGCTACATCCATTATGGAAGAACAGAACAGGTTCCCGATTAAATTTTGCGGTTCAACTGCTCAATGAAAACAGTGAATTCAGCATCAGTTTATCAGCATATTGTTGCAATTACAGAATCTGTCAATTTTGCCAATAGTTTTCGCTGTCATAAAGCAGTGACATCCTAGTTGGTGATGTTCATCAGCTCCTCGGTTAACTTGAGCATCTTATTTATTAAATGATAACTGAAAAACTAATTTTGGAATCCACAGATGACAGCCTTTCCGCATATAGGCTAGCCTCTTTTTTTTACGACGTGCAGTAACTTTTTTATGTAAGAGTTTTAATTGGTCACAATACAATGATGACACGTATGGAAAACAAATCAAATTCATTATCTTAAAAAAATTCTAATGTAAAAAATGTTTTCTGCCATTTGATTGGGTAGGCCTATGATCAATATGGATAGACCTAGGCATACCGGGCATACCCAGGCCTACCCGTGGCTACGCCAATTTGCACATACAGTATAGACTATCCAATGCATTTACCCCTTACCCCACCATTTCAACGGGCCCCTGTCAAGCTAGGGCCCTTGTGCAATTGCAGAAGTTGCATACCCCCTAGCGCCGGCCCTGATGGCATGCATAGCCATTTCTGATGTAATGTGGCTTAAGTGGTTAAATGATCCCTCTAACCATGAAAAGTACCTAAAAAAGATTCTGGGATTGCACTTGTGGTTGGAACGATTGTGGTAGCAAGGAACGATTGTGGTAGCAATTGGGGTTGAAGGCTGTGTATCTGCCTTAGCTACAGCTGAGGTGTGAATCATTGCAAATCTTTGAGAGCCGTTTTCTCAAGAAAGTGTTTTAAGGTGTGCCAACATTCAAAGAAGCATATCTTCTTCAAATATTTGCATATTGCAGTGTATGAAACATCATTTGAAAGCTTTGTGCTTTCATAAACGATAAAAAACAGAAGAATTACCACATGCTACACGTGGACCGTTTGACCAGTACCAGTCACATATTGGCAGTGCTGGAAATGGAAATGGGGGGGACGCAAGGGGACGGCGTCCGGGGAGTAAACGTCGAGGGTGGACGCCGTTCCAGTTCAAATTGGTTAAGTTTTTCATCGATTAAAGTAAGATTTATATCGCATTTCTATTCAGTTTAAAAGCTGTACGTGTTAAGCAATGTTGCCTCTGTTGAATGCATCTCGATTCGAATGCACGCAGCCAATAGGATGCAAGCCTCTGTTTCCGTTCCTGACCACTGCGCGAGGTGCAGTTGTTATGATTAAACCTCCTTGAATGCAATCAGTGTAACGTTATCCGGTTCGTGTTCCCCCACTTCCCTGAAATAACGCCAGAGTAAGTCAGTTAACTAAAAGATGGTCGTTTTATGTTAGCTAGCTGCAAGCTGTAGAAGCTTGCTTGCTAACTAATGTTGTCATAAAATTTCTTCTTACCGTGAAAATCAATGACTTGTTTACATTCTCTGACAGATGTTAGGGAAATCTATACCCACGGCGGCTCTTTCGCCACAAGTCAGCAATTATATGGGGAAATGCTGTTACTGCATACCCGTTTTTGACAAAGCTGCATCAAAGCCATCATAGTGCGGTGCTTTCAAAACCATAACAGCACGGAAACCTTTAAAAAAACTAAATAAAAACCGTAGGCTACACGTAGCCTAGCATACGTCTATGATAACCATTTTTGGGAAAAACAGGCCACTTTTTAGTTAAAAGTAGGCTAAGCTAAAGATATCCAGTGAGCACAGCTTACACTAGGTTAGGCCTACTAGTTCACTATTTTTAATATTCCCTTTTTTCTGTAGGCTAAGTATAAACTGAAGTATTTTTTATTATGATTGTTTATTTTTGCATTTATTTTAGTTCACGCCGAAATATGTCTTCCTGAATTTGCGTGTCTCCGTGGCTCACCGAGTAGCCTAGGTTGCCTACTCCCGTGATCTTTGTAAACCACGACGTTGCACGTTCGAATCTGACCTTTTGCCGCATGACTCGCTCCCATTCCTCTTGTCTCTACAGTTTTTTAGTATTTTTAAAAATGTATTATATACATTTTACATTTATTTTTAACGGAATCATTTTAAATATTTTATGGATCATTTTACAGTTAATGAGGTCAGAAATGCAGAGAGCATATGAGGCCAGGAGAAGAAAAGGTGGAGAGAGGAAATGAGGTTATTACACAAATAAGTGTAGCCTAAATGTTGCTTGCTCAACAAGTTAACGCATAATTCTGATGCACTTTGAGCTGAATAAAGATCATTAAAAAAAAATTATTATACATGTTGATTGCTCAAAATGTAGTGCATCTGGGCCCCGTTCCCCAAAATAATCTTAAAGTTAAGATCACCTTTTAATTTTGCATCTTGGCTATTTTGTTTTTATGTTACTTTCATTGCTTGTTTGTTTCTCCCTCTCTCTTCACCTTTTTAAATGTAATGCCCAGCTCATTTTAATCCGTTTTTTTATTTTACGTTTACATTGGCACTGGCACTCCCCAATGGGATCTATAGTAGAAAAAGGAATAGGTGTGGTTGTGGCTTTACAATATTTCATTACAGTTATTTAAATTTGTATACATAATTTTAATAAGATATATTGATTATTTGTATATCCTTCAATTATTATTGTACATCACGCTCATCGTCATTCATTTTATGCGATTTAATTTAACTATTTTGACAGTTACATATAAACTGAAATGATAGTAGCCTACTACTTCTAAGAATCACAGTAATAATGCCAATAATAAACCTTACGTTTTTATAAATGGTTTATACAAGTCACCCTTCTTCTTTGTTGATAGTCAGAAATAAGTTGAATGGAGGAAAAAGGAAATAAATGGTTAAAAAGGAAATAAAGTTTGCACTTTTTCTATTTCATAAATTTTTAGGCTAGGCAGGTGATGCAATAATCTCTAGCTCCATCCCAATACTCTTAAATAACTTTATGTCCCCTCATCCTTTCCTTCATGAGCACTGATCTGAAACTAATTAGATAGGTGAATGCAGACTACATAGTGTTGGTAACATAAATTGCTTTCACCTTTCCATTTTTTTTTTAGATCAGTGCAATGCTCATGAACGAAAGGATGAAAGGAGATTAAGCTATTTAAGAGTATTGGGAAGGTGTGTGTGTAACCTGAAGCATACAACTCTGTGACTTAAACAGGTATGTTTTGTGTTATTTTGTATAAATTTTTTTTAATCTCTTTATTCATCTCAAAGTGCATCAGAATTATGCGTTAACTTGTTGGAATTTGAAAAATCTTCTACCGGGGGAGGATACCCCCGGACCCCCCTGCCAGTGTACAGTCCCCCCAGTACATTTTTGCCATTTCCAGCACTGCATATTGGACTGTAGCCTGGGGTTTGCAAGAAGGAAAAAAATAACTGGATTGAAACATAAACTTATTAACCTGTTTACATGCTCTCAGAATACGTTTTCTCTCTGGAACAAGTGATTTTTGTTTTCGTTCCATGGCAAATTTTGTTTATCGTTTCCATTCCCTGAACCGTTTCTAATCCCTGTCTTGTAGTATATGCAAACATAACAATTTACTGTAATTCCAGACTCTCAATGTGCCTGATGTCTGTTCCAGAATCTCAATGTGCCTGATGTCTGAACATACTGTGAGCATACTGTGAGTGAAACAAATTGTTTCGTCATATGATCGTAGTTATTATTCTCAATGTTCATAGTATCGCAGTGTTCACACCAAAAAAACATTATTTCCAAATGTAACATCTGAAATCAAATTTAAATATGTCCTTGGTTGATTAGTTGAATAAACTCAATGCATATTCACATACTGAAATAATGGTAGCTGTCATGCTTATTTATGTTTAGTCATGTTTGTTTAAGCAACATTAATGTGCAAGCAAATAAATAAAGCTGCTTTCCCGTCTTAAATTTCCGAATTTGACAGGAGACATGTGTTCCCCCCACCAGCAGGAGGTAGTCATATCACATCAAACACACTGCAGAGAGCTCACAAAACAGAGAGCAGCAGGGACATAATTATGGGTCCTCCCTGAAAAACAATCAGCACTTTGGAAAGAACACTCCTTGTCAAAGTGCAGTACATTTAGACTGATGCTCATAGACTCCAGAATGTCTTACTGGGGTGAAGTGCTTTCAAAAAGACAAAAGAATGAAGAAAACAGAAGCTGCATCAGATTGTTACAACTCAAAACTGGGACAGAAAATAATTTGAGCATTTTGTAATTTTAAAAACACCTAGTACTGTAACGGGTTTTTAATGGTTTGGAGATTCAAATGCAAAGGTGGGGGAATCAGAACAACTCAGCTCACAACCGTGAGGACCAATACATGGAAGAGAAAATAATAAAAGAAAAGAAAAAACAGGAACTAAATTCCTTAAGCAACCAATAAACGAAAATCAACCCACTAAAACGGGCGAACTAGTAAACTGGTATTATCAATGTAGAATCCGCAATTACTAGACCAATGAGGGAATAGCTCGGAGCGAAGGTTTAAACGTGATGTATTCCACTATTGCTGTGGGAAAAGGTAAAAGTTATTTAGAAATAATATTATTTTATTTACTCGTGTATCTGACTCCATTTATAATAATAATTTAGAATTTGGGTTAAACATGCGTGGAGCTCGGAGTGGTTACACTCAACTCGTCCTTAGGTACCATCATTACTTCAATATATGCTTGCCGGAATCAGCATTATTGCTGAAGCTCAGTTCGGTGGAGAACGCAGAGGTTGGGGGTCTAGCCAACACAATACATGCATTATATTTATCATAGATAGTTGCGAGCCCAGGTCTGAGTGCATTTAAAGAGCTCCTTAAGGCGAATTTTACAAGAACCGGCATAAAACGCCCATGGGTTCTCTTCACATCAAATCACCAGAACCATGCACTACCAACCCTGTTTTGTGGGCAGAACTTGACTGCCTTTCCCAACTTGAGAACGCCACTTTCTGTACCAGGCCGCTGATCAGTCGGTCCTTGGTCAGAATTGTCCCCCTGAGTCTTCAGTCGTAATTTAGGCTGAAAAGGGTATAAGATGGATGAGAGTCATGGAGACCACGCACGTTAAATATAAAAAGAATTTAATAACAGGCAGGGAGGTCATTAGCTTAGAATTAGCCCTGAGTGAGACGCAGGAGTTCTGACTGATACTCCCACATACATACCACAGTGCTCGGTACACTGCAGCTCGGATCATGCAAGTAATTGATGCTGGAAAAGGGGTTAAAAGAAAGATGCAGTTGATGTGAAAACATGGTAATTTATTAATGACAAATTATCACAGGTTAAAACTGTGAGAGCAAACACGAACACATTCACTGCCTTTAGCTAAACACAGGATAACATGCTGCTAAGACACATAAACATGAACAAGTTCACTAACAAAGTATATCACCAAGTGATTCCGTACGGTGTGACTATGGTACCAGGAGAACTGTTAAGCAGATTCTCCTCGAATATCCCTTTGGGCTTTCCTTAAATGCAGGCTTTGCACACTCCACAAGTCCCTTTGTTTGTCCAAATAAGATCTGGCAGTAAGAGACCTTAGTTTCACCACCCAGGGACCCCCCTCCAGGGAGAGAAACAGCTACCCCTCCCAATCTAGTGACAGTAATAAGACTCTTTGAACGACGGCGCGTGATCTTATGATCTTCTCTATCATATCTAGATATCAGGTGAGGTCCCGGTGATGGCCACTCTAGGTTCCAGATATTTATATGGACAAGCGCATCCCTGATAACCTATACAATCCTCCTTCCACATTCTTTATTTCTCCCCCTCCTATACTTTCACATACCACACACTTCAATGAGTATTATCCAGGTTCACCACATTTATCATATTATCCACAATTACTTTATACTTCCACAATTACTAATTTACATGCACATACATGCAATATACATATACAGTTTTGTTTTAGTCAATAGTCCAAAAAGCCATTCAGTTCAAGAGCCTTTGATCCTGTGAAAAACCTGGGTTACTCATTATGAGGATCAAACCTCCTACAGGATGCCTTCTCAAGTCCATTTGTAGGGTTAATTCCAGCTGTAGTTTACGAGGCCATGAGAGGTCAGAGGAAAAGGGTTCTCAGGCCACCTGGTAAATTGTTTTATTGCACCCTCAAGGAAATCACCACCAGCTCCAAGGGTTTATGACTGATAATGCCCTTTTCAGTCTTACATCAACTAAATCTCCCGAGCTAAAACGGGAAACTTAGCAAACAAAAGAACACTCTCGGCTACCTTAGCTCAAAGCCGGTAGAGTGTAAAACCAAAACGAAAGTACAAAGAAAAACTGTCTCAGAGAGAACAGCAATGTACAAAATAGATAGCATGAAAAGCTACCAGGCGGAAAACAATCCTATACCCGATTAAGTAGCTCTAGCAAGTCCCCCCTGAACATATAACAAAGTTTAATATCAGGAGGTAGCTAGTACCTGGCTATACCTGGCTCGAATGCAATGTCGTAAGACAAACAAGCACCGGAGAAGCGGAAGTGAGGAACCTAAATACCCCACAGGTAGAAGCACAGGTGAAAGCAATAATGAGGCTGGAAAACCACGAAACAGAACGTGGAAAAAATCTGATTGTGAAGGCAGGACGAGAGCCGAAAAAGAAAAGCAAACAAAGAGCCACGAACCACTACTACTGCAGATTATGTTGAGGTTTTATGTTTAGATAAGTTTCTATGTTTCCTGTGATTGCCTGAAAAAACCAAAGCATTACAGACTATTCAGTGTTGTATACAATTGTGTATTTGTACTGAATGTAGTGATTGAAGGCCATGATTAGTTACTTAGTTGAATCTAGTTTTTTGCTGGGCTGAAACAGAAACTTGCACCAGCCCTTTTGGGATAAGATTAGACACCTCTGTTCTAAACCAAATACTTATAACAGGAGCACAACGTTTGTCATTTGATTTATTCAAAGGATGCGATCAAACGGAAGCGCAAAATCACAATTATCTTAAAAATATGGTTGCCAGAAAGGATAATGTCTGTGTGGCGAAGTGAGCCGTAGTGCTCGGGTGCAAAGACAAGAAATCAGGCGTTGTTTAAAGAGAACCGGTTTTTATTTTGGTTACCCTTTCTTTTAGCTCTCTGTTCCAAACAAACACATAAAACACACAGTTCTCCCCCTCCCCCAAACCCCCAGAAGGCTCCTTTTAAAGGTTCTCAGGCTCACTGTTGAACAATCAAGGCAATTGCTTAATTGATACAAACAATAATACAATCAATCATCACCAATTGCCTGATTGCCGACAGCTGTGCCGGTTCCATTAACCACCTGAGTTCACTCTCTCTCTTGCCGGCCTCGCCTAAAGCCACGCCCCCCTACCACATACCCCCACCGCCCGACTTAGGCCGGGAAGCCATCCGGCCAATGCTCAACTCACCCGCCCCTCCTCCTCCACCGAACGGGAGAGAAAGTCAGCCACCACCATCTGCGCTCCCGGCCTATGAACCACTTTGAAATGAAAAGGCTGTAAAGCCAGATACCAACGAGTGATTCGAGCGTTGGTATCTTTCATGCGGTGAAGACATTTGAGGGGAGCATGGTCCGAGCAGAGGGTGAATGGGCGACCCAGTAGATAATAACGGAGGGACCCGACCGCCCATCTAATGGCCAGACACTCCTTCTCGACCGTGCTGTACTTAGCTTCTCGTTGTGACAATTTCCTGCTAATGTACAGCACTGGTCGGTCGACCCCCTCCACCTGCTGAGTCAAAACGGCCCCCAGCCCTCTGTTCGATGCGTCAGTCTGCAAATTAAAGGGGAGAGAGAAGTTAGGGGTGAACAAAAGCGGTTTCCTACAAAGAGCTTCCTTCACCCTCTCAAATGCCTGCCGACACAATTCCGTCCACTGGACCGGATCTGAGGCACCTTTCTGAGTCAAGTCGGTAAGGGGACTGGTCAGCTCAGAGAAAGCCGGAATAAACCTTCTGTAGTAGCCGGCCAGTCCCAAAAACCTCCTCACCTCTTTTTTTGTCTTGGGTCATGGACAGGTCGCAATCGCTGCGGTTTTGTCCACGAGAGGCCGCACCTGTCCACTTCCCAAGTGGTACCCTAAATACCGTACCTCCGCTCTGCCAATCGCACACTTCTTTGGGTTAGCCGTGAGTCCCGCCTGTCTCAGGGACTCTAGCACCGCCCCCACATGCCGCACATGCTGAGCCCAGCTGTGACTGTGAATGATGATGTCATCCAGATAGGCTGCAGCGAAAGCCGCATGCGGACGCATGCGGACATTCTCCCCTGACAATCTACCCAGTGTATGGAGTTTTGCTCGCAGGTCCATAACGTATTGAATTTCATTTTTACTGGAACTTGGACCCTCCTCCCAATTTTCTTTAACTGTCTACCGAACAGCAATTCAAAGGGAGAAAATCCCGTGGAGGCCTGGGGAACCTCTCGTACTGCGAACAATAGAGGAACTAACCACTTATCCCAATTTCTGCTATCATCGTGTACGAACTTTCGAATCATAGATTTCAAAGTCCTATTAAAACGCTCAACGAGCCCATCCGTTTGTGGATGGTACACGCTCGTTTTAATGGACTGAACACCTAATAATTCATACAATTCGCGTAATGGGCGTGACATAAACAACGTGCCTTGATCCGTCAGAATCTCTTTCGGGATTCCGACGCGGGAGATTATTTGGAACAATGCCTGCGCAACACTCTTGGCTGAGATATTGCGCAACGGCACTGCTTCGGGATACTGAGTTGCATAATCCACAAGGACTAATACAAATCGGTATCCCTGAGTGCTCCTTTCAAATGGCCCGATGAAGTCCATGCCCACTCTATCAAAAGGGACCTCAATTAATGGTAGAGGGCGCAACGGCGCTTTTGGGATGGCCGGGGAATTCACTAGCTGACATTCCGGACAAGACGCACACCACCGACGTACGTCCGCCCAAATGCCCGGCCAATAGAAACGGGCCATTATCCGGTTGAGTGTTTTTTCATATCCGAAATGACCAGCCATGGGGTTGTAATGAGCCGCCTGAAAAATCATTTCCCGGCGGCTTTTAGGTACCAACAACTGGGTAGTCTCCTCACCTGTCTAGGTGTCACGACTCACTCTGTATAACCTGTCTTTAATCATGACAAAATATGGGTAAGAGCGTGCAGCGTCAGGGCGCACCAGCTGACTATCAACATACATCACTTGATCAAAGGCGAAGCGTAGGGTATCGTCACGAGAGTGGGAAATCCTCCACGGGGTGGAACACCGGCACCTGGGGAGTCCCCACTGGAGGCTCTCCCGGAGCCGCCTCCCCCCCCCTCATTA
Source organism: Ilyophis sp. 1 JC-2022 (assembly GCA_022702515.1). Taxonomy (NCBI): domain Eukaryota; kingdom Metazoa; phylum Chordata; class Actinopteri; order Anguilliformes; family Synaphobranchidae; genus Ilyophis; species Ilyophis sp. 1 JC-2022. The sequence goes on from CM040400.1 coordinate 30,714,390, forward strand.
GTGTCGGACGACCCCGCGTCACCACTGTCAACCGCACACACCTTACACTTCCCTATCTGTCGTGATCGTACCCCCATCAGCTTCTCAACTACTTGTTTAAACCCCGGCCAATCTGTGCCCAAAATCAGAGGGTGCAAGAGGCGGGAGCTAACCGCAGCCTCTATAATATGCTTTTTTCCTTTTACATGAATTTCCACTGGTACTATAGGATACTTGTGTCGATCCCCATGCACACACCTAATAACTACCCATCGTGCCGATACCAAAGCCTCAGGTCGAACCAGGCTGTGTTGGATCATGGTCTGCATCGCCCCTGAGTCCAACAGAGCCTGGTGTTCACTCCCTTGCACCCTTACCGGAATGCAGTACACCCCGTCTAGATCGGGAGCGGAGGTGGGCGGCCCGACGACACGAACCACCTGCCCCACCTCCATTGTGCGGACAATCGCAGCGCAGGTGGCCCAGTCGTCCACACTGCCAACACTCCGGTCCAGGTGTTTGAGGAGCTCCCTGTGGGCCGGACTGCACCGCCACTGAGCCTGAGTTGGGAGAAGGGAAAGAAACCACACGGGGATTAACACCAGGGAAAGAGGGGTTCTGGTGACGGGAAACGGAAAGGGGGACAGAACGAGGGGGGAATTTTTTTCTCGGCACCGGCTCCAGCTTCTGCTGCTGGGTGCAGGGATGTTGCGCCAGGTGGTCCTTCGTCAGGGTGACGGCTGCGTCGAGGTTGATGGGCCGATGACACTGGACCCAGCTGGCTGTATCCGTTAGCAGCCCCGCGATAAATCTCTCGAGGACCACCTGCTCCACGACTCCAGCTGGCGATCGAATTTCCGGCCGGAGCCAGCGCCTCGCCGTGTCCGTCAGCTGCTGGGCGTAGGCGAACGGTCGGTCCTCTCCCGTCAGGTTGCTCTCCCGGAAGCGACGATGTGTTCCTCCGGGGTGGATCCCGTTCGGTCGAGGACCGCCTTCTTCACGTTCCTGTAATCCGCCCGAACGGCTGCCGGCAGGCTATGCGCTGCTTGTTGCGCCTCACCCGTTAAGAGGGGCAGGAGACGCACGACCCACTCTTCCAGTGGCCACCTGCCTGTCTCCGCTGCCACCTCAAATGCCTCGAGGAAGGCCTGAGCGTCATCGTCCGCCGTCATCTTCGGGATGTGAAATTTTGGGGACGAGACGCTCTGTCTTCCCCTGGACTCTCCACTGGCCGCCCACTGGATTAATGCATGAGTCTGGAGGCTAGACTGCTCACGCAGGGCTTGCATCTGTTCTGCATGAACCGCTGACTGTCGCTCCTGCATGGCAGCTAGACCCTCCAGTACTCTCCCCAGCTCTGTCATGGCCATAGCCTGCTCCATCTGTTCTGGATTCTTCTCCATTTAATTTTAAATTTTTTTGTCTTCTTGCACTTTTCTTCACCTTTGTTTTTCGCTCCCCGTACTGGCTACCACTGTGGCGAAGTGAGCCATAGTGCTCGGGTGCAAAGACAAGAAATCAGGCGTTGTTTAAAGAGAACCGGTTTTTATTTTGGTTACCCTTTCTTTTAGCTCTCTGTTCCAAACAAACACATAAAACACACAGTTCTCCCCCTCCCCCAAACCCCCAGAAGGCTCCTTTTAAAGGTTCTCAGGCTCACTGTTGAACAATCAAGGCAATTGCTTAATTGATACAAACAATAATACAATCAATCATCACCAATTGCCTGATTGCCGACAGCTGTGCCGGTTCCATTAACCACCTGAGTTCACTCTCTCTCTTGCCGGCCTCGCCTAAAACCACGCCCACCTACCACAGTCTGTTTTCAAGAAACCCTGTATACTCTGCATTGCTCGAGCAAGAGAGTGCAAGTGTGGGCTAAGGGCTCAAACAATGACTTCACCGCTTTCCTCTGTTTGCATGGGGTTCAGAGGAGCTTTCACAGTGGCTGTTTCACAAGGACACACAACATTTAATGAAAGGGCAACTTAAACGAGGCACTGTGTTGCAAAAAAATCCTGCGACTTATCACATTGATTTGATATAGTTAATTTGAGTAAATAAGGGTCAAGCTGGACATGAGGCTGTTTTATTTCCTGAAATTGGCAGAGTGCAGATTTCTGCGGCAAGTGATTACCCGTGTAGGGGGGCGGGGGGATGTAGGGAGCCCCTGGGGCCTGGGAGGTGCAGTGAAATGGAAACACACGCCTGTCCCGCTCAGTGTTGATGCTCAGTGAATCTGAAAGGTCGTGTCATGTTTTCTGGCGATTGACTCGATGGGTTTGGATTCTGCAACATAAGGTCGAGCCACTCTTCACTCCGCGTATTTATGGGGAAATGTACCTCGCGGTTGTTTTTGCATTGACCTTATTACCCTGCCGCAGTGATGAGCCTGCCACTTCTCTCTCTCTCCCTCTCTCTTTTGCTCTCTTTCCCTGTCCATCTCTCACACTCTTCTTTCTCTAATCTCTTTTTCTTTCTCTTCCTCCCTTTCTCTCTCTCCCTCTCACTACTTTTCTAAACTCTGTGACCTCTGTTGGTTTGCTTGGAGCTTGTCTACATGATTACATTTTGAGCAGGGATACCTGTGGATTGTCATCAGGATTTATGCCATGCATACAAGATTTGTCGTCTTCAGCACTTCAGTGCTTTGCATCATGCATTTAAATCTTTAAATAAAACACAGCTTTTGCGCACCTGCAAGAGAAGTGCATTATTGCATTATTGTAGTATTTAACTTTACATGCAAACAATATACACAGCCATGGATGTCTCGCCTCCTCTTTGGCTTTCTCACCCTAGCGCAATATGTAGCCATTCTGTACGGCCCTCAGCATTGTGTAAATGTATGCGTACAGAAGTGGTGTGGCATGTAATTTTAAAGTTCCTACCTGGGAGGTGCTTGTAAATAAACATTACGTATACACAGGTTGCACACGTGTCAACAATGCAGTCAGGGAAAATGCTGGTGCCTAAAACATAAAGTAGGCTTGTCTGATTTGAGTGCACAATACATGCAAGATTTGAGGAATTGGCCGATTTTTATCAAAATGTCCATTTGAATAAAATATTTTTACTGTGGCTACTGCTCTACATGACATGGCAGTCCTCTGAATTTCATATCATTAAAATTATAAATTGCACAGGCAAAGGTTCAAAAAGTGCGGAACATAATCAGCTTCTATAATCAGCTTAGCTTCGAGCTAACATTACCTCAGAATGCAATGCATGCTGCGTATGACATGAGGCTACCAGTTTCATTGCATTAAAGTTGCATTAAAAATACAGACGAATACAGCATAAGACATGTAATGAATTAGCTACAGAGCGAGAGTCTGCCTGACCCCCTGGCAAGCCTACTGAATCAGCGTATTTGGAAAAAGTCCTATATTGCTGTTGCCACGAAGCTACATCATGGCCTAGTGGTCACTAGGATACCGCTTTCTTGGTCGCCAGTCCGAGCCCTACCAGTTAACAACATACATTTTAGACAAGAACAATGTGCACGTTATGCTAAGAAAGTTTTCACATAAAATAAAGTCTTTCTATTGCAAAGCTTCGTAAATCCATTTGTTCATTATCACAATAGATGCTGGGCTATTAGGTGTAATGGCTGCTCAAGAAAGCAAAATGTTGGTAGGGAAGTAGCGGGGGGTCTGTGGGTCTGTGGGTCCTCCCCCTGAAAATGCCCTCACACAGGGCATTTTCTAAAATAAAATGTTTAATTTATTAACATTTTGAAGATTTCCCCCCCCCCCAAAGCCCTAGATGAGATTTGAGTCGCTTTCATATAAAGCTAAAGCATAGGCTAATCAGTATATTAGTGGATACGATCATTTTATTACATTTTAAAGCAATCTCCACTCCCCCCTCATCTTATAGGACAATCAACATCATTTATGCCCAATAATACCAAATCATTATCTAATCTTGGAAACAAGTAGAGTTATATATATACGCCAATAACAACATTAATCATTGGTGACTCTGCTGTTAAGCATATCAAAATCGGTAGTAATAACACTAAAATATACTGCTTCCCTGATGAGATGGTCTGTAACATAACAGAAAAAAATCACAGAGATTTTGGCTGACCACCAATCTGTGAATAAGATTATTCTGCACGTTGGAGCCAACGACATAATCAAAGAACAATCAGAACTATTGAAACGTGACTTTGTCAAACTACTAGAGATGCTAAGCTCCCTGGACGCTGAGGCATTCATCAGCGGTCCTCTGCCTCCAAATGAATGGAGAGTCAACAAATTCAGCAGGCTACTTGGGATTAGTACGTGGCTAGCAACTATGTGTTTCCATCATAAAGTGAACTTTTTAGACAACTTCAATTTGTTCTGGGAGCGCAAAGATCTCTTCAGAAATGGAATGCTTAACAGAGCCGGAGAGACACTGTTCACCTTTAACCTACTTCACGCCGTTAACCACCCGACTGTTATCAAACACAAGGACAGCACAAGGACGGCCAGAGATAAGCGCAAGGAGACACTGAACGAAAACAGACTAAAGGCAACCTCCCCCTCCCCGCAATCAAGCGCCAGCTCAGCACCACAGAGCGAAGGCCTTGACGCGGGGGAGGCGGAGGAGGCCTCTCCCATCCTAACATCGGACTCCCCCTCTGCTAGTCCAGGGGACCCTACCCCTCACCAGCAGCTCACAGAGGCATACGGGGACCCCACGAAGGAGGGCCATCGGACGCCATCGGACTCCGCCATTCCAGGGGACACTACATCTCACCAGCAACCAGCAGAGACCTCCACTCGCCCTCAGGTTCCCCCCCTGCAAGATGCTCCAACCACCCCCCTCCCACTCTCCCCCTCCTCAACCTCATTTTCCAGCCCCCTCCCAGATGCATCCCCCCATCCTCCCCTCTCCCCCTCCTCAAACTCATTGTCCAGCCCCCTCCCAGATGCATCCCCCCATCCTCCCCTCTCCCCCTCCTCAACCTCATTGTCCAGCCCCCGCCCAGATGCATCCCCCCATCCTCCCCTCTCCCCCTCCTCAACCTCATTTTCCCCCTCCGAGCTCCCCTCCCCCCCTCCTTCCCCCCTCCAGTTCCTGCCATTCTCAGAGGCGATGGAGAAAGTGATGGAGAGAGGGACTCCAATGCTAACTAGACCTGGCCTCGCGCGAGCCTCTATAACACCCATCCCCTTCCCCCAGACCCCCACACCCAACTCCCCCCAGCCCCGACCATCAAAACCCCAGCAACGGACCCGCCCTCCCCCCCCTCCCCCACCCTGCAGGACGCCGCTAGCCTCTATAACACCCATCCCCTTCCCCCAGACCCCCACACCCAACTCCCCCCAGCCCATACCTTCAAAACTCCAGCAACAGACCCGCCCTCCCCCCCCTCCCCCACCCTGCAGGACGGCGCAAGCCTCTATAACACCCATCCCCTTCCCCCAGACCCCCACACCCAACTCCACCCAGCCCCTACCTTCAATTCTCCAGCAACGGACCCGCCCTCCCCCCCTCCCCCACCCCGCAGGACGGCGCGAGCCTCTACAACACCCATCCCCTTCCCCCAGACCCCCACACCCAACTCCCACCAGCCCCTACCTTCAAAACTCCAGCAACGGACCCGCGCTCCCCCCCCTCCCCCAGTCCGTCTAAGAACACTAAGGACACGTCTAAACAGCAGCCTGACCAAGAAGATGTAGATGCCGCTAGATCTAATAATTATCAAGAAATATGTCATCTGCCTTCTGATGTAAACAATGTCAATAACTGTAATCATGCTGTGTCACAAATACCTGTCATTTTAAATAGTCAGCGGCATGGCCAAAGACAACTTAGACATCTTAATAGTAGCTCCCGTTCAAGTAATCTTATCCGTGTCAGTATTACCTCCAGACCTAATCAGAAGCCTGGCTCTATAACAATCAAAATAGCATTACTTAATATAAGATCACTAGGGAATAAATCATTTCTAATCAATGATTTTATCACATCACATAATCTTGATTTCATGTTCTTAACTGAAACCTGGTTAGATATAAAAAATACTGCTGCTATTCTAATTGAGACTTGCCCCCCTAACTTTAATACTTTCAACGTCAGCCGTGATGGCAAAAAAGGTGGTGGAGTAGCTGCTCTCTGTAGAGAGATATTTCAGTGCAAGCAGGTACATTTCGGAGAGTTTGCCTCCTTTGAATACCTTTCATTCCTTCTAAAGCATGCTCAACAAATTTTATTTCTAACAGTTTACAGGCCACCAAAATACTGCAGCAATTTCTTAGATGATTTCACTGAGCTACTTTCTCTCACTTCAACTGAATATGATTGTCTAGTTATTACTGGCGACTTTAATGTCCACATTGATAACACACTGGACAAATACGCAAAAGAACTCACTATCATACTGGAAACTTTTGGTTTATCACAGCATGTGCAAGGACCAACTCATACTCGAGGGCATACTCTGGATTTAGTTATCACCAAGGGCCTTGATATTTCTAGTGTATCTGTTGTTGATGTTGCACTTTCTGATCATTTTTCTGTGTTCTTTCATATCTCCACTATTCTTCAGACTCCTACTAAACCTGCAACAGTTAAAAAACGGCATTTTAATGAGAAGACTACTGAAATGTTTATTAAGGCTATTTCGCTGATCCCTCCCTCAACGTCAACCTCTGTGGACCAACTCTTAAATAATTTTAATTCAAACATGGAAGATATCATGAACACAATTGCCCCAGTAAAGGAAAAGTTGATCTCCCCCAAGCTTGCAGCACCATGGAGAAAGGCAGCTTCTGTAAAAGCACAGAAAAGAGAATGTAGGAAAGCAGAACGCAAATGGCGAAAATCAGGCCTCTACATCCACTACGACATTTATAAAGAAAACCTGCATAACTACAACCTTGTGTTAAAAATCGCAAGACAATCCTACTTCTCTGACGTGATAAAAAATAACTCTAACAATGCGCGCGTGTTCTATTTTCAGTTGTTGACAGACTGATTAGTCTTCCAGTGTCAACTTCCCTGACCATTTATCGGCCAGTAAATGTAATGAGTTTGCTGACTTTTTCAGAGATAAAATTAAAACAATTAGAAGTTCTATAAATCAGCCAGCACAGAACATATTACCTTTTTATCCAGCTGGAATGACCTCAATACGAATGTCTAAATTTAAGACCATTGACTCTCATACCCTTGAAAAAATAGTTTTGCAATTAAATTTATCTACCTGCTGTCTAGATCCTTTGCCGACTGTGTTTCTCAAAAAGTGTTTCAATTATTTATCCAAAGACCTGCTACAAATTGTTAACTGTTCGATTTCATCTGGCCTTTTCCCACAGAGTCTAAAAACGGCAGTTATTAAACCCCTACTAAAAAAGAGCACTCTAGATTCGTCTGTTCTAAATAACTACAGACCGATATCAAACCTACCATTTATAGGTAAGGTAATTGAGAAGGTTGTTTATCACCAGGCTTAGTTGTTTCCTTAAAACTAATGATTGTTTTGACATCTTCCAGTCTGGTTTTCGCCCCAACCACAGTACTGAGACGGCACTAATTAAGGTGGTTAACGACATTCGTCTTAACTCTGACTCTGGTAATATATCAGTTTTGGTTTTATTGGATTTAAGTGCTGCATTTGATACCGTTGACCATTCTATATTATTAGATAGACTAGAAAACTGGGTCGGACTATCTGATACGGTCCTTCACTGGTTCAGGTCATACCTGCAAGATAGAGATTACTTTGTCTCCATTGGCAACTTCGTCTCTCAGAAGGTTAACATGACGTGTGGAGTTCCTCAAGGATCAATCCTTGGCCCTCTCTTATTTAATCTTTACATGCTACCCTTAGGAAAACTTTTGCGGGACAACAATACTGCCTACCATAACTACGCTGATGATACACAAATTTATATTGCCCTCTCACCCTCTGATTATAGTCCAATTGATTCCCTATGTCATTGTGTCTCACTGATAAATGACTGGATGTGCCAGAACTTTCTTCAGCTAAACAAGGACAAAACAGAGGTAGTTGTTTTTGGTTCCAATAAAAATGAGAGAATTAAGGTCAGTGACTATCTAAAATCTCTATCACTACAGACTACAAATCAGGCCAGAAACTTGGGTGTTATTTTAGATGCTGATCTACACTTTGAAAACCAGGTTAACTCCTTAACCAAGTCAGCATATTACCACCTTAAAAATATAGCAAGGATTAGAGGCCTACTATCCAAACCAGACCTGGAAAAGCTTATCCATGCTTTCATCTCTAGTAGGCTAGATTATTGCAATGGGCTTTATACCGGCCTTCCTAAAAAAAAAACTCCAAAAACTACAGCGTGTTCAAAATGCAGCTGCAAGGGTACTCACAAAAACTAAAAGATACGACCACATCACACCAGTCCTCAGATCTTTACACTGGCTTCCATTGTACCAGAGAGTTGAATTTAAAATTATTTTATTGGTCTATAAAACCCTAAATGGCTTGGGGCCAAAATATCTCCTAGATCTTCTTATACCCTATGAACCATCAAGAACCCTTAGGTCATCTGGAAAGGGACTATTAACTGTTTATAGACCTAAGACAAAACACGGTAAAGCATCATTCAAATATTATGCTTCCGACACCTGGAACAAACTCCCAGAAACACTTAGATACACCCCAAATGTGGCAACTTTTAAATCCAGGCTCAAAACGTTCTTGTTTTGTAGGGCTTATGAACACTGACTTGCTTTACTAAGAGTAGCCCCACAAAGGTGTAATTTTAATTGTCTTATCCATTATTGTTTTTATTCAGTTACTTCTGTTTTCTGCTGCAAATCTTATTGTCTTATCTTTTTATTTATTTATTTATTCTTAGATTCTTTATTCTTATTGCCTTATCTTTTTATTTTTTTAATGAATTTTAATGATTTCCTCGTTTAATCTTGTTATTGTATATGTAAAGCACATTGAATTGCACATGTGTATGAAATGCGCTCTATAAATAAAGCTGCCTTGCCTTGCCTTGCCTATATTCCTTTATCATTTCAGTCTCTTTGTGCTATTTTCTATTTACATGTGAAAGTACGTTACTGTAACTGGCTCATCATTTTCATTTATATTTTAGCCACTCCACTGACTAGCCAACAGCAGTAGGCTAGCTAACACACACACACACACAGGCGCCGCACACACAAGTGCAGCAAGCCAGCGCAATGCTGCAGATGTTTCACAGAATCGCAGCTATAACAACTAGGCTCGATGCAACATGTAATCAATCTATTAAAAATCAAATCTCCCAGACGGAGATTCTCGCCACTATCCTCAACTCACTGAGTAAGCTAGGCTAGCGAATATTATATCCTAAGCAATGCGTAACAGTTAGTTATCAAGAAGAGACAGCATAGATTGATCAAAGAAACCTCTTTCTCTCTCGTTGCGTCCCCATGTTTTATATGGCCAAACCAACCAATCAGATATTAGAGAAATATATTATTTTGATGTGGCATTTTTATGATTGGCCGAACCGTCTGTAGCTCTAATAGCCTACTGGACTTCATATTGTCGGATTACATTTTTTCTGGATTTGGCTTCAAAATTTATGTGTTCAAGGACCTAATTAGGAGCATTGATTCACATCAGTCTTTGATTTGATCAGTTATAACATTTTGTTAACTCTTTTTATGTAGTTGTTTGTAATTTAGCACAATGAGCAAAATGTGAACATGGGACATTTATTCTGCATGGCATGCATAGCTATTTTCGGACAAAATTTAGCTTAAGACGGTACATAGGACCGAGTTTGAGAACCACTGCTTTAACCATTGTTAACTTGATTCAAATGTGATAATGAGAAGTAGAAAAAATGCTGTTGATTCTAACTTCTTAATTTAAAAAAAATGCAGTCAAAACAGTAGGCTACAGTCAAAAGCACTGCTACTCTATGGTGTTGCTGCTACTCGCTCACAACGTTTGGAACTATTGAGACTGTCCATGATCAGGCTCTAAAATAATTTGTTGACGCAACTCTCTGTCTATGGCTCTGCTTGTAATCAAACGCTACAATAGCATGTACCACCATTTACGCTCTAGGTCTTCATTCAACTCGCACGACATTCAACAAGGTGTTCCTGTATGCTTGGCCGGCCCAAGCAATGCATGGCCCGACAAAAAAAAGTTGCATTTTTCTGACAGTCTGCTGCATGATGGCGGTGAGCAGGAACATGTTGCTAAGCTGGTTCATGCCTAAACTGGGTCTCTCTGTACCACTTACAATCAGAAAAACATGGGTGCCATTCTCCAGATGGATTCAGACAGACCCCAATTCAGCTGCCCCGCCATGGGGGAGACAGATTGCCTACACAAAGATGGGTTCCTCAGGGATACTCGCTGGCACCCTCCTCGCCATGGACATAGCTGGCCTCCAAGGTGGGCCCATAGGTGAACATCTCATATGAGTCTGCTGGAGTCCCGAGACAACCTTAGTCTAAACACCTGTTATTCACACATCACTGTGTGTGTGTGTGTGTGTATTGTCCTTAATTTTTCCTAGAGTGCATGAGTTCAACAAGAAAGTGCCTTACCTTAATCTTGAAATGGAATTTACAACTAATATTAATTGTGGTACTTTGATATCATTTTATATCTCAATTTTGGAAAAAACTATATGTGTATGTATTTGTTTATATTACCCAGATAGACATATTGTGCATATTAATCATTTGTCCTAACAAATACTTATCAGGTTAATTGCCTTGCTCTGGGGTGTAGTGACAGTAGACCAGAGGTGGGCAACTCCAGGCCTTGCGGGCCGGTGTGTATGCAGGTTTTTGCTGCCACCAGTTAACAATTATTTAATTAGCCCAATCGTTTACATGATCTGATATTTTAATCTACATTCTACGATATGAACAGCAGCTAATTAATGTTGTTGTGCCGGTATGCGTGTATTGTAGCGTTTTATCGTTCTGTAATTTACGAGTGAATGTATACAACTAATTAGCTGATTGAGCCCAGTTAACTGGTGGCAGTAAAAACCTGCAAACACACCGGCCCGCGAGGCCTGGAGCTGCCCACCCCTGCAGTAGACCATACTGCTTTGCGCCTACAGCACATCATTGTTGAAACGTCTGAACACAGAAAACCCAAGTGCAGACCAGGATCAGGCAAAGAACGTAGTTTATTAAATCAGTCCAGAGGTCAAAGACAGGTACGCAGAGTAGAATCCAAAAATCTAAAAACAATAAACAAGCAAAAGTCAAAATCAAGAAATCAGAAATGCAAAGGTACAAAATCGCTAGACTAAATCAATGTCGGTAAATACAGAAAGAAAAGTCGAAAACCAGAAATCAAAAGGCTAAGGTACAAAAGGGGCTAGGCTAAATCGAGGTCAAACAAAGGGTGTCTCAGGAATCTCAGGATATACTCAGGCTTAGTAAGGTGTAGGCACTGGCAAACTGATCAACGTTCTGAGAACGAGGCAGAGGAAATGTGGGTCTTAGATACACAGAGGAAGGGGAGGGGTAACAAACAATGTGAGGTTAAAACATTAGGGAAACAATAATTAAATAATTGCGCAGTAATAAAGGGAGGCGTGGTCTCTAAAGATAAGCAGCTGAAACAAGTTAACAGGTAGCTCAAGGACAGCTTTGTAATGCAGGTAGAAAAGATAAAGCAGGGAACCTGGTTAAATGTTAGTATCTAACCACAAGACAGACAATTAGTTTGTTAATACACATTTTTGTTAATGAGTTTAGTAAAGAGCACGTAACTAATGAAGCACCTGAGTGATTGTTCGCGCGAGTTAGTAATATATACAATTATACACGGGAACAAAAGCAGGAAGTAGCAGAAAATGAGACTTCGGAAATACAGCGTTAACCCATGGAAAATCCCAAAGTCACCCGAATAGTGCATGCACGACACTGGGTAAACAAACACACAGATGAGACTCGGACAACCCACGAACAGAGGGGGATGCAATGATTATGTGGAAAATAATAAATACATGAATGATTACATTCCTAGCTTGACCTCCTACTGCAAGGGTGGAATGGTGGCGGAGATCCAGAGTCACTTAGATCATTATACCAGGGGCACAGCAGAGCCAACCGAGGCCAGGCGGGGGCCACCCGATTCCCAGCCACAAGGCACGGCTTTCCGCTCTGCCGGCTCCCATCGTCTGACATTTCTCTTCCAATTGTTCCCCACGCAATCACCACTGACATCCAAAAGGGGGGAGAAAAAAAAACTATCATTGTCCGTACAGATATAAATCAAATGAGCAACAGCAGGAGTCAATCTGCTGTCACAGCTGTCCATAACTCAGTGCCTTAGCTCATACAAAAATGACAATATTAATAGAATATCAAAAATAATATCGGACCCTGCCTATTTTATTTGTGTGGTCACACACTGTGTGTATGCTCACGCCATTACCCCTCCCCCAGCCCCCTTGCTGTATTAGCCTGCTTGCCATCCCTCTGTGAGGGCCAACTCATCTCCAGTTCGGGGTCATGTAGTGGTCATGGAATTATTAAAAGATCAATAGTGCCTTGAAACAGCGCCTCTCTCTCTCTTTGCAGTAAGGATAGGGGTTGGGCCAGATGGGTCTTTTACGGACAGCGATCTAATGAGGCCTTTATACGTTTCCTTTCAAAGCCCCACCCCACCCGCTGCCTCATAATGCTGCCTTACCCCTTCATGCAAGTGGCAACCAATTGGATTTCCCAATTTTACATATTGGGTCCATTCTATCTGTTTCCTGTTTGGTGAGTGACTGTGACAGAGCTGTGGTACTGAGCTGTAGAAAAGTTTGGTGGTTGTCGTATTGGAATGTAGTTGCTATACCAACATGACGCGCATAGATTATGTTAGATTTAGACCAACATGACGAGCTAGCATTCCTGAGTAGCCTTTGTGCATTTGCTAGCTAGTTAGTTTCAGTAAAAGACTAATCTAGCTACTTCAAAATAAATCTAACATAATCTAACGTTGGTATGCTAGCTAACCTTGTTGGCTTGCTAGCTAACAATGAGTAACCCTGTTGGCATGCTAGCTAACGCTGTTAGCATGCTAACGTAAACGTTAGCTAACATTGGCATGCTAGCTAACGGCACCGACAGTGTTTATGACTCCTGTGGGTACAAGGAGTTTATTTCACAGATAACAGCCCATAATGTTAGCTGTTGTTAACAAGGTGGTAGCCAGCTGGTCTAGCTAGCTGCTGTTGACTTTCTCCTAAAATTGTTTGTTTTTAGCCTGAATATCAGACTGAATTGCGCGAAGGCATTGCGATGACGTTGTGATTGCGACCAGGTCTCCCACGCTTCCTCTCGCAAGTGCGAGCTTGTCACAATGCTAGCGCGTCATGTTGGTATAGCAACTACATTCCAAGCATTCTGATGACGTGCCTGGACACATTTTGGCAGGCGGACACTATTTGGCCTGACAGAGCCAGCAGTGTTAGGTTAACAAATTTTGTATATCTTCTAATATAAGTGCAAGTTATGGCTTCGTTTGACCCTTCAGTCTCTCCCATTCCTCACTCGGTTTCTCCTTCCTCGCCCTATTGGGCTATCTCTTGTTCGGCATGTGACATGTTTACTCATTATTTCTCACCATCAGTGGGAACTTTACTTGTGATAAGTGTAAATTAAATGCTTGGTTGACTGAGAAGATAGCCGATTTGGAATCTCACATTTGTACCCTGCATGAAATTCGAGAAACCGAAAATTTTTGGGTGCACCAGTTAGCACGTCCCCAACTAATGTTAGAACTCTGATAATATCTCCGCAGCAAGGTAACGTTAAGTGGATCACAGTTTGCGAATGTAGTCGTTAGCCCCCCGTGCTCCACCAACCTCCAATTCGGGTTTCAAATAGGTTTTCTCACCTGAGCAATGTATCTTCGGTAAAACCTGCTGAAAAAGCTTTGATAATCGGTGATTCCATTCTACGAAACGTGGAAATTGCGATTCCAAAGACCATAGTTCATTGCATTCCTGGTGCTAGAGCGACCGACATAGAAGCAAATTTTAAAATGATGGCTAAAGCTAATCGTAAATTTTCTAGCATTATTATTCACGTTGGCGCAAATGATGTCCGGTTGAAGCAATCGGCATGTGAAGTAGCAAAACGGTTGTCTAACACTATTATTTGCTCTGGCCCCATTCCTTCTAGGCATGGTAACGAAACATATAGTAGACTAAAACATCACTAAATCACTGGCTATCTGAGTGGTGTCCATCTAATAACGTTGGCTATATTGATCATTGGCAGACGTTTTGGGGAAGGCCTAATCTTTTAAAAAGAGATGGTGTTCACCCCACGTGGGGGGGTTCAGCTCTTATTTCTAAAAATCTGGCCTTTAATCTTAAAAATTAGAATCCTTGACTATTTAGAGCCAAGGCCAGACAGCAGATCTACTTGTCTACTTGTTCCCCAAAACCATCAACTAGGGTTTAGAAATTGAAACTGTCTGTCCCCCGAATAGAAAACCATTCAAAATAAAAAAAAACGTGAAGTTTGCTTCAATAATTTGATTAGGATTAAAACAAAACACAATCCTATTACTTCAAGTGATAATACTTCCATGAGAATTGGCTTATTAAACATAAGATCCCTTAGCTCCAAGGCAGCTCTTGTGAATGAACTAATCTCAGATTGCTCTCTTAATATACTATGTTTAACCGAAACATAGCTGAAAGCGGATGAGAACTTTACATTAAATTAATCCGTTCCGCCTGGGTTCATATATAGCCAGAACCCCCGTCTCTGTCGAAGAGGGGGTGGGGTTGTTGTTATTTATAAATCTCTCTTTCAGTCAATTCCAAAATTAGAGTATGCATTTGATTCGTTTGAAGTGTTAGTTATGAGAACTCAGCCAGCAGTGGTTGGTAGATACCGCCCTCAACCTATTTTACTTGTGACTGTCTATGGCCTATATTCTGGCTTTATTCATGAATTTGCAGATTTAGCTGTAAGTCATGACAAGTGTTAATATTGGGTGATTTTAACCTGCATTTAAAATACAGATGATCCTTTTACGTCAGCATTAATGAACATTTTGGAATCAATTGGTTTCATTCAAAATGTTGTCGGCCCCACACATTATTGTAGTTATACTTTAGACCTGGTCTTAAGTCTTGGTATTGATATTGTTCATGTAAAAATTAACTTGCATAATCCTATTCTGTCTGACCATTTCCTCATTACTCTGCATGTAAAATTAGCCCACCCTGTAGCATCTGAATTTAGAACGTATACAGGTCGCACTATAACTACCTCCACTACTAGAAACTTTATTCATGCGCTACCGGATTACTATGATTTAGAAACTTCAGCCAGCTCCCTGTCAACTGATGATCTGGCAGAGGAATTAGATACTGCTCTACGCAAAACCCTTGATATAGTTGCTCCGTTAAAAATAAAAAGAGTAATCGAGAAGAGGCTTGTCCCCTGGTACACCGACCACACGCGGGCTCTTGAACGCAAATGGCATTCCACTAAACTGCAGGTATTCCACTTGGCCGGGAAAGAGAGTTTTAGTACCTACATAAAAGCTCTCTCCAATGCTAGGTCTTCTTATTTTTCAAAGCTTATACAAGAAAACAAGACTAATCCCAGATTTTTATTCAGAACAGTTGCTGAACTAACTAATAATCATGCAGCAACTAACCCTCAAATTCCAGTTTCATGTAGCAGTAATGATTTTTTAAATTTCTTTCATGATAAAATAATTGAAATGAGGAAAAAGATCACACAAGTTAGTGGTCATGATTTTGACGATACAGAACTGCCTCCTAGACACACTGAACGTCTTGAATCGTTTACTCCCATACTTGAGAGCGAACTAATTAAGTTATTGTCGTCTTTGAAATCATCCACCGGTCTTCTAGACCCCATACCCACAAAGTTATTGAAGGAGCTATTGCCTTTGCTCATCAAACCAATTCTTCACCTAATGAACTCATCACTGCTATCGGGCCATGTTCCTACATCCTTTAAATTGGCAGTAATCAAGCCAGTACTTAAGAAACCAAATTTGGATCCCACTGTACTGGCGAATTATAGACCCATTTCAAACCTCCAATTTTTATCAAAGATTCTTGAGAAATGTGTAGCGCAACTGCTTTCTTAATTTACTAATAGCGTGTTTGAGCGGTTTCAATCTGGGTTCAGAAAACACCATAGTCAGAAAATACCATAGCACTGAGACCGCCCATGCCCTAGTAATGAATGACTTGTTCCTCCCTCTGGATTGTGGCTGTATTTCTATTATTGTTTTACTTGACCTGAGCGATACCTTTGATACTATAGACCATCATATTCTCCTCCGCAGGCTAGAAAATTTAGTTGGTCTCACCGGGCATGCTCTTATGTGGTACATCTCTATGATAGATCCCAGTTTGTTAGGGTAAACAATCAGTCCTCTTAATTTTCTAGGGTGAAATTTGGAGTACCGCAAGGATTGGTTTTGGGTCCTCTGCTTTTTTCCCTGTACATGCTCCCTCTTGGGAACATTATAAGTAGGCATGGTGTTAACTACCACTGCTACGCAGATTACACACAACTTTATATATATCAATTAAGCCAGGTGAAGTTGTCCAGTGGTCTAAACTAGAGACCTGACCTCAAAATTTCCTCTTATTGAACTCGGATAAGACTGAGATATTAGTATAAGGTCAAATCCCTTCGAGATAAATTCTTACAGTTTTCTTTAAATTTAATTTCTTCTCTGTCTCCGCCAACAAGGTTGTTAAAAACCTTGGTGTAACAATTTATTCAGACCTCTCCTTTCAGCCCCATATTAACAACATCACAAGAATGGCCTTCTTCCACTTGAGGAATATATCTAAATTAAGGAAGATGTTGTCCCTGGAGGATGCTGAAAAAATGGTTCATGCCTCTGTAACCTCTCGACTAGATTACTGTAATGCCTTATTGTTTGGTTGCACTGGCTCATCCCTGAATCGTCTCAAACTTGTACAGAATGCAGCTGCTAGGGTTCTTACTAGAACCAAGAAATGGGAGCATATCATCCCGGTGCTCAAAACTCTTCAATGGCTGCCTGTCAAATTCAGAATTGACTATAAGATTTTACTTCTGGTGTTTAAAGCTTTAAATATTTTGGCGCCAGAATATCTTAAGTGACCTACTCATTCCTTACTGTCCCCCGAGATTACTTCGCTCTCAAAGTGCTGGCTATTTGAAAATTCCTATTATATCTAAAATTACAATGGGTGGTAGAGCCTTCTCTTACAGAGCTCCTCTCTTATGGAATAGTCTTCCCATGTATGTTTGGGCTTCAGACACACTTTCTGTCTTTAAGTGTAGGCTAAAAACATACCTCTTTAGTCAATCTTATAGTTAAGGATGTCGGGGGGGGGGAGGGGGAGGGGCTTACCATCTTTTTTTTCCCTCTCTCACCCTGAGCTGTAGATTACTCCGGCCCGTGCCCTCCTCGCCCTGAGTTTGCAGACTGCTCCAGTTATGTCCCTCGTCCAGAGTTTGTAGACTGCTCCAGTCCTGTCCCTCCTTTAGTTTATCCTCCCGACTTGATGCAACCGGAGTCCCAGATGCACCACTCGCCCCTTTGAATTGAACATTTTACTTCCTTTTCTTTGGAATTCTTACTTACCAGCTAGTTTTATTAGATCTCTTATTACTCTACTACTATCCACTTCATCACCTTTAGTTTAAACCAAGCCAGCCAGGGAAGGATGTGCACCCCCTCTCTAGCCAGGTTCCTTCCGAGATTTTTTCTCGCCACCGTTTTCTCCCTGACCAGGTACTATGATACTAACTACAACACATGCTAGATGCCGAAACCTGATAGGCTTAGAAACTAATTCAGTTTGCAGTTGTTGTAGCTTCTTAAATCACCACCTTTTAATAAGACAAAGTTAACCTCAAAATAGCTCCGTTTTTGGAACGCTAATTTTATTCAGCATTTTGTCCTGTGTATATAATGCAGAATTCTGCATTAGTGCAACCACTGATATAAAGATGTATGTATGTAACCAGTAAATATAGTGCATTACATATATTCATGTACACAACCAAAACAACAAAAAATATCATTATCAAAATAACCTTATTGTGTATATGTATATATATATACACCAAACATACTGTATATACACAATATATAAACATATAGTCTCGCTTAATATAGTATAATAACAAATGTCCACAACATCTTGTTGGTTTATGAGTATTTATTCAAAATAATTGAAAGAATAATTTGGTAACACTGTACTTAAAGCATATTTAAATCCTTTATTTAACCAGGGGAGGTCCATTGAGAATGCATTCTCTTTTGCAAGAACTCACAATGCATCATAAGATCTGTTATAAGGATGTATGACTCCTTTATGATCACTCCCGGAGGTCCACATGGCGAAGCATCGATTGGCACAAGCCTTGCTGGGGTTTATAGGGGTAGTTTCATAGTGTCGTCTCCAGCGACCCCCTAGATCAGATCCGGCGGCAGTGATTGAGCGAGAGAGGGATGTGAGACGGATGTGTGCGGGTTGGACCCGTGATGCACGACTCAGAACACTGACGTGGTAATAAATACCCGCAAGGGCTTTATTATGGGGAAATCCAAAATTGTAGTCACACAAGCAAAGTCCAAAAACCAATAAATCCAGCCAGACCAAAGATACAGTACAGAGGGAGAAGGCAGTCTCGAAATCGGTATCCGTGCACAAGTTCATTAACCAGAGTAGCTGTCAGCGGAGCAGAAGTACAAAACGGGTAAAGCAAAGTTTGTAGTCATGGGGCGTAGCAGGAGTCAGACCGAAGTCCTATCCGCGGGGCAGAGGTACAAAACAGACAGCAGGCAAAACTTGTGGTCAAAAACAGGCAGTGGAAACAATAGGCAGGCAGTAACGATGGTCAGTAAACAGGCTAGATCAATAACGGTAGTCAAAACAATGGAAAACACTCAAAAGTGACAGTAGTAAACTAAAGGCAACAATTTCGCAAAGACATGACATGAACACTGATCTTATATGCAGGTGTAGACAGGTGCAGACATTAGCTTGAGAGCAGCAGGAAATTCACAACAGCTTGCGAAAATGAGACACGTAACGAGGCAATTAGTAAATCGTTAGTAGTAAACCTATCCTGACCTAGCGTTAGTAAATTAGTAATTAACATGTACGAGAAACGTAAGGTAAACATGAACACATGGTTAGATAGTTAGTATTACCCAATCCTGATCTAATGTTAGTATATTAGTAACTAGACAAGGGAGAATTAAACAATTAGGGAAGCGTGAGTGACAGCAAGAGAAGAAACAGCATGAACGCAAGGCTGCGGAAAAACATGGAAATATGTATGCAAACAATGAACTGCATCGTAACATAAACAGAAAATAAACTGTGACAAACACTAAACATGAAACATGGCATAAACATGACAGAAACGTAACAGGATGGGCATGTTGCGTACTCCTCCGAACACAATGACACAACCTCGTACTCTCCGCGAGATCAATGTATGTAAAATAGTCACGGGCTGCCGGTGTTTGTATCTGAGGAGACGCACGCGGCTTATGTGCTCCCCATTAAGATCCGGGTGGGAAAAGGGGGATAAAATTGGGGGAAAACAGTTGACATAAAAAAGGATGTATGACCCCCTTAAAATTTGAGTCTTTTGAAAAAAGTGCCTCATAGGAACACATAGTTGTCATGGTTCGTGGGTTTTTATTTTCTTTTCCGTTGCGGTTCTCATCCTTATTTTCTGATTGAGAGTCTATCAGATTTTTTCCACTTTCCGGGGTTTGCTTTCCCTCATCATTGTTTTCACCTGTGCCTCTACCTGCGGGGTATTTCAATTCCTCACTTCCACTTCCCCGGTGCTTCTTTGTCTTTCGACATTGGTTTGAGCCAGGAATAGCCAGTTACTAGCGACCTTGTGATATTAAACGCTGTTTATGTTCATGGGGGACTTGCTATTAGCTTTTAGTTCAGGTATAGGTATTATTTATCCTGTTAGCATTCTGTGCTATTTATTTTATTCTTTGCTATTCTCTCTGAGACAGTTTTCTTTGTTTGTTTTACACTTCCGGCCCTCCAAACGTATGTGCCGACGGTGCTCTTTTCTTTGCTAAGTTTGCCGTTTTAGTGGGTTGATTTTCCTTTGGCTGTTTAGCCACAAGGAATTAGTTTCCTGTCTTTTCTTTCTTTGCATTTGTTTTGTTATTCCCTCTGTTGGTCCTCACTGCGTGAGCGATTTGTTTCTGATCCCCCTACCTTCGCGTTTGATTATCCGCCACTAAAATCCATTACAGTCCAGTACATTATGAGCTGATAATAAAATATTACAATGGGCCAAATGAGTCACTTTTAACAAGTGGTAATGCATCATACACACTGATGAACTCATGACAGCACTACAGTAAAAGAGAGAATTGCCGAATCCTGACTTAAGATACGAGTGGTAAGTGTAAGTTTTGCGCAAATCTTGCATTGAATCGTGAAGAGATCAGATCAGGGAATCTGACATGTGCAGGGAGAGGTGGAGGGTGGATGTACTGTATGTGTATTTGTGTGCATACCTGATTAGTGTCTGAATTGGTCACGTGTTTATTTTGCACTGCTTATAGTGTTCGTCTACCTGATGTGGGGGGATGCAGTCAGTGGGGGTAATTCTCTCTTTTACTGTTGTGCTGTCATGAGTTCATCAGTGTGTATAATGCATTACCACTTGTTAAAAGCTTGCATGGCCCATTGTTTTATTATCAGCTCATAATGTACTATGTGTTTCTATGAGGCTTTTTTTCAAAAGACTAACACACTTGTATGGGTTTTTCATTCCCAGAGATCATTGCGCTAACCATAGACTGTAGAAAAATAGCGTAACATGGCATGGAACCACAATAGAGGCCTGTCACCTACGTCACAATTTGGCCAGACACGCCCACTTGTTTACGCCAATCGCCATCTTGGAGGACCAAATGCCGATGTTCCATAACGTTATGCAAACCAAATTTATAGGCTATCACATTTAATCAGGAGGTTGCTTGAATTTTCTTTATTGCCATCATCGCAAAAACATCACAAAACAATTTATCAGTTTCGGTGGTGTACAGAGACCGTGGCACTGCATATATGGAGGAGAGTTGTGGAGGTGGAGTTTGTGTGTTGGACTGCTTGGTGACACTGGACATCTCAGGACAGCGGGGGCTATTTTTAATCATGTGTATTCCACTTTCATTCACTTAATTGATGTAATGATTCTGTTGGATGTCTTTGTTTGATATGTTTGTTTGTGTGTTGTGAGTCCCACTGTCTGTGTCTTTTTTGTTGTTGCTGGGGCTACAACTGAAGTTCCCTAGCGGGAAATAAAAGTTATTACGTACGGGTATAATTACGAAGCGGGATTAATTACTGAGTAGAACCCGGGAACCCACCCAAATCTGGAACATGCATGGACTGAAGTAAAAATAGCTGTTCTGGGTTTTATTGAGTTATTCAACTAGTACTAACTCAGTAATCCTGCTTCGTAGTATACCACAATGGTAAGTAAAGTGCTTGTGCAGTTCATATGGGAGCAAAGTGATACTGATCCAGAACGCAGCTGCCCGGCTTGTGTTCAACCTCCCGAAATTTTCACGTCACCCCCCTGTTGAGGTCACTCCACTGGCTGCCAGTTGCAGCCAGGATCAGGTTCAAAGTTCTGACCCTGGCCTACACTGCAGCCAATAGGACAGGCCCTGTCTACCTGCAGGACTTGATCCAGAACTATGTTCCTGCTCGACCGCTTCGCTCATCTACTGCAGGGCGACTTGCACTTCCCCCCCTCCGTGTAAATGGCACTCGCTCGTCCCGACTGCGGAGCTTTTCCACCCTAGCTCCCCAGTGGTGGAACGAACTTCCCATTCCCCTACGTTCCATGCCAACCCTGCCTACTTTCCGTCGTGGCCTGAAAACGCACCTTTTCAGACTCCACCTGGACTAATACTTATCTAGGACCTCATGATTTGTGCTCTTGTTGAACTGTGTACTCAAGATAGTAAAGTTTATAATAGTTAGAATAGAATTGTATTAGAGCTGATTTACCCAGTTCACTTTGAACTGCATTGTGTTCATTACTAGGGATAGCTGCTACTGTTTGGGAAGAATGTGCTTTCTTATCTGTTCTGTAGTTACTTCGATGACCTTTCTGTATGCACTTACTGTACGTCGCTTTGGATAAAAGCGTCTGCTAAATGAATGTAATGTAATGTAATGTACATTACATGTTAAAGTATTAACGGTAGGCTACAGTAGCCTACTTCAGCAATAAAACTAAATATAAAAATATATACTATATATATATATGTAGACACCATAAAAGGCAAATCAGTTCAACACATAAAGTACATTTACTGTTACTTTCATTATTACTTTCAAATACATTGTTATTTGGTGCTTAATATCGTAACGTTACATTTTATTTTCACCCTCTTCTGGATTCTCTCATATTGCTCACACCCTGCCTGGCCAGCACAGGTAATGTTTACAGTTTATCCAATCTATTTGTGAGACATCGTACAACGTAACACCCCTAGCAATGTAATAATAGTTCAAATGAACACTGTTTTGATGGTCACAATATGCTTGACGTATCGCATTAGGTTAACATTAATGTTTCGCAGGCGTAGCAGTCGTTGACACAAATGATATAATAATAATAATAATAATAACTTTATTTATATAGCACTTTTCATCCAGAATGCAGCCCAAAGTGCTTTACATTATACAATGAGTAGTAACACAAGTAAAAACATAAAAATAGTTCCACACAATGCAAAAATCACAAGTATAATAAAAATAGGTAAGGTGAATAGTTAAAATAATTAAAAATTAAAAATTAAAAGGAGTTAGTTAAAAGCAATATTAAAAAGGTATGTTTTCAACTGTCGTTTAAAAATGTCCACTGAGCCGGCTTCTCTAATACTTTTTGGGATTGAGTTCCACAGCTGAGGTGCATAAAAGTTAAAAGCAGATGCTCCAATTTTCCCTTTGGGGACCTCAGGAACAATTAAAAGCCCAGCTGTGGAGGACCTTAGGGCTCGTGAGGGGACATAAAAAGACAGGAAATCAGCAATATAAAAGGGTGCTAAATTGTTAAGAGCTTTAAAAACGAGTAGAAGGACTTTAAAATCAATTCTAAAAGAAACGGGGAGCCAATGCAATGCAGCTAAAACTGGAGTAATGTGTTCTCTCTTCCTTGTTTTTGTTAAAAGTCTGGCAGCAGAGTTCTGAATTAGCTGCAGTTTATCTATTGACTTTTTAGGAAGACCAGTAAAAAGTGCATTGCAATAGTCCAATCTACTTGAAATAAAAGCATGAGTCAACTTCTCTGCATCCTGTTGGGTTAAAAACGACCGGACTTTGGCAATATTTCTCAAATGTAGGAAAGCTGTTTTGGTCACCTTATTTATATGGGTTTTAAAACTTAAATCAGAATCTAAAATTACTCCTAAACTAGTTACTTCCGATTTAATCTTGTGAGCTAAGTTTCCTAACCTATTAAAAAGTGCTTCCCTTTTGGCTTTGGGGCCGACTAAAAGTATTTATTTATCTTCGTTAAGTTTTAAGAAATTATTGCTCATCCATTGATCGATTGCAGACAGACAGGTAGTCAAGGAGCATAATGCACTTGAATCATTAGGCTCAACAGAAATATATAACTGTGTGTCGTCAGCATAGCTATGAAAGTCGACATTGTGTTTTCTGATAATCTCACCTAAAGGTAGCATATATAATGAAAAAAGAAGAGGACCAAGGCAGCTTCCCTGTGCAACACCACAGGTCATATCATGTTTCTCAGATATAAAATCTCCCAAACTAACATAAAATTTTCTATCTATAAGATATGTTCGAAACCAGTTCAGTGCACATTCAGATAGTCCAACCCAGTTTTCCAATCGATTGATTAGTATTCTATGATCAAGTGTATCAAACGCTGCGCTCAAGTCCAAGAGGATAAGAATTGAGACCCTGCCTGCAGCAGCACTAAGTCTAAGATCATTGGTTACTTTAATTAAAGCCGTCTCTGTGCTGTGGTTCGATTTAAAACCAGACTGGAATTTCTCCAAGGTACCATTTTCATTTAAAAAGTTATTAAGTTGATTAAAAACTACTTTTTCAAGTATCTTGCTCATGAAAGATAGGTTGGAAATAGGCCTATAATTACTTAGAATTTTATCATCTAAATTTGATTTTTTCAGTCGCGGTTTAACAACAGCAGTTTTGTATGCGTTGGGAAAAATTCCAGTCTCAAGAGATTTATTAATTATTTTACGAACTGGTTCAGAGAGACTATTAAAAACATTTTTTAAAAATTTTGTGGGGACAGGGTCAAGATTACAAGTTGATGATTTACTCTGTGATACTATTTTATAAAGTTCTACTTCAGAGATTTTATTAAAATTCCTCAAGGTTGCTGGTCTGTTACAAGGCAGATCGTATGTATTACTGGTGTGTCTAACAATACCAGCTCTTATAGTAGTTATTTTGTTGTTAAAAAAATGTGCAAATTCCTCACATTTTGATACCGAAACTAAGCTGAGAGTGTCAGAGGTTGGTGCGGGATTTAATAGACGATCAATAGTTGAGAATAATACCCTGGAGTTGCCGCCATTCTCTGTAATGATCTTTGAGAAGTGAGCTCTTCTCTCAGAGCGAATAGCCTTGTTGTATATAGTAGTGTGCTCTTTAAAAATGCTTCGGTGAATCTCTAATTTCGTTTTTCTCCATGTTCTTTCTGCTGCCCTGCATACTCTCTTAAGGTCACGGATAGTGTTATTTATCCATGGCGATGTTTTATTACGTGACCTCTTTTTAGTCTTAACTGGCGCAACAATGTTCAGTGCGCTACTCAAGTCACTATTAAAGACATCAACCATTTCGTTTATCGAGTAGTGTACTTTACATGGATCAAAAGAGTTTGCAAGTTCGGAGAATTTTATTTCCGCTGTGGTATCTAAATACCTTTTTCAAGTAATACATTCTCTTTTGTTACTAGGTATATCTAACATAGCATCAAAGAACACACAGTAGTGATCAGAGATAGTAATGTCAGACACTATAACCTTATTAATGGTTATCCCTTGAGATATTACAAGATCTAATATATTACCTAACTGATGAGTAGCTTCTGTAACATGTTGTGTTAATCCTAGGCTGTCCAGGAGATTTATAAATTCCGTAGCCTTAGAGTCAGTTGTATTATTTATGTGGATGTTCATATCTCCAGTCAGGATTATTCGATCATAGCTAATAGAAATAATGGAGATAAGCTCGGAAAATTCTGAAAGAAATACTGATGATTGCTTGGGTGGTCTATATATTGTTAAAATAATCACCTTGGATTCAGCTTTTAAAACAGTAGCGAGGTATTCAAAAGCTGAAAATCTACCTAGATCAATTTCAGAACAGCAAAATTGATCTGAGAAAATTGTAGCTATACCACCACCTCTTTTGTCCTGTCTTACTGATTGAAAGAACTTATAATTCGGGGGACAGGCTTCGACAAGAGTTGCAATACCATCGTTCTTGAGCCATGTTTCAACTAAAAATAAAAAATGTAATTTTTTTTCTGAGATAAGATCATTGATTAAAAAACTCTTGTTTGTAAGGGATCTTACATTTAAAAGCGCCATATTAAGATTAATGTCCGACTTTGTTTGGATCAAGGGTTTAGCTAAAATAGTAACCAAATTACTTGGAATGCGACCGGCATTTAGCCTAGGTTTGCACTTTCTCTTCCCAGTAATAACAGATAGAAATCCGTGATCAGGTCGACCGGGGAAGCTAGCACATTTCTCATCGAACTTTGTTGGCGAGACGGGAGCTACCGCTGCTGTTGTTGAGATGTGCGTGAGTCACGTTGTAGAGGCCGAAAGGCCTTGTAAAAGATGTTTGATGATAATATATTTGACCCAAGGGAGTTTGGGTGCAGACCATCCTTCCTGAAAAGTGCAGAACGCTCCCAAAAAAGATTAAAATTGTCAATAAAACAGAAAGAGAAGTGGCTGCATTGCGACTCCAGCCACGAATGCAGGCTAAGTAATCTGCTAAATGATTCCCTTCCTCGCCTGAGAGTGGGGATTGGACCGGAGATAAAAATGTCTTTACCACAGTCTACCAGCAGATAAAAAAGACTGATGAAATTTCGCTTCAGCATTTCTGATTCCTTCCGTGGAATGTCATTTGTCCCGATGTGTACTATAATTTTTTTAACAGACGGGTGGCTTCCAATTAAATCGGGCAACACATGTATAATATCGCATATCTTAGCGCCAGGAAAGCAGAATGTCAGGGCTGTTTTTGATCTTACTTGCCGTATGATGGAGTCCCCGATGATCATCACCGAGGGTTTTGGCGACTGAGGTCGCATTGGTGGAGCACTGAACTTGCTGGGGGCCCCTCTAGACAGACTACTAACGTTAGCTAAACCTAGCGATTAATTCACTTTTAACTTTCTAACATTATATATATTATAGATAATACACATAAATGTTCATTAGGCCAGCTAGTTATGTATATATTAACTGGCTAACTTTATAATTTGTTCATAAAACGTAATTTACCATTAATGATCAGAGCCTGGTTGCTGTCTAAATCCAGCTAACTCCTCAGTGCTTTCAACCATCAGTCTCTTCTTACGGTCGTAAAATTTAGTTTGTTCACCCTGCCTGGTGGCTTAGCTACTATGGTGCGTACTCAGATTATCATGTAAAAGGACATTTTCCCCTTTTCCCAGCTTTATTCACACATCAATACGTAGTGCAGACGTTCGTTATTGTAGGACAGCAATCATAGTAGCATTAGCATGAAACTCGTTTCATGGAGTAGCAAACACTACTAGTTCAGTGGTAACTTTACGCGTCTCTGTTAGGGTTTGTCCTCCAACATGGCGGCGCATCCCTGTAACCATTGGTAACTACAGTGCTGGTTCTATGTGACAGGCCTCTATTGTGATAGCTAGCTACCGTAGTTAACGTTAAGTTAGCTGGTGATGACCTGAGAAGGACCATGATTGCCATCCCATCGATCACAATGACATGAATTCAAATGTATGTTTATCGGCCACTGTATTTATAGTATGTTAGTTAGCTAACAGCAGTCATCATGTCACATCTTATCATTGTACAATTTTAACGTTATGATCACAGGAGCATACCACACCTTTTTCTTGCTGATGCGAGCAGTGGCTCCCATGGAAGCATTAGCTGCGTGGCATGGTTGTTGTGCCTGTTGTGCATTTCAGTAGCTAGCTATAGATTTGATTAGATCAGTGGTTGTTTCAGTAGCGAAGTTACCACTGCCAGCAAGCTCGCTAAGTGGCAGTCAGAACAGTCGCCTACCCGATTACTTGGCCCCATTTGTGACTTTATAAGGTGTTTCTGTAAAGTCAATACCAAATGTACAGAAAAACTGTATAAAGTCACAGATGAGTTTTATATTTTATTTACAATTGAATTGGCTCCTGGTACTTTTGTGTAGATTGTGTAGATTTTGCTGGAGATGCGACGATTGCTGTCTGCATTAGTTTCAGCATTTCAGGTTGATATGCTTCTTGTCACGTAGGTTTAGAAACAGCTGGTTACTTTGTCAGCTGTATTATTTCACTTATTGGAAATATTGATAATAGAATTGCAGGAAACTTATATTAGCTCAACATTTTCTGGCGAGACCCCACTTAGCAAACATAACATAAGCCTATGTGGCACACGGTTACATTAGGACGAAGTTGCAAGTCGCTATCGATCCAGGGTAAGTTCCCCCCCCCCCCCCCACCCTACAGTATTTGGAGAGGGAAATTGGACCAACTGGGCAACTTCATCCTGGAACAGCTGTCATAGCTGTGAAAAGATGAGTGTATTGATAGCAAGGAGCTGATCGATAACGTTAGCTGTCTCTCTAATCTGAATGCTGCAAGTTGTTTGTTTGCTAGCTAGCTAGTACCCTTATTTCAGTTTCGTGTCAAGATAGCTAACGTTCGATAATTTGGTTTGGCTCTCCTATAAAACAGCATTGTTTGCGATACATTGCTAGTAAATCCCTCCACCATATTTGTCAAGATACTGTAAATGAGGACATTCAGATACGTCGTAGTTTTGAGTCGTGTTTACGTTGCGTGAAAACGACCGGTCACAAGGGAGAGCTTTCCAATACTGTATCAATAGCCTAAGCAGCAAATTCCTATGTTGTTTTGTAAGCTTGGCCCCGACCACTAGTCCACTGCTGTTGTTTGATGGCAAGAAGAGCTACTGACTAACCAGAGATGCAGTTGGTTGTGGTGTAAAGTTGCCTGTACCCATTGATCCAGGGTTAGACGTAACGTTAACGTTACTTGGTTATTTTGGGAAATCAGAACCGAAGGGCTTTTTCTATTAGAATTTTAATTTGCTTGAAATTGATGCGCATTAGAAAGTTACTGCGATAAGACTAATGGAAAACGAGTTAAATCGATTAAATGTAACGCGCTAAATTAATACGCTCGCTAGAGGTGGATTAAGCGTTAAACTGATTCGACTGATGGTGATGGAAAAAAGTTGAAGTGACATAATGATGTCGCGCATGCTCAGAACCCACGCCACAGAGCTCGAGTGCAGCGCGGGAATATCGACTTTCCTTATGGAACGCCAAATGAGTCACAATTCGCCACAAACTGTACGCGTTGTAGCTGCCCTTGTTGTACCGTATTTTTCTCATAAAAACGCAGCTTTTGTGCTACTTCAACGCATTTTGCTAACAGTCTAATGAGCGGTGTTTTTCACATCCAATAAGGTTGAAACTGCCTCACCCACTCTGATGATCAAGGTTAGACCAGACCTCACCTGTTCACCACATATCTTATATGCTGCTGAACGATCGTGCCTATTCAATTCTGCATATATGATGTGCATTCACCACTGTACTACGCATTTGTTTAGGTATCGTCATGTTAATCTAGGTAATGTAAAAGCTAATTTACTGATATTCAGAGCGCTGAGTGTTTTCTCCCTGTCACGCAGTAGGCTATGAGTGGCGGCACCGATACATTTCCTGACTTGCCTATGATGCACCAAATGTGATTGAATGTTTTCCATCTCGATGAAGCGATTGAGTGCCTTCTTATCGCATAAACATAGAAAGCCATGCATATGAATTATGATTTTTAAATATGTTGCTGCTTTCTGATGTTTTGCTAATTTTGGGGATTTTAAGCTCTTCAAACGCAATGATACTTGACACAGTGGTAGAGGTTTACGAGGAGTAGTGCGGGCATAGGTTTAGCGCTGAATTGGCCAATTGGTGGCGCTATAACAAAGCATTCAATTTGCAATGTTTAAACTGCCATAACTCCTGAGCATGTAACAGACATAAATCGCCTACCTTTACATTCCTTTCTTCGCAAAGAACAAGCGCGCGTTTTGGAACTTAACACGACACGACTACAGTGTGCTTTATTTAATTCGTAACACTTTATAAAAAGGGAACACACCTCATGCCTTAACTAATGCATGACTCATGATGATTTAATGCATAAATTAATGAATGATGTATCATGAACTCTGTGCGGCTCAATATTAATAAACGATCAAGTCATAATTAATTCATGTGATTACTGTACACTTAATGTATCATCTATTAATAAACATTAACTCATAGTTAAGTCATACATGAAGTAACATGTCATCAAAGTAGCTGCAAACCAGTTAGGTAGACAAACGCTTCTCAGACCATCAGTGGTGGATTTATCCATTTTGGGGCCGCCAAAACTCAGTTTTGGCAGTGTGCTGACAAAGCTGTTCGCTTAAAGGAAAATTCTGCCAGTGTGGCTTCTAAGCCCCCCCTCCTATCATTTACCTATGGAAAGGCTCCTTCCCTTGTGCAAATGGTGACAGTAATATCAAATGTTTTATGTTATGTTAATTTATCTTAGAAAGTGCATAATTAGTAGTTACTTTCAATGATAGCCTATATTTGCCAGTATTCAGTCATTTAGACTATGCTTCTGGGTGAAACCTACAGTAGGCCTATCTCTAATATGTCATAAAAAATCACGCTTAATAGATTTGATGGTGATCTTTGCAAATAATATGGAGTCAATGTGTGTGGATTATGACAGCCATTCATCTGTTTTAGAGAATGAGTACTTTGTACTTATTTTTCAATGATATAGTTACCAATGCTCAAGGTTAATATATATGCTATTTGTTGGGGAAATTGGGTCGGGGTTGAGTGTGATACCCCAAAAACATCCAGTAAGTGGCAGTTCTGAGAGCAGAAACAACCTTGTTAATGAGAGGTCAGAGGAGAATGGCCAGACACATTCAAGCTAATAGAAAGGCCAAAAAAATAAAAATGAACAACAGTGGTGAGCAGAGGGGCATCACTGAATGCATGTGTTGAACCCTGAAAGGGATGGGCTGCAGCAACAGAAGATTAGATAATAATAGGTAGGTATTCCTAATACAGTGGATACTGAGTGTAAATTGTAAGTTCACCTTTTATCATTCAATTTATTATTTTAAATTATTTCACACATGCGATCACCATTACTTCCTAAGTACTTGGCTGACTTGTGTCCCTCTAAGTAAAGTCATGGCAAGTAATCATTTGTAAATGATTACTTAATGTACATTGATAGAAGGCAAGCATTTGTTAACCATGAGTTCATCATTACTTAATTCAATGAATTGTGACCCTTCAAGTAAAGTCACACACGATTCTTCACATAGTAATGATTACCCCACCACATCACTATTACTTAATAAATAGCTCAATGATATCTGCACCCTTGAAAACCTAATATTAAAATAGACCAGGCAAAAGTCGTCCAAATAGAACATCAATGTTTTATTAATTATACATGTGGAACACAATTTATTAAGACATTCAAAAGGACCTCACTTTCATTTCCTCTCAGTCGCCATATCTGATTTTTATAAATCCCCTTAGCCCTCTCTATATTTTGTGTATGTCCCTCACTGTTACGATCAATAAAGCTCCTGCTGTGGTTAACAGTGAAATGTGTGTATCCAGCAGTGGCAACGCCACTGATCGCTTATTATTGTGCTCCCCGATTAACGCGTCTTCTGATGAATGGGAGCAGTCTTCACCAGTCTCAGAACTGGCCATTTCCTCTGATACCTAAAAATCCCAAAAACCCATTTTCGCCTCCTCCATGTCCTGCCATATCTCCCACGACCCTACTGTTAAAAGAAGATCATTTACTAATCAAAACTAGAATGGCACTCAGAGAGATAGACACCAAAAAAAAGTGGGCAATACACTGAACTCTATGATATTGAACGGACTTAACTGCTGGCTTCTATTGCCAAAGTTACAGCAACCAATATGGCTTCCAGTGCACTGCACCTCTCAATTTCCGCTTGGGCTATAATTTAGAAACCCCTGCTTTTTTCTACCAAACTAAAGGGTTAACAGTCATTTATTAAACCCAGTTGTATCCACAATACATATAAGAATAATAATCAATGCGTGATTATACTTGACATGATACAAAGCTAGTTGTTGTTTTACTCATTGGAGATGACTCTGGTTGGTCTTCTTGAACACGTGATGATGACTAGCTGACAGATAGCCTACAGAAATCAGTATGAAAAGGTTGAACTACATGTAGGTTTATTACGACATCACGTTAAGGAGTTGAATCTAATCTATTCAGTTCAATATTTTTTTTGTCCGATATCACCAAAATAAAGTTAATGAGTTTTCTTGCACACTAAATGCACGCACAGATAGGAGGCAAAAGATCACATCTATCACCAGAGACCGTTTTAACACACACAGACATATTTCTGGTGGCAACTGAAGGATAACCAAGTTAGGCTACTGTACATGCTCCTTGCAAAATCTAATTATTTCAATAA
Organism: Ilyophis sp. 1 JC-2022; assembly: GCA_022702515.1. NCBI lineage: Eukaryota > Metazoa > Chordata > Actinopteri > Anguilliformes > Synaphobranchidae > Ilyophis > Ilyophis sp. 1 JC-2022. Next base: position 30,746,218 of record CM040400.1, read on the forward strand.
GTCCAGTCCTGAGCACACATGACGGTAACGTTAGATACATTAAAATTTTACTCCAAAAAGGACATTTCTAAGGGAATTATGCAATTTAACATTTGCCTAACTAGCTAATGTTATAGTTAGCATCAATATGCAAATCCTTGTGTGTTCTAATACTAATGCCACTGAACTAGCCTAAATAAATTGGACATTGGCAAGCCAGCAAGCAAAATTACAAGTGACAGTAGGCCTCATAGCAGCTAGCTTACTAGCTATTTGTGTCTGAGAATGATTTGCTGCTAGGTAGATTTTTTTAGCAAACATGGCCAACATTCAACGCATTTACAATGAGCTAACAAGCTACTTACCAGAATTTAAGTAACATTCATGTCATTTCAGAGAGTTAAAAGCATTCGGTTTTGTCTAGGATCTTCTGCAGCGCATTCAAGTTTGCTAGCTGGAGTCATACCATAGATAGCCTGTCGAAAGTAGATCCATACCACAGAGTTCTGTCAAAGATTTTAGATATATGACAAGATACACAAATTACGCTTTTCCCCATTGGATGTTTTGTCCGCACAAGAGGAAGTGATCAGGCATGCACAGTAGTGTTTTCAATTAGCTGAGCAACTAAAGTTACATAACGTATGCTTAGAGTGCCGCGCATCTGCCGAGCGCTAGCCGGATTTAAAGTTGGTTTTCGTTGGATAGTCACAATCATAACGGGTTGTAAGTAGTAGTACTGGGTCCTGACAACCTAGGCATATATAATCTAAAAAGAAAAGGGAAACTTTTCATTTCATCTGTCTGATAATGACCCGTTTAGCGAACTGTTTTGTAAAAACTCCATTGACTTCCATTCATTCAATAAGTGCCTGTTGTCTGTCTAATAGACTCCAACTGCAGACATTCCAGCGCCGAAGTTGGACATCTTGCTCCGCCTACCCTCTTTGGTTCTGTGATTCAGTTTTCATGGAAGTTCGAACTACCATACTTTACGGCTGTGGTGCTTGTATACGGAAACCTAAAAGCGACAAAAGTCACAAATGTGTTATCTGGATTGTAAAAAATAAAAACTTTTAATCATTTCCTTAGCCTCCAATCAGTCGATAAAATAAATTTAAAAAATAATTTATTTTACTCTTCCATTTATCATTGACTTCCTATTTTTCACTTTTCCTATTTTCATGGTTCTAGCATGCATGTAATTGTAGGCTATTCATCATTATTGTATCCATTCCCTAATCAGAGTCATATGTTGAGTGAGTCATATGTTGACCAACCAGAGTCTTTTGTTGGCTGTACGATAAGTAAAACATCAATACTATATATTTTTTATTGTAAGTAAAATCACGGATTGATTATTCTGTATTATGGTATAACTGGGTTGAAAATATGACTAAAGCGCCATAGTTTTAGTAGAAACATATTAGAAATAGGTGTAGGGTTCACCCAACAGCTTATTAGTCTGAATTATTGAATATTGCAAATAGGCTAATATTGAAAAATAATGACAAATTATACATTTCCTAAGATAGATTTAATTAAAATAACATAAAACATGTGATATTGTAAGCCACACAGATCCTGTCTCCTTATATGCAAAGGGGGGGGGGGGGGGGGATTTAACTTATCAGTTGTTTTCAAAGCGAACCGCTTTGTCAGCACACTATCAGGAAGTGGTTTGGGGGGCTCCAAAATGGATAAATCCACCACTGACTACCTAACTGGTTTGCAGCTACTTTGATGACATGTTACTTAATGTATGACTTAACTGTGAGTTAATGTTAATTAATTGATGATACATTAAGTGTAAAGTAATCACATGAACTAATAATGCTTTGATCATTTATTAACATTGAGCCACACAGAGATCATGATAGATCATGCATTCATTCATGCATTAGTTAAGGCATGAGTTGTGTTCCCTTATTGTAAAGTGTTATCATTAAATTTTTAGTTTTGCATTCATGTAAAACACTTTAGTACATCTTCTACTCAAGGCTTTGACCATATTGCATGACTATAATACCAAACTTTTCCTCCAGCAGAATTATAGCTACCATAGGCAAATTACGATAATTGCAACCTCCTTTACAATTGCTCCATTTCAGTGGCGCAGTGCTTAGCTCTATGCATCAGGATCGATTCTGCTCATAATAAGTTTTGAATTCACAATAGATTGTTTTATTGCATTTTAAATACGTTCTGGATTGTGAGTGTTTTGTTCCACTACTTTCATGAACCAAACTCTGTCTCCAAGGGTGGAGAGGCATTGGTAGCCTACTACTTACCACCTTCCACAGATCATGCCTTCAAGCTCAAAAGTTATTTTCACCAAATGTATTTTATGTGTTATTGTACTGTATTTCTGAAAAGTATACTGAAATGTGTATTTTAGTATACGTACTATTGTGTGTATTTTTATTATGTGGATTTTAGTATACTTATTAAAAGTGGACGGGAGCGTTCACATGATTCGCTTGGATCGATACATTGTTGATGGAAAATGATCTAGCGAGTTAAGTAAATGCGGATCAACTCAGGCCATTATGACGTCACACCAGTGTGATAAAATGTTTCTATTTATGGAAAACCGTTTTTGGGCTTCTTGAATCGACGTTACTTTGAGCGATATAAGTGTTGATTCGTGTAAAATTCTAATGGAAAAAGGGCTCTAGACCAGTAACGTTAGGCAACTTAAGCATGCAATATAGATAGCTAGCTAAGTAACCTAGGTCTTTGAAATGTAGCTAGCTAATTAGAACAATAACTGTTAGAAAATATTTTAGCTCGGCTAAGCTAAGCTTATAGCTAGCTACGTTAGCTCTGGCTAGCTGGTCTATCCTAGCTAGCTGCTTTGTCTTGTCCACGAACTCCGGAATTCAACATTATAACATATAGCTATATATATATATATGTGTGTGTGTGTGTGTAAGTTGACTCTAGCTTAATTAATTATAGCTTTGTACAGTTGTATCGCTAGCTAGCTACTAGTAGCTAACAAGCTGCTAGCTATCAATAGCTAATGTAAGCTGAGCTAACTGCCATCTTGGAAGCGGTCAGATTGAGAATACAGCCCGTCATGACCACGTTTCTGGGAAGCAGGTCCATTCTGTCACGTTTGGCTCTATATGGCTTTGGCAATGCTTAATTGTATGTTCCGTGTGTCGCATGGCTAGCAGTTGCAGGCAATGTACAGTAGAGAGTCACTGGCTAACAGACGAGCTAGCTTTCAATGGTCCTGTCACAACAAATTTGATCCGGGCTGCAAAATTGATCCGGGTGACGTATTCACGTTCTGAAACAGCTGTTAAAACCCTCTGTGACGTATTTGACGCTCTAAAACAGCGCCTGTTGCTATAACGACGCTGCCTGCTCGCTAGGAGCTGTGGAGATGAAGATTCTAACATGACCTAATAATTCATCTGCTCAAGAATTTTTATCCGGGCTGCAAAAATGATCCAGGTGACGTAATTAACGTTCGAAAACAGCTTACCGAAGCTGCCTGCTAACGTTAGTTAGGTTCTCTGGAGATAAAGATTCTAAGACGACCTAGCTATCGTCAACCATACCTCCGGGTTTATGGGTCATTTTCACGGCTAAAACGGGATCGTTTCAGTAAATAACGGCCACACATTTTGACCATATCCATGACAGAATAGTTATCTGTCATCATGAATACGAATGTAATGCTTTTAACCGAGATAAATATGCAAATTTATCCACGGAAATATACCGAGATAAATGTAATAAACAACAAAAAGAGGGCCATCTCTGTAGTGTTTTGGGCTGGAAACTAGCTGTAAAAGTGGAATAATCACCCAAAGTGAAGCACAACGCTACCTAACTTTCTGATCACATATACGATGCTTTCCACACAGGATTTGAGCCGCATGCTCCGAGGCTCAGCTGGCATAGTGCTTACCGTATGTGTATGGTGCTTACCGTATGTGTATGGTGCTCACCGTATGTGTATGGTGCTCGTAGCGTAGCCTCACACACCTGGATTAGGAGTAGTTTACGCAGAGGTGGGTAGTACTCGGAAACTTTACTCAAGTGTAAATATTGTTGCTTTAAAAAAAAATCTACTCATGTAGAAGTAAAAGTAGCCCTCCTAAAAATGTAAGAACAAACATGTATCTGGTCAGAAAACTACTCAAGTGCAAGTTGCTTATGTGTTAAAGACACATTTGTATTTGGAATAATTTACCAGTCAAATTAAACATGTGGTAGCCTATATGTGTTTCATTGAAAAACAACAGTTGACAATGACAGTGTTCAAAGGGGCTGCATAAAACTTTTTTTAAACTGCAGGAGAGCAAGTATTGCACAAATGCTGTATTAGTGTTACAGAACCAAGAGGCGTAAATACTCAAATACCAGAGCCAGGGTTATCAAGATTACCCAACAAAATAAGTTATACATATCTCCTAGTTTCTATGGAATGGTCAACAGCAGAGTTCATGTGTTGCTATGCAAAATCAGCACACTCCAGACAGTGCATCCACCTCAGCTCATACCGAAGGGTATGTAACGTATGGACCGGAGAGAGACGATGCAACAGAACTGGAAAATGGCATTGAGCAAAAAGTATATTTTTGTTCAATGTTTACTTTGGTAAAAAGTTAAAAGCATTGTCTATAGAAAATAAGTACAAATTTCTCAAGTCTACTTAAGTAAATTTAATGGAGTACTTGTAACTCGTTACTAGTCACCTCTGGGTACATGCGTGCATTCTTAAGTCAATCACATGCTTTTAAGTCTTTTTAAGTCATGCTGTGGTCAGCAGCTGTATTAACCTGAAGATAGTATGTCAGGATTGCTTCCCTAAATATTCTGAAACAAAGCACAATTTTTTTGTAGTGGACTTGCGGTGTGTCATGATTCCATCTTGACAATGAAGCCTTATTAGATTATGTCTGGCTCAGAGAGATCGAATGTTTAAATTCCATTTTATTTGGTCCAGTTACATATTCCAAGACGACAGAAACAAAGCAAAAAGGTATCATTAACAAAATTTGCACAAAAGTCTACTTTTATATACATTCACAATAAGAAATTGAATAGAGTCTGTAGTAGAACAACAGTTTAGCCAGTAATCTACACAACAGCACAGTAGAGGATACATAAGGTTTATGTCTTTATCTCTTGTGTCAGATTTAACAAATGGAATAGAAATGCAGATCAGTGATGCATTGGTATCCATGCAGCACTCCTTTTCATTCACCCACCACCAACCATGATGCCTTCATTTTCCTATTGAACTCTCTGGAAAAATAAGGCAGGAGAAACAACCCTTCAAGTGATCCATCCATATCTACTGCATATCTGGCAGCAGAGTGATTGTTTGTGGCTTGTTTGATACGTCAGACCCGTGATGACTTAGAGCAATTTAGCCAACCATGGGTTCCATACTGTACCAGTGTAATTTACAGCAAAATCTACTCCTACCCCCCAATTCCCATAGATATCCATTCAAATGCAGAGGTTATAGTATCGCTTGTAAGAGTACCTAAAAATAAGATATCAAGAGTAATTTGATATCCTTTTATACCCAGTCATGATAGCATCACCTGATTACCTGTGGAATGTCCTAAACAGGTGTTTTTTTAAACTTCCCAGTCTTTTTTTTGCCCCTGACCCAATTCGGAATTAACGTATATTTACAAAAATCAATAAAGTTGATCAGGTAAAACATAAAATATCTTATCTGTGTACTGTTTTCAATTAAATATATTTAAAAGAGAATTTACAAATCACTGCTTTCCGCTTTTAAGTGCATTTTACATACTGGAGTTGGGGTTTGTATGATTTTGGTTTCCATTGGAACATTAATAAACTACAATATTTTTCACATCTTTGCATATTGAGTTAATCTCAATAATTATATTGTTTATTTTTATTTTTAAAAAGTACTTTTTTAATTCTGGAGTGTACTGTATATATTAATTTCCTATACTTATCTATTTATATTAGGTCAATTGTTAAAAAATAATACATGTAACATTTATATTTTAACAGATTATTTGACTCCATTTTTTTCAAAAACACAAGGATAAAATAACAAAACAGGAAGGTGCAGTCTTGCTGTATGGGTGCCATCAATCTGTAAAGAAGTAATAGGGAGACAGATAAATAGTTAGTTTACGGACATGTGTCATGATCTACTCCAAATATGTGAATAAACACAGGCAGAAGTATTGGGGTTCATTTAGCTGTTTTACACAGTAGATTCGATTTCAAAACTGTTTTCTTCATGCAATAATATGAATTCATTAACAACGGTGATTATTTTATGAAGACATTAAAGGTAAATATGATAAGATACAGTGCCCTCCATAATGTTTGGGACAAATACACATAATTATTTTCCTGATTTGGCTCTGTACTCCACAATTTTAGATTCCTAAAATCTTAAAACATCTAATATTAATCTATCATTGCACAACACCGTTGCAAACATTATAATGTCCTCGACTGGGTAAAATAGTTGTCAATCAAACCAAAATTAACTGGAATGCGTAACAACTCCACCCTGGTGGATTTTACGCATTACACTTCAGATGGTGTATTAGCGTTATAAAGGGGTGTGTATTTCAGATTGTCTGCCGTTTCCACTCACAGGGCTCTATCTTGACGATCTTAGTGCTTGGTCTAAAACGCACAAGTGAATTTAGGGCATGTCCAAGTCCACTTTTGCTCGTTAGACAGCATGTTATTTGAGTTATGGGCTCCACCACAAATTCCCTGGAGTCACAATATGGTTATTTGTTTCTTGTGAGGTTCTGTGAAGATATTTAGATATTAGTTAATGTACAAACGTATTGTCTTGTGTAAGAAGCATAAGCAATTAAGCACATAAAAAGCTGCATATGAAATACAATAACAAAATGGTAGCCTCCAGTAGTATGAGATACACATAGTATACAATCAATGTATTGTAATTCAACATTGACATTTCCTTGCTGACCTCCAATTTACATGATTTTGTTCAACTGATAAAATAACTGGTAACATTTACACCTGCATAATTAACACTGCACATTTCTTTAAATATTTCTTAATGTATGGCATAGATACTGACAGCAGTCCCTTAGAATTCAAAAAAATTGAAAAAGTCTATTTTAAAGGAAATGTCAATTTAAATCCGTAATTTGCTTCAGACTACATTATATGGGGCTGTGCATTAAGCTATACATTAAGTATCAGCAACAGTATGAGATTTCAATCTTGATCTATATCCATTGTGCTGACATTTGGTGTTGATTTAAGACATTTAAAAAAAACGTCATTGTAACGTTTATGTCATTTCTTTAAGAGAAACTTTATTTTGACAGACACTTCTTACAGAAGGACTTTATTTTGAAAAGCCCTCTCCTGAAGGGAGAGGAAGTGTAACTGCGATGAGGAAAAGCAGGAAGAGATTACTCCTCGTGTTTGCTAGTGTTCAGCTCTCTGTTAATCTACCTACCAACACTAAGGAGGCAATGCCGTGAGTTAATAATTTATGTTACATAAATAAGTTAATGTTGCAACAATATTTCATTGATAAATAACATGGTTATTTTGCATTAAAAAACGATTTATTTTACAAGCTATTTACATTGAAAGGAGGACAGGACAGCATGTGGTATTGTTCTGTTTGTGTTTATTTCAGTTTTTACTCCATGTCCTTGTACCAAATGAAGAGCCTACAGTAAATGGTCAACCTTACTACACGTCTCTGTCATTCTTGGAGTGGAGTTTAGCTTGCTGTTGAGCTGAAGTAAACGCACACTTTAGTAGGAACAGCATAATAAAAAGGCATACATCAACTGGTGTTGACAGTGAAGAAAGATGGCAGAAAAGCACAGCGATACATCTTCAACATCAAGCAGGAAAAGCTCACGGACCTCGGGCTCGTCAGCCAGCGCAACGGCACGCGTCAGCACAACGGCACGTGCCCGTGCCAGAGCGGAGGCAGCCAAGGTAAGAGCAGCATATGCTAATGAAGGAGCTCGACTAAAGATTGAAAAGGCTGCTATGCAAGCGAAAATACACAAGGAAAAGGCCGCTATGGAAGTAGATCTACAACTAGCCACAGCTAAATTCGACGCCAAAATGGAAGTACTTTCCTGCAAGCATGAAGCAGATGCAGCAGTTGCAGAGGCTACAGCCTTGGAGGCTGCCGAAGTCTTAGGAGACCTTAAAGTGTTGGACGCTGTCTCAGAAGAGGATAAAATGGAACGCACAAGTGAGTTTGTTAAATCACAAATAGAACACTCACGTAAAAGCCAGCCAGCCACACCTGTTGTTTCACCGCAGGCCTGTGATGATACTAACTATCCAACACAGCAGTTACATGCTAACCCCGTTAGCAAACCTGTATTATTCGGCCACCACATCAAGGATACAAGCACACCATATCCTATTAAAGACGAACACAAGCACCACTACAGAGAACATGATTATCGACGACATTCGAGCAGGGCTTACTCCAAATTAAAAGCTTCGGCCCAGCCTTACACTCCTCAAGGCACACCAGCAGCTAACATCAATCCGACCACCACCGAACCACTAGCTAATCTCCTAGCCCGACGAGACTTAGTGAGCTCTAGCCTATATCAGTTTGATGACAGGCCTGAAAACTACCGTGCTTGGCACTCATCTTACACCAATGCTACAAGAGGCCTAGGCCTCACAGCAACGGAGGAATTGGACTTAATGACAAGATGGCTTGGTAAGGAGTCTGGCGAACACGTCAAACGAATGCGCTCCGTGCATGTAAATAACCCAGCAGCAGCTCTTCAAAAGGCATGGGAACGACTCTGTGACTGTTATGCAGCTCCCGAAATATTAGAGAAATCACTTTTCAAGTGGCTGGACGATTTCCCAAGAGTGTCGGCGAAAGACCACAAAAAGCTACAAGAACTAGGCGACCTGCTCATGGAGCTCCAGTGTGCAAAGGAGGATGGCTACCTCCTGCGTTTGTCATATTTGGACACTGCACGGGGCATAAACCCCATCGTCGAGAGGTTACCTTATGGCCTTCAAGAAAAATGGGTGTCCACCGGCTCCAGGTGGAAGGAGGATAATGATGGCCGTTTCCCACCATTCGAATACTTCACCAGTTTTGTCTGCTATGAAGCAAGAAAGCGTAACGATCCAAGCTTTGTTCTTCACAGCAGTGGCGCTGCACCTGCAATACAAGACAGACCTACCTTTAAAAGTCACGGCTCCAGGAATCCAATCTTGGTTCACAAAACCAACTTCTCTTCGGCAGACCAAGTTGCAGATGCAGCGAAAAGTGACAATGACCCAGGTAAAACATGCCCAATCCACAACAAATCACACCCGCTTAAGTGCAGGACATTCAGAAACAAAACACTCTTTGATAGGAGGGCCTTTCTCAAGGAGAAGGGAATATGTTTCAAGTGTATAGCCTCAACCACTCATCTAGCAAAGGACTGCAAAAAATCAGTAAAGTGTGCTGAGTGCGACAGCAGCTTTCATGAAACAGCCATGCATCCTGGGCCAGCGTTACAGACATTCAGGGCTTCTTCATCCTCAGCAGAGAATGGCGGGGAAGGGGAAGAAAACCATGCCAGCAAAAACATTGTCAGCTCCAGCTGCACAGAAGTATGTAGTCTGGGTCAAGTCGGCAGATCATGCTCCAAGATCTGTCTTGCAAAGCTGTACCCAAAGGGCTCTCAGGACAAAGCTGTCAATGCTTATGTAATACTAGATGACCAAAGCAATAGGTCGCTAGCGAGATCTGACTTCTTTGAGCTGTTTAACATAAAGGCTGAACTATCTTCATACTACCTGAAAACATGTTCCGGCATGGTCGAAACATCTGGCAGGAAAGCCTGAGGGTTTCAGATCGAGTCGCTGGATGGCAAACTTAGCATCCCCCTACCACCACTCATCGAGTGTAACGAGATTATCAACAACAGGTCTGAAATCCCGACACCAAGTGCAGCCTTGCACCACCCACACCAGGTACCAGGTAGCAGAATACATCCCAGAGCTAGACCCTCAAGCGGAGATCCTACTGTTGCTTGGCAGAGATGTCATAAGAGTGCACAAAGTAAGACAACAAGTCAGCAGGCCGCACAATGCCCCCTTGGCCCAACGTCTGGACTTAGGCTGGGTGGTGATAGGAGACGTGTGCCTGGGCAACGCGCACAAGCCGACGGTCACAACATTCAAGTCCAACGTGCTAGAGAATGGCCGACCTTCATTCCTCCAACCATGCACAAGCTTCATGCACGTTAAAGAAAAAATCTGTCAAAGCGGGGAGTGGCATGACAGTCTCTCCAGGTCCAGCAATGTTACAGAGAAGACGCTAGGACAAACAATATTCAACAGAACTGAATCAGACAATAAGCCTGCTCCATCCATCGAAGACACAATCTTCATGAGAATAATGGACAAGGAAGTCTATAGAGATGAATCTAAAAGCTTGATTTCTCCGCTGCCCTTTAGAGAGCCATGCCAACGCTTACCTAATAACAGGGAGCAAGCAGCCAGTCGCTTCACGTCTCTCCAGCGAACTCTGAAAAGGAAATCAGAAATGCATGATCAATATGTTACCTTCATGGGTAAGATCTTCAAGAATCACCACGCCGAGGTGGCTCGGCCGTTGGGAAAAGATGAGGAATGCTGGTATCTGCCGACGTTTGGAGTGTACCATCCTCAAAAGCCCGGGCAGATCCGCTTGGTTTTTGACTCCAGCGCACAGTACTCCAATGTCTCTCTTAACGACGTGCTCCTCACAGGGCCCGACCTGAACAACTCCCTCCTCGGTGTTCTGATTCGGTTCCGCAAGGAACGGGTCGCTGTAATGGCGGATATACAACAGATGTTCCACTGTTTCCAGGTTAGAGAGGACCACAGGAACTTCCTACGTTTCCTGTGGTACAAAGACAACGACACAACTAAAGCAGTGATCGAGTACAGGATGAGAGTCCACGTTTTCGGCAACAGCCCGTCTCCTGCCGTGGCTATCTATGGACTTAGAAGAGCCATCAGAGAGGGTGCACAAAAATATGGAGCCGACACCGTCCAGTTCGTAGAAAGACATTTCTACGTTGATGACAGACTCCTGTCTGTACCGACCGACGCTGAAGCCATTGACCTGCTAAAGCGGACACAAGCCTCACTTGCTGAGTCAAATCTCCGTCTCCACAAGTTTGCCTCAAACAGCCAAGCCGTTATGGAGGCTTTCACACCTGAAGACTGCGCTAAAGCTGTGAAGGACTTCGACTACAGTGGTGAAGCCATACCTACCCAACGTAGTCTAGGGCTCTTATGGGACAGACACATTCACCTTTGCTGTGTCTACAGCAAACAAGCCATTCTCTCCTCCGAGAACTTACTGCTGACCAGTCTGACTGGGACACACCGATTCCTGCTGAGAAGCTAACTAAGTGGGCAGCCTGGCGAGACATGCTCCAGGACCTGAAACACCTGCATGTGCCACGTACTGACACACAAACCTCCCTCATCAAGGCAGTACACGCAGAGTTATGTGTGTTTTCCGATGCATCCACAAAGGCCATCGGTGCGGTGGCATACCTCAAAGCAACACAACTAGATGGTCAAGTCGACATAGGCTTTGTGATGGGAAAGGCAAAGTTAGCACCCCTATTCTGTCCTCACGATTGCGTGTCTGAGCAAGGCTAGACAGATAGTGAACAAAAACTCCAATAAACCGTGTTCTTGAAAAAGGTGGCTTTACTGGTGGTCGTTTCTGTAAAACTGAAAATACAATACAAAGCCTGTCTCACTATACTGCACACATAACACATATATGCATAAGAAGTAACAATGGAAGTATTTCCATGTATGAAATAATCATTAACTTAACCTTCCTATGGTCTTCGGACCCGTTTTAAAATTTCAACATCAAGGAAAAGTATGTTAAAATATTTTTTTTTCTATGAAACTTCTTCTGCTTGGCTCATTTACTGTACTAAACATGTGATATGAAAATGGTACATTTCATGCGTTTGCTTCCCCCCCCCCGCATCAACATATAACACACATGGTCTTCGACCCGGCCATTGAAAGTGGAGGCTAAAAGGGACCAGAAGAGAGAGAGAGAGAGAGAGACACACACACACACACACACACAGAGAGAGAGAGAGACACAGACACAATGTCTGTGTCACTAGAGTTCACAGTAGGTTATGATACTTTTTTGCTCTTGCACCTGTGTGGGCGGAGTTTTCTCGTAGAAACCCCGGGAACACTCCGCCCATACTCATCAATAGAGGGGATATAGACAGAATAGGTCAAGGCCAGCTCAGTCTGCGGCTGACTTCCAGGGTGACAAGATGAGCAGAGAGAGCACAGCCCTGGGGTATCTGGCAGGTCTTTTTGACAACAGTGAAGAAGATGGACGTGACAGTGAAATTGAAGAGGATGTGTCTGAAGAGGAAGAGGTCAGTGATGAAGATGAAGAGGTCAGTGATGAAGATCATGAAGTGTCTGATTATGTACCGTCTGATGAGGACATTCCTGTTCCTCCAAGCGAGACTTTTATCTCAAAAAATGGTGAAATACAATGGTCCTCAACCCCTAAACGTCAAGGAAGACTGAATGCAGAGAATATTATCAAGATGACGCCAGGGCCCACCAGGATCGCAGTGACTCGAATCACAGACATCAAATCTGTTTTTGAGCTGCTCATGCCCAAGTCAATCCAGAAGATCGTTATAGAAATGACCAATCTGGAAGGGGGGCTAGTCTTTGGGGAGAACTGGAAAGAGATGGATAACACACTCTTCGAAGAATATATTGGGCTTCTCATACTGGCTGGCGTATATAGATCCAAGGATGAATCAACACAGAGCCTGTGGGATGCAGAGACAGGCAGGTCCATTTTCCGTGCAACAATGTCTCAGAAACAATTTCAAATGTTCTCCAGAACAATCCGATTCGATAATCGGGTAACACGAAGAAGAGGAGACAAGCTGGCACCAATCAGGACCCTGTGGGACAAGTGGGTAGAGCACCTTCCACTGTTCTACAACCCAGGTCCTAATGTCACAGTTGATGAAAGGCTGGTGGCATTTAGAGGCCGGTGCCCATTCAAACAATACATGCCTTCCAAGCCAGCAAAGTATGGCATAAAGATCTGGGTAGCAACAGATGCCAAATCCAGCTATGCATTGAACATGCAAGTGTATACTGGAAGGCCAGTTGGAGAAGCCCCAGAAAGGAACCAGGGCAAGCGGGTCGTGCTCGACATGGTGAAGGGTCTCAGGGGTCACAACATCACCTGTGACAATTTCTTCACCTCATACAACCTGGGACAGGAGCTGCTAAAGAAAAAGCTAACAATGATTGGAACTGTTAGAAAAAACAACTGAACTCCCTGCCGAAGTGTTGGTGATGAAGGACAGGGCCCCTCTGTCATCAAAGTTTGCCTTCACTGAAACCACAGCCCTGGTGTCATACTGCCCCAAGAAGGGCAAGAATGTTGTGCTCATGAGCACTTTGCATAAAGATGCAGAAGTCAGCGTGAGAGAGGACCAGAAACCCACCATGGTCCTCGACTACAATGGTACAAAAGGAGGAGTGGATAATCTGGACAAAGTGACAGCATGCTACAGCACCAAGAGGATGACTGCACACTGGCCTTTGGTTGTATTCTATAATATGATAGATGTTTCAGTCTACAATGCCTTCGTGATATGGAGGGAGATGTTTCCTGAGTGGAATCAGGCAAAGCTCCACAAGAGGCGCATCTTCCATGAGGAGCTGGGGAAAGCACTCGTGGTACCAGCGATTCTACAGAGGCAGCACACTCCAAGGACCTCCGCCTCTGTAGCCACAGTGAAGGCGATCCGGGAGAGGGCTTCACCCTGTACACCGATGCGTGAGGTAAGTGTGTGTCTGTGTGTGTGCATGTCAGGGGATCGGGATCAGCAAAAAGACATACTAAAGTAATCATCATCCTCATCTTTCTAGGTTGCTGCTGGGAGGAAGAGGCCAGCCGCTGCAGCCTCAGAGAACACCTCCCAGAGAACACCAGTGCCTGAGGTAAGAGTGTGTGTGTGTGTGTGTGTGTGTGTGACTGAGTGTGTGTGTGTGTGTGAGTGAGAGTGTGTGCGCGCGTGCGTGCATGTGTGTGTACACGTGTCAGAGGATGAGGGTCGGCAAAGAGAGTAATCATCATCCTCATCGTTCTAGGTTGCTGCTGGAGAGAAGAAAGTGAGGAAGAGGTGCAAGGTCTGCAAGCCGTCTGACGACGTCAAGACCACGACGACATGTGTGACATGTGCAAAACACATTTGCACTAAGCACACCATCACCACATGTCACTCATGTTTTGGCAATAATTAATACCCCCCCCCCCCCCCCATTTCACTTGTTCTTTCCTATGTTCAGAATAAGGAGTACAGTATGTACTGTATGTTTATGTTTTAATGAATGAATAAATAAATACATAAATAAATAAATAAACTTGAGTAGCTCTTTATTAAAATGAAGAACAAACTATGATTAGTTGGATTTTTGGGGTTTATAACGACTTTAGAATGGTTGAACATGAGCCGGGTCAAATTGACCCGAAGGCCCTGGGTGTGACTAAAAGACGAAAGTAATAAACATGAAATAAACTACTTTTTAATGCCCATGAATTTTAACTCCTTTCTTCACAGGTAACATGGCAGGTAAGTATTAGCCTTCTACAGCACAATTTCAATTCGTTACTTACGGACATATCAATTCCAAGGCTTAAACGAACGGAGAGAACTGTTTCGCATGCACACTGTAGGCTGCTTTTTGTTCAACTGAAAACAAGATGGAGGATAAAAACAAAACTTAAGAAAAATAAGCACTACCGAAAATGTCCACTAGGGGGTAATGGACAAGTCATGCAAACTAAACAGTGAGCAGAATACTCCTCGCCTGGTATATTAACAAGTATACCACTATTATTCAGTCCTTTTGTCCATTCTCAGATAAGAGTACAATAACCTCTGTAACAGGCCTGAGGTATGTTTTGGCAGTCCCTTGTTTCATGATCCTGACCTCAACTTTCCTCACCTTGTTGTCGTCACTAGGTATGGCTTTGACGATAAGCCCGACAGGCCACTCATTACGCCTTACTTGACTGTCCTTAAGTAAGACGACATCACCTTCTCGAATGTTGGGTCTCTCTCCTTCCCACTTCCTCCTTTTCTACAATGTCACAAGATATTCCTGCCTCCATTTCTTCCAGAAACAGTCTGCAAGACTTTGGACCTGTCTCCACTGACTTTTGTAGAGGTCTTTGAGCTTGAAGTCCCCGGGAGGTGCTGACACAACACTGGCTTTCTGAGTCAGAAGCATTGCAGGTGAAAGAACTTCAGGCGCTTCAGGGTCGGTTGAAACGGGAACTAAAGGTCTGGC
The DNA here is from genome assembly GCA_022702515.1 of Ilyophis sp. 1 JC-2022. Lineage (NCBI taxonomy): Eukaryota > Metazoa > Chordata > Actinopteri > Anguilliformes > Synaphobranchidae > Ilyophis > Ilyophis sp. 1 JC-2022. Next base: position 30,761,581 of record CM040400.1, read on the forward strand.
ATTCATTATGGCCATGACTTCCGCCATAAGAGTGGTCAATACCTCATGTGTGAGGCGAGTGGTTGAGGTTTTTAGCAGCAGACTATAAAGAATGCGTCGAACAACACCAATCATTCTCTCCCACACTCCTCCCATGTGAGATGAATGAGGTACGTTGAAAGTCCAAGTGCAGCCTTGGTCCAGCAAGTATCCTTTGATCTCTGGATCCTCAACATTGATTTTCAGTTCCTTGCAGGCTCCCACGAAGTTGGTGCCTCGGTCTGACCGGAGATGTTTGACTGGTCCTCTAATTGACAGAAATCGACGCAAGGCATTTACAAAGCTGGAAGTCGACATTGACTCAATAACCTCCAGATGAACTGCTCGGGTGCTCAGGCAAGTAAATATCACAGCCCATCTTTTGTTTTCAGCACTATTTCCTCTAGTGCGGCGGTATGTGACACCCCATGGTCCAAAAACATCCAGACCCACATGAGTGAATGGTGCATCCACAGTGAATCTGTGTGCAGGTAAGTTGGCCATTTTTTGTTCCTCTAGCCGTCCTCTCAATTTCCTGCAAGTGACACATTTATGGACTACACTGGAAATGAGCCTCTTGCCTCCAACGACCCAGAGTCCTGCTGTGCGCAATGCGCCTTCAGTGAACTGACGGCCTTGGTGAGCTACTTGATTGTGGTAATGCTTGACTAATAGAGTGGCTACATAGTGATTGGCTGGTATTATCAGAGGGTGTTTTTCCAGCTCTGACAGATCAGCTGACTGCAAGCGGCCTCCAACTCTCATCAACCCTTCCTCATCAATAAAAGGATCAAGTTTCTTGAGAGGGCTTTGGTGAGAGATCGCTTCCTCTTTTGTGAGACTCTTGAGCTCTTCTTTATAAACTTCATGCTGTACACAGTGAATAATAGCTGCCTTTGCTTGTGAGAATTCTGTAGTATGTAGGTTGACACAGTGGTGCCAGCCTGTGCAGTTTTCTGTGCGAGAAGTCCGAGAAAATGACCTTGCAATGTGAGTAAGTGTTGCCATACCTCTCACAAGGGCCTTCCAGCTTGAGAAGCGCTGAAACCTTTGTGACCCAAGAAACAGTTCTGTAGCCTTTGTGACAAGGGTAGTCACTTGTGGACGAACCTCTTCATCCAATGATGGCTCCACAAGCTCAAAGGATTCAGCTTCCTTGTATGCCTCTGAATCAGCCTGTCTCAAGAACTCTGGACCAGAAAGCCAGCTGGTGTGCCGTAGGTGAGCTGCTGGAATGAACCTGGTCCCATGATCCGCTGGATTTTGATCTGTGTTAACATGATGCCACTGTTCTGGTTTTGTGGATTTCCTGATCCGAGTCACTCTATTCGCAACATACACATAGAATCGCCGAGAGGTGTTGTGTATATAGCCCAGGACTATTCTACTATCTGTGTAGAACTTGACTCCATAAAGTTCAATGTCACTCTCTTCTGTGATCAGTTCTGCCAGTTCAACTGCTAAGATAGCCGCACAGAGTTCTAAGCGTGGGATGGTGTGAGCAGGGTATGGTGCCAGCTTTGCTTTGCCCATAATAAATCCCACATGGCACTTGCCATCAGTGTCGATGACCCTGAGGTAAGCTACAGCTGCTATTGCTGTTGTTGATGCATCCGAAAAGATGCACATCTCTCTCTTCTGAGTGCATGACAATGAAACCGGTACATAGGGCCTGTGGATTGGAAGTTGCTTGAGATCAGAGAGTGAATCAGTCCACGTCCTCCACTGTGTTTCTTTGTCTGCCGGTAGAGGTTCGTCCCATTCATATTGTTCAGAGGAAAGTTCCCTAAACCAGTGTTTTTCAACCTTTTTTGAGCCAAGGCACATTTTTTACATTAAAAAAAATCCTGAGTCACACCACCAACCAAAAGTGTTACTAATTAAGTGAAGTTAATAGGATAAGATAATTTCCCACGGCACACCTGACGATCTCTCACGGCACACTAGTGTGCCGCGGCACAGTGGTTGAAAATCACTGCCCTAAACAACGCTTTCCCCTGCATTGTAATGGGAGCAACAAATCCCAGGGGGTCATATAGGCTATTCACAGCAGAAAGTATTCCTCTCTGTGTGAAAGGCTTAACATCCTGTGCCACTTGGAATGTAAAACTGTCTGTAAGTTCCAACTCACTCCGAGGCTTCACTGGAGAGGCAGAGGGTTCATGCCGAGATCCAGGTCTTTGAGGTCGTTTGCTCTCTCCTCTGATGGGAATGCATCCATTACCTGGTTGCTATTTTGTGAAGCCTGATGTTTAACTCTGCCATCATGTTTCTTGTGCGTTTCAGAAGGTCAATGGCTTCACCTTCCCTGGCCACAGAAGTAAGTCCATCATCCACGTAGAAGTTACGATGGACAAACTGCTTCGCGTCTGAGCCATGTTCCTCCTCACCCAGTTCAGCTGCTCGTCTCAGGCTGTAGATGGCCACAGCTGGTGAAGAGCTGTTTCCAAAAACAGGCACCTTCATGCGGAACTCTGTGACTTCCTTGCTGAGGTCATTATGCTTGAACCACAGGAACCTGAGATAATTTCGGTGATCTTCCCTGACCCTAAAGCAGTAAAACATCTGCTCAACATCCACAGTGACAGCTACTTGTTCCCTACGAAAGCGCAGTAGGACGCCAATCAGCGTGTTGTTTAGGTCCGGTCCATTGAGGAGTGTGTCATTCAAGGAGATGCCTTTAAACTGGGCACTTGAATCAAATACAACACGAATTTTCCCTGGTTTCTGGGGATGATACACCCCAAATGTGGGCAAGTACCAACACTCTTCACCTGGCTTCAGTGGTGGTGCTGGTTCCGCTTGATCATTGTCAAAAATTCTTTGCATAAAATCAACAAAATGTTCTCTCATATCAGCCTTTTTCTGAAGTGTACGCTGCAGGGTAGTAAGACGTTTCAGAGCTTGGTCTCTGTTGTTTGGAAGAGAGCTACGTGGTGAGCGGAATGGCAAGGGTGTCACCCAGTGGTTTTCTTCATCCATGTAGACTTCTCTGTCCATTATTTCCAGGAAGATGCCATCCTCAACAGACAAAGCCAGTTTGTCATCATCTGGGTTTCCTTGAAAAACCTTGTCTCCAAGGTTGTCTGTGTTCATGGCAGGAGTCACCTCTTCTGGACAGAAAGGAGTGTTCGAATGATGTTGCTGTATAGGAGCACTGAATTTCTCCTTTACATGGATTGTCCCAGTACAGGGCATAAAAAAGGAGGTGCGTCCCATTATGCAGCACATTTGTCCTGAAGACGTTCACATTGGATGGCTTGTGAGCTCCTCCAAGGCAGACCTCACCCACAATTACCCAGCCTAAATCCAGGCGCTGAGCATATGGTGTGTTATGCGGGCCATTGTACTGCTCTCGTACCTTGTGAACACTCAGAATGTCCCGCCCTAGTAACAGAAAGATAGGAGCATTTGGGTCAGGTGGTGGAATTTTGTCTGTGACTGGTTTGAGATGTGGGAAGTACTGTGTGATGTCAGGTGTGGGAATTTCAGATCTGTCATCTGGCATCATATTGCACTCTAGGAGAGGGGGAAGTGCTACCTGAGTTTTCCCATCGAGTGATGCAACAATGAAATTGCTGGCTTTTCTTCCTGCTGTCTCCATTATACCCGAGCATGTCTTCAGAGTGTAGGATGATGAATCTCCACTGATGCCAAACAGTTTGAAGAACTCAGACTTCACCAATGACCGGTTACTTTGGTCGTCTAACACTGCGTACATTCTCTTAGCCTTGTCAGGGCGGTTAGGGGGGTACACATGAACTAGACAGATTTTTGAACATGATCTGGGCCCAGGACTCTTGCCGCAGATGTCTGTGCACTTAGATGTGACCTCAGGCGATGAGCCACTCGCTCCCCGCCGTGCTCTTTTTCCGTTGCCAGAGCCTCCACTGACTAAGGAGCTGGACCTGGGTGTAATGCAGAGATGTGCCTATCACTATTACACTCCTTGCACCTCACAGCTGTCTTACAGTCCTTAGCAATGTGCTTTGTAGATGCACAACACCGGAAACAGATGGACATTTCCTTCAGATAAGTTTTCCTTTCATCTAGATGCTTGCCTCTAAATCCACGGCACTTTGCTAAGGGGTGTGGCTTGTTGTGGATGGGACACTGATTGTTTGGTTCATCTGCTTTCTTTCCAGATGTGCCGTCCTGATAAACTGAAGGTGTGGTTGACACTTCCGTTTTTCTCACTGACACTGGTGTCCAATTACTGTACCCTAGAGGTTTCTCTGGCTTTGAATGACTCGAGCTACTGGATGTGGAGAATGCAAAACTCGGATCATTCCTGGTCTTTGCTTGGCTGCATATGAATCTTACAAAGAAACTGAACGGTAAGGAACGGAAAGGAAACACGACGGTCTTCTTTGTACTTGGAGCCTTGCATGACCCAGCGTTCCTGCAAGCCATAAGGTAGCTTTTCGACTATAGGATTGACTCCTCTAGCAGTGTCGAGATATGTCAAACCAGGTAGATGCCCGCCTGACTTTGCTGACTCTACCTCCAGAAGTATGTCTCCTAATTCTCTGAGCCGCTGGCTATCCTTGTTGGAGATTCTGGGAAAAGTCTCTAGTTTTTGTAGCAGGGCATGTTCAATCATCTCAGGACAGCCGTAACTGTCCTCTAATCGCTGCCAAATCATTTGGACGCCTGCTGTTGGATTGTGGACGTGTGCCGACCTGATCCGCAACGCTTGTGAAGATGACTCTGGGCCGAGCCACTTAGGGAGTAAGTTAAGCTCCTCTCTGGCTGTTAGATTGAGCTCTCCTGTGACATCTTGAAAAGACGCTTTCCACGCCCAGTAGTTTTCCGGACGGTCATCAAATTTCAACAGCCCAGAACTCACCATCTCTCTCCTGACCAGGTATTTTGCAAAGTCCGTCATTTGTGGTGTTTCACATGCATAGTCTCTAAGGCTAGGTGTGTGAGACCTTGGTGGAGGGGGATAACCTGAATAATCTGCTCGTTGCGCGTTATCTACCATCTCGTCTTTAATGCACAACTTTGACAGAATATTCTCTGCCTTTGCGGGTGGACTGCTGTTAACTGCATTTCGATGAAGGTTTTCTGCATGTGTGGGTGTAACAGGCAGTAGCTGTGAGACTGGAGCTTGTTGTTGAGTGTGTGATAGTAAGGAGTGAGTCTGCACATACTCACTAGTACGTTGAGCACGATCTTCAGCAGTTATCTGGGCTAAATCCCCGAGAGGTTCCTCTTCCATTTCAGCTGCTGCTACGTAGACTGCTGCTTCAGCTGAAGCTGCATTGGCACTCCTCTGTTTTTGTAGCACGTACAGACTGGCTTCAATTCTAGCTTTCTCCCTCATCATAGCTGCCTCTTCTTCCGCATAGGAGACCTCTACACGAGCTGCCTCTGCTTTAGCTCTTGCTTTGGTCGCTGCAGCACTGGCTGAAGACCTGCTTGATTTCCCTGATGACTTGCTGGAGAATTGTGACCTGGTCTCAAACGTTTTCTGTGTCTGATCCACCTCATTTTGTTGCTCCATGATGTGTCTATCCACTTGTTGCTGTTTTCAAGAGCTATGAACAAAGTGTGCTGATTACAGTATGATTCCACTGTCTTCGCCCGCTGTAGTTTGATGTCCTTTTACTATTCTGTCCTCACGATTGCGTGTCTGAGCAAGGCTAGACAGATAGCGAACAAAAACTCCAATAAACCGTGTTCTTGAAAAAGGTGGCTTTACTGGTGGTCGTTTATGTAAAACTGAAAATACAATACAAAGCCTGTCTCACTATACTGCACACATAACACATATATGCATAAGAAGTAACAATGGAAGTATTTCCATGTATGAAATAATCATTAACTTAAGTAATAAACATGAAATAAACTACTTTTTAATGCCCATGAATTTTAACTCCTTTCTTCACAGGTAACATGGCAGGTTAGCTAGGTAACATTAGCCTTCTACAGCACAATTTCAATTCGTTACTTACGGACATATCAATTCCAAGGCTTAAACGAACGGAGAGAACTGTTTCGCATGCACACTGTAGGCTGCTTTTTGTTCAACTGAAAACAAGATGGAGGATAAAAACGAAACTTAAGAAAAATAAGCACTACCGAAAATGTCCACTAGGTAACGGACAAGTCATGCAAACTAAACAGTGAGCAGAATAACCCCAGTCTGAGCCTACCATCCCGAGACTGGAGCTATGTGCCGCCGTCTTAGCTGTAGAGATGGCGGAGCTCATCCAAGATGAACTTGACGTCAAGCTGAACGAAACCAAGTTCTACTCCGACAGCAAAGTAGTCTTAGGCTACATATACAACGAGACTAAGAGATTCTACGTCTATGTCCACAACAGAGTGCAGCGAATCCGCCAGTCCACAAAACCAGCTCAATGGAACTATGTACGCACAGACGACAATCCAGCTGACCATGCATCTCGCTCAGTGCCTGCATCACGCCTGGGGCAGACAACATGGTTTACCGGACCTACCTTCTTGCGAAAACCACCTGCGGAAAAAACTGAAAAAGGTCAGTCATTTGAGTTAGTTGAACCTGAAAATGACAACGAAATCCGTCCACAAGTAAAAACCTACGCCACACAGCTGAAAGAGAACGGTCTTACCACACAAAGATTTCAGCGTTTCTCTACTTTCAGCTCTCTCGTAAGGGGTGTAGCACTCCTGATCCACATTGCACGATCGTGCAAACAGAACAATGTCAGCAAATGCAAAGGGTGGCACAAATGTAACTCACCTCGCACACCAGACGAGCTGTCCCAAGCAGAAGATGTTGTCATCAGAGCTACACAACGAGCAGCCTTCCCAAAATAATTTGCAGCCCTCCAACAAGGCAAACAAATCCACAAGAGCAGCAGTCTTCAGCCGCTCAGTCCAATTCTCGAGGGTCATCTAATCTGCGTCGGAGGCCGGCTGAAGCATGCACTCTTGAATGCGGGAGAAAAGAACCCAACAATCTTACCCAAAGACAGCCACGTCTCCTTACTGCTGGCAAGACACCATCACAACCAGGTGAAACACCAAGGTCGCCACCTGACGGAGGGAGCAGTAAGAGCTGCAGGCCTGTGGATCTTGGGTGGAAAGACACTGATCAACTCAGTAATACACAAAATGTGTGACCTGCAGAAAGCTCCGCAGAAAACTCCAAGAGCAACGTATGGCAGACTTACCTCCAGAGCGCCTCCAAACCTGCCCCCCTTTTACCTACGTGGGGCTGGACGTCTTCGGGCCCTGGTCCGTTGTCACTAGACGCACACGAGGAGGACAAGCAGATAGCAAGCAGTGGGCAGTAAATCTTCAGCTGCATGAGTTCGAGAGCTGTCCACATTAAAGTGATCGAGTTGCTGAACACATCATGTTGCATCAACGCTCTCAGGCGCTTCTTCTCAATCAGAGGACCTGCAAAACAGCTGAGATCAGACTGCGGTACTAACTTTATAGGAGCCTGCAATGAGTTGGGTCTGAGCATAGACCAGAGCGACAGCAGCGTACAGAGGTTCCTTAGCCAAAGAGGGTGCTCTTGGGAGTTCAACCCCCCTCACAGCTCACACATGGGTGGCTCTTGGGAGCGTATGATCGGCATGGCTCGAAGGATCTTCGATTCCATGTTGCTCCAAGAGAACATCCACCTGACCCATGAAGTATTATGCACACTCATGGCCGAAGTGACAGGGATTATGAACTCAAGACCACTCATCCCCGTATCCACCGACCCAGACTCTCCATTCATACTTTCGCCTTCTATGATCCTCACCCAGAAGGCCGCAGTCTCACCCCCTCTAGGAGACTTCACAGAAAAGGATCTCTACACCAAACAAGTTTGTTCAAGCTCTGGCCAACCAGTTCTGGGCACGTTGGAGTCGCGAATATCTACCAACTTTGCAAAAAAGACAGAAGTGGACAGAGTCCAAAAGAAACCTTCAGGAAGGAGATGTCGTCTTGCTGAAGGACAATCAAGTTGCTCGCAACAACTGGCCGACGGCTAGGATCACCGCCACCTTCCCTGGAAAAGACGAAAGAGTTCGGAAGGTGGAAGTGAAGACCATGGACCAAGGTTGTGCTAAGACCTTCTGCAGACCGGTCACTGAATTAGTTCTGCTTCTACCAACAGAGGACTGATGTTCAGAACCCGCATAGTAATAAGATAGTGACCTCATTAAGGTCAAGCGGGGAGTGTGTTGACATTTGGTGTTGATTTAACACATTTTTAAAAAAACGTAATTGTAACGTTTATGTCATTTCTTTAAGAGAAACTTTATTTTGACAGACACTTCTTACAGAAGGACTTTATTTTGAAAAGCCCTCTCCTGAAGGAAGAGGAAGTGTAACTGCGATGAGGAAAAGCAGGAAGAGATTACTCCTCGTTGTACTGATAACAGTAGCTGTCGTAAAGAGAGGGGTTGACGGCAGTAGGCACGTGACGTGTGATGGAGTGGCAGTTCAAGTAAAGAGACTCAACTGAGAACAACTTGTGAGACTACGTTATTACTTATCAACATAACATTACATGGTACCAGGATTTATAGAACACACGATAAGGACATACTACAACGATGGATGGAATAAAACCCCCGGGTAATCTGCTACTAGATGGAAATGTGGACGAAAATTGGCGAACCTTCAAGCAACGCTTTCTTCTCTACGTCACAGCGATTGGCGCTTCGACTAGCACTGAAACACGTAAAGTAGCTTTGTTGCTAACAGTGGCTGGCGCGCAAGCTATAGAAGTGTATAATACATTTACGTTTGCTGAAGCTGGAGACAAGTTTAAGCTGGACAAAGTGTTGCAACAGTTCGACAATTATTGCACACCTAAGAAGAATGAAATCTACGAGAGATTTGTGTTTCGTTCCCGTGTGCAAAAGCAAGGAGAGTCCTTTGATGTTTTCTTGACTGATTTAAAAATAAAAGCACAAACATGCAACTTTGGACAACTCAAGGAATCGATGATTAGAGATCAACTCGTTTTTGGAATACTGGACAAGAAGGTGAGAGAGAGAATGCTTAGAGACAGTGAACTAACTCTGGATGCTGCAGTGAAAATGTGTCACGCTAGTGAACTTTCAGCCATGCACACGAAAACATTCGGAGAGAGGACCACCGCAGTAGCGAGCGCGAGTGCGCTAGGACTGGAGGATCTGTCGGTGGGTGTCGTAAACAAAAGGGACACAAGAGGGCGCGCCGAGTCAAGAAATGCGACGCAATATGAATGCAGACGGTGTGGTAACCGACATGCCGCGAGACAGTGTCCTGCGTACGGAAAGAACTGTGCGAAATGTAAAGGCAGAAATCACTTTGCTAAGATGTGTTTTTGGGAGGAAAAAACTGAAGGTAAAAAGACAGTACATGCTATTGAGACTGAAGAGACAGAATCAGAGACATTGTTTATTGGAACGGTGCAAAGCGAGTCAAACAGTGTCAAAAGTATAGTAGACGAAGTGCATTCTGTAGGAGTAATGACAGAAGTTTGGATAGCTCCCTTGCTGGTAAATGACACTATAGTACCGTTTAAGCTAGATACAGGTGCTAAAGCAAACCTTATAAGCTGGAGTGATGCACGGAGTCTCAAAGTGAGACCTAAAATACTAAACAAGACAGTGGCTTTGAAGGCATACAATGGACAAAGCATTGAAACTAAAGGAACATGCAGGCTGAATGTTAAGGTAAAGAATCGCATTCACCCACTGATGTTTGTGATAGTGCCTGATGGACATGAATCGTTGCTGGGGGATAAGGCTTGTCTGGACTTGGGCTTGGTGAAAAGAGTCTATACCATCAACGACCTGGACTCTGTGGAGAGTGCCCACCAGAGCAGTACAAACCTGACTCACAATGCCATAGCAGACAAATACGCAGATGTGTTTCAGGGTTTCGGAGCACTACCTTGTACATACTCTATCAAACTAAGGGATGATGCTCAACCAGTGATTCACGCTCCCAGGAGAGTTCCAGTGGCTCTCCGTGATAGACTGAGGACAGAGCTAGACCGCATGGAGGGACTTGGCGTCATAAAGAAGACCGAGGAACCCACCGACTGGGTAAATTCCATGGTCTGTGTCAGCTCAAAGAAAAATGATAAGTTGCGTGTCTGCATGGATCCCAAGGACCTTAATGCCAATATCAGGAGAGAGCATTATCAAATACCAAAGAGAGAGGAAATAGTCAGTGAAATGACAGGAGCAAAGTACTTTTCCAAGATGGACGCCTCTAATGGGTTTTGGCAGCTAAGACTGGATGAAGAGAGTGCTAAGCTGTGTACTTTTAACACTCCCTTCGGTCGGTACTCGTACCAGCGTTTGCCCTTTGGTATTAGCTCCGCCCCAGAAATCTTCCACAGAGCGATGGAGCAGATGATCGAGGGGCTAGATGGCGTCAGGGTGTATGTGGATGATCTGGTGGTTTGGGGCTCCACTCAGGAAGAGCATGACACCAGATTGGAGGAAACACTACAGAGAATACAACACTACGGACTCAAGCTAAACAGAGACAAATGTCGGTTTGGAGTCAGCGAGATCACATTCCTCGGGGACAAGATCTCTGCGGAAGGGGTGCAGCCAGACAAGACAAAGGTACAGGCTATACACGACATGGAGAAGCCAAAGGACAAGAAAGGAGTGCAGCGTGCCCTGGGTATGGTTAATTACTTAGGAAAATTCATTCCAAACCTAGCCGTGAAGACGGCTCATCTGAGAAAGCTGTTACAGCGAGAGACTGAGTTCCAGTGGGGACATGAACATGAGACAGAATGGAAGGGACTGTTAGAGGTTTTAGCAGGTGAACCACTACTGATGTTCTTCTGTCCTGAGAAGAGGACAAAAGTGTCCACAGACGCTTCTAAGGATGGTTTAGGGGCTGTCCTCCTGCAGGAAGAGGAGGGAGCATGGCGGCCAGTGGCGTATGCATCGCGCTCCATGACGGCAACAGAATGCCGTTATGCACAAATAGAGAAGGAGTGCCTTGGCTTGGCATTTGGGTGTGAAAAATTTCATACCTACATCTATGGACTCCCTAAATTTATCCTGGAAACTGACCATAAGCCACTGCTTGGGATTGCAAAGAAGAACCTATGTGACATGTCGCCACGGATACAGCGGTTAATGATGAGGCTGCAGCGTTATGATTTTGAGCTTACATATGTGCCAGGAACGCAAATGTTCATCGCAGATACACTGTCCAGGGCTGCGCCGTGTGTCGCACAAACAAGTGAGTCAGAAGAGGATGTGACTCTTCATGTGGATATGGTCTATGCAGCGTTGCCTGCCACACAGGAGCAACTATCAAAAATAGCCAAAGAGACATCCGAGGACCCTGTTCTGAGGAAAGTGATGGGACATCTCCAAGAGGGCTGGATAAAAGGGTCATGTAAGCAGTATTATCAGATTCAGTCGGAGCTCTCTGTGGTAGATGGACTTTTGCTCAAGGGTGACAGGATTGTGGTGCCCACATCTATGCGACGTGAAATGCTCAACAGGATACACGAAGGGCACCTGGGTGCAGAAAAGTCCAAGAGGAGAGCACGGGAAGCACTCTACTGGCCAAACATGAACTCTGATATTGACCAGCTGACCAGTGAGTGTGCTACATGTCAGGAGTATCACTACAAGCAGACAAAAGAGCCCCTCATTCCCACAGAGCTCCCTACACAACCGTGGGAGAAGGTAGGAACAGATATATTTCATTATGAGGGTAAAGACTATTTGTTAGTTATTGATTATTATTCCAATTATCCTGAGATAGCTCTCTTATCCAGTACCACATCAAAAGCTGTGATAACTCACCTGAAGTCAATCTTTGCCAGACAGGGCATCCCGCAAACTCTAGTCTCTGATAATGGCCCGCCTTATGCCAGTTATGAGTTTCAGTCATTTGCTTCAGAGTATGAGTTCAGTCATGAAACATCCAGTCCTCTCTATCCTCAGGCCAACGGGAAAGCGGAAAAAGGGGTGCAGATTGTGAAAAGACTACTAAAGAAAGCAGCACATAGCAACACTGACCCGTACCTAGCCCTGATGGCATACAGGGCGGCCCCGCTGGAAAGCGGCAAGTCTCCAGCTGAGCTCTTGCTGGGTCGAAACATACGTACGCGACTGCCCAGGTATGTCACATATGAACACAGAGATGAGGTGTGGGCTGACAAAGCTAGAAAGCTACAGCAGAAACAGAAGACTTGTTATGATCGCACAGCCACAGCTCTTGTGCCCCTACAGGAGAAAGATGTAGTTCGCATTGAAGGGCCTGGCTCATGGCCAAAAAGAGCCACCGTTCTACAACAGGTCGCCCCCAGGTCGTACAGTGTCATGACGGAGAATGGCAATGTGATTCGCAGAAATAGGAGGCACTTGCTCAAAACCACAGAAACCTTTCACCCTCAGGTGGACGGAGAGGAGGAAGCGACAATAGGAATCCAACAACGTGAGGAGGATGAAATGAGAGCAAGTGATGAAGGACACTGTTGTGACAATGCGACAGGAGACATGTGTGGCACAGACAGGGACCTAATGGACACAAACAGGGGGGCGCAGCATACACCAGTGCAACTACGCAGGTCACAGCGCACCAGAAACCCTGTAGTTAGACTGGACCTGTAGACATGGACTAAAAAGACTGTTCATTGAATGATGGGTGGGGGTAATGTTCATTACTACCTGAGATGTTTCTAATGTGTAGTTTACACTGACTATGTTCATATGCTGTTCTGTTGTTGTTGTTTTAATTTATATGATAAGCTATCTATTGTTCATTGAGGGGGGAAGATGTACTGATAACAGTAGCTGTCGTAAAGAGAGGGGTTGACGGCAGTAGGCACGTGACGTGTGATGGAGTGGCAGTTCAAGTAAAGAGACTCAACTGAGAACAACTTGTGAGACTACGTTATTACTTATCAACATAACATTACACTCGTGTTTGCTAGTGTTCAGCTCTCTGTTAATCTACCTACCAACACTAAGGAGGCAATGCCGTGAGTTAATAATTTATGTTACATAAATAAGTTAATGTTGCAACAATATTTCATTGATAAATAACATGGTTATTTTGCATTAAAAAACGATTTATTTTACAAGCTATTTACATTGAAAGGAGGACAGGACAGCATGTGATATTGTTCTGTTTGTGTTTATTTCAGTGTTTATTTCAGTTTTTACTCCATGTCCTTGGACCAAATGAAGAGCCTACAGTAAATGGTCAACCTTACTACACGTCTCTGTCATTCTTGGAGTGGAGTTTAGCTTGCCGTTGAGCTGAAGTAAACGCACACTTTAGTAGGAACAGCATATCCATCTATCCATTTCCATCTATTCCGATGAGGGGATTAAATGGGTGGCGTTCAAATTATTACTGGGCTCAGTCCTATTGGGCACAGGTCGTTTATGACGCCATGAACGACCTGACGTAATGGCCAATACATGTTTTAATGTCATGCACATCTCCTCCCATAGTTAGAGGCAAATAAAAACAGCCTCTTTGAGTCTGAGCAAAACAATCGTTTTGCCATAGAGAACATTTGTCTGCATTATCAATAGTTTTTTAATCCTTAGCTGTAGTTATTTTGCTATTTTTCCATTCTTAATCCCTGTACCAACCTTATGCCTCTCCCAGTCTCTCTCCTTCTTTAACCCGCTATTTAATTTCTCCCACCTTCTCTATCCCTTTGTGGTGGTGCTACCTAGCTGTCTAGCTAGCAAGGCTACTTTAGTCCTAGAGCTAAGTTAAGAGTTATAAGTTAGTTGTCATTATTGCCTCTGTTTGTTTGCATTGTAAGCATGCCAAATATACCCCATGTATGTGCCCTCCTTGGATGCACAAAGTGGAGGCTAAGCGCATCCATGTGAAAAAATCTCATATCATTTTATGTGGATGCTCTATTAATGCCCATTATTTTGGAATGAGATGTTGGATGAGCAGGTGTCCATAGAGTTTTGGCCATGTAGTGTATATTCCAAAATAATTTCAGCACAGAAATGTTGCAGAGATAAGATAATTTATAGAAACAGGGTTTCCAGGAGGATTTACCAAAAAGTGTCCCACTATACCTTAGTTCCCCCTGACAACGTATCATAAAACTGTGTTTAGGGTAGAGATGGCATATCATATTGATATGTACAATTTCTAAAGCAGTCAGTCTACTGTACCATTTATTTTGCACTCTGATCAAGGATATCGCCTCTCTTGCTCTGGCATCCTCCTCATTCTCCATTGTAGATACCGTATAGATAATCTGGGGAAAATATTATGGAAATGAGGCTGAGAAAACACCCGCCCAAAACAGCATAGCATACAAAGGAGAGAGTATGAATACTGCTAACATTTGATTAAAAAACATGGCTATAATTTTATCTATAGGTTTAGCATTTTATACACGGCTTAATTCATATGGTTATCCAAAAATACATAATGAAGTGATCACTACATCTTACCTGCAAGCTTTAAAATGCATCCTTTGTAACCTTAGCTAGAAAAACCTTGTCGCGGTGGATTTTCCCACAGAGCATGATGAGATGTTTATTGTTTTTTTCGAATTCTTCTTCAGGTTTAAAATGTTTGCTGTATGATATGGGGGCAATTTGCATGACGTCGTCGTTCACAAATCTAACAAGCATACGTTAGCACATAAATTAAAGTTACCAGTAACGTCAATGTTAACTATTATTAAGCTAGCTAACTTTGGTTAATAACGTTAGCTCAGGTTCTGATAAAACTCTTCAAACAAAATATATAACGTTAACTTGCTGATAATTTAAATAAAGATAACGTAGGCTACTTAACTAACAACGAAGTTGATCATTAAGTTAGGTAGCGTTGTGCTTCACTTCCGGATTCCAAGATAGTTTCCAGCCCAAACCACTGCCATTCGCATATTTTTATCGGTTAAAAACATTACATTCGTATTCCTGACGACAGATAACTATTCTGTCATGGATATGGTCAAAATGTGTGGCCGTTATTTACTGAAACGATCCCGTTTTAGCCGTGAAAATGACCCATAAACACAGAGGAATGGTTGACGATAGCTAGGTCGTCTTAGAATCTTTATCTCCAGAGAACCTAACGGTAAGCTTCAGTAAGCTGTTTTCAAACGTTAATTACATCACCCGGATCTTTTTTTGCAGCCCAGATAAAAATTATTGAGCAGATGAATGATTAGGTCATCTTAGAATCTTCATCTCCACAGCTCTAGCAAGCAGGCAGCGTCGTTATAGCAACAGACGCTGTTTTAGAACGTCAAGTACGTCACAGAGGGTTTTAACAGCAGTTTCAGAACGTGAATACGTCACCCGGATCAATTTGTTGTCACAGCCCCTCATTTCCAAAAATCATCAGTTTTAATAAAAACCGCAGCACATGAAAACCCGCTTTGTGGAAAAGGTACTAGTCCATTTAAATGTATGATGTGTTCTAATTGGGTGAGAAACTATACAACGCTGTAAAATGTTTGTAGAAGAGCGCAAAAATAGTCTTACGAAAATGCTAACGATTTTGACTAATAATTTTAATAAAAACTACCTAACAGATTTTTATGAAAATTTCAGGAGTAGTTTGAATACCGTGTTTGCCATGCCAAAAGATTTTTCATGTATATTGGTCCCAGAACAGCGAAAAGAGAGACTGTTGATTCATTCCACAACCATTATCTAGGGTGGGCATTCCATAAAACATCAGCACAAGGTTCTATGTAACACCAGGGTAACATTCTGGGAACCTTCCTCTTGTGCTCTACAAACATTTTATATAACATCAGTGCACCATTCTAGGTGCATTCCAATTTCCATGTAATGTAGGGGGGAATGACGTTCCAGGAAAATGCCAGGGAAGCTCATTTTAATGGTTTAAATGCAGGGTTTAAGTGCCTAACTCAAGGGCTCACCTTCAGCATTTTGGAGAGTGTTTTTGTCTTTTTAGTATTTTGCCTGTATTAGACATTATTTAGTGATCACTGATAGGGAAGCAAGGTTGGAGATTGAGAATTCTAGCAGAGCAGATATAGGCTGAAAGTAAATCTACAGCTTTCAGGTTATGGTACATAGTGCAACACAAGGAGGGTTTAAGGGTACTCCAGGGGGAGCTCTACAACAACTACTTCCATACAAGATTTACACTTCCTCAATTTAGATCCTGCCGATGCCGGGACTCAAACTTGTGATCCTTTCCTCAAGAGCTTGCACCTCTGCCCATTACACCACGGTCTTGTGATGATTGAGCTCCAGTCAGAAAACACACGACCAACCTATAATGCAGGACTTTGGTTGTATCAAAAAATACTTGTATTTTCAATTGTATTCACAAATATTACATTACCAAATAGGAGAACTAATCAAAACGTTTGTGACTGTCATTTTATGTAGCTTGTGGGTTACCTTAACACATTTTATAGGGTAGAAAATCATGATGACATCTATCTGTGCAAAAGAAATATTGCAAGTATTGTATAAGTGATTTTTAAAGGATGTTGTAGCTGTCCCTTTCAATAATAAATATATTTAAAAATGAAATTTTTTATCTTGAGAATCTTATGCTTTCACTTGAATTGGGTTTAATTGTGTTTAATTAGCTAAAACTATATTTCTCTCAAGTCTGGCCCTTCGCTGACATTACACTCACATACAGAGGGGTGACAAATTAAAGTAAACACTGGGTAAATGAGGAATACATATGTTATACATAGGGCTCTGGCAGCTATGGTTATGGTCTGGGGTGCATTTCCTAGCATGGTTTAGGTCCACTCATCCTCTTACAGTGCCAGTTACACAAAATGAAATACCCAACCATTTTTAAAGGGTAACAAAACACGCTGGTTTCGCCCACTTTTGAAATTAGAAAAATGCCTAAATCTGGGCATGATAAGGTAATAATACAGGGGCTGAGCTCCAGGTATCAAACCACGCCCCAGCAATTTTATTTCACTAGTAGCCAAAAGCTAATTTTTACTCTGGACAGCACTCATAGTGGCTGCTTTGTTTCTCTCTCTCTCTCGCTACCTGTCACTCATACACACAAAATACGGTAGCTCAAGCTGCTGCCAAGCCCCCGTTTGAGCTTATAATGATGCGGGCAGCAAACAAAAAATCACACACTGTCCAAATAGTTACCCACGCCATGTAGGCTACTCATTTCACCGTTTTAGCCGTCAGTGTGTACAGGATCGGTTGTCAAAACCTACCTTTAGAATAATTTTGCTTGCGTCATAAAAAAAACACCCGTACATATCTTTACGTATTGATGCCTACATTATTGTACGCATAAATATGTTCACGTATATACACATTGCAAGACGTACTAATGCTTACGAATCTCCTCTCAGCAGCTAGAGAGTTCCCTGGTTCAACCAAAACAAGATGTCTGACATTCCTTTTATTCTCAGTAGAAATGCAATATTTGAGAGTTTTTTCTAGCTAGAGATTAGCATTTTATTTTCATAATCTTCGTTCAGTGAATGTATATGATCTTTAGTTTGTTAGTTATTACGAAGGTCTCGCCAGAAGATTGTTGGAATGTAAGAATACAAGTCTCGGGCGCTATTTGCCCTACCCCTACAACCTATCTCAGGAATGATTGTCCCCTCATCACTTTCCCTATCACAATCAATGTAAGGCTCTTTGCAATATGGTACATTTGCTATATAGTACAGCTAATTAATTTGATTAGACATACTTTAGACTAGAGTATGTTTGTTTTGTAGTTTTAAATTAGCTGCCCATGGCAATCACCAGTTTTGTCATTGTATTAATTATTTATTTATTAGCTAAGCCTAAGACAACAAGACATTATAAACTATAAAATCAACTAAGAATTAAGAAACAGAAAACAAGCGAAAAACAGTACTGGTACTCGATTGGTAAGTCAGTCAAGGTGGAGTCTGAAAAGGTGTGTCTTCAGACCACGACGGAAAGCAGGTAGTGTTTGAGCAGAACATAGAGGAGTGAGAAGTTTGTTCCACCACTGGGAATCTAGGGTGGAGAAGCTCCGCAGTCCGGACGAGCAGAGCGAAGTGGTCGAGCTGGAGATTAGTGTTGTATTGTATTGTGTTGTGTTGTATGTCCTGCAGGTAGTTTGGCTGCAGCGTAGGCCAGGGTCAAAACTCAGGAGTCAGCCACCATAGTACCATCAACGGTGATGGAGAGGGCTTGCAGTGGGGAGGTCCTGTGAGGTATGAAGCGCAGTTCCACATTGTCAAGGTTTAGCTTCAGGTGATGAGTAGCCATCCACATAGAAATGTCAGCCAGGCAGGCATATATCCTCTCCTTAACCTGTTAGGTAGAGGGGCAATGAGAAATAGTGCTATATAAGCAAAATGTCCAATAAAAAAACAATGGTATACTGAAATAAAGCAGTACAGG
The DNA here is from genome assembly GCA_022702515.1 of Ilyophis sp. 1 JC-2022. Classification (NCBI taxonomy): domain Eukaryota; kingdom Metazoa; phylum Chordata; class Actinopteri; order Anguilliformes; family Synaphobranchidae; genus Ilyophis; species Ilyophis sp. 1 JC-2022. The sequence continues at coordinate 30,779,925 of CM040400.1, forward strand.
TCTAAATAATACATTAACCAAAATGTCAGTAACATGGCAAGTGTTGATGTATAAATCACTGTTAACATACTCCTAAAATGCTATTTCAAAAAGCAAGACTTGCATGCTAACAATTAATTCAGGGAGCAAAGATGCAATCTAGACAGGCGAGTCTTGAGTCTACGCCAGAAGATGGTCAAAAGGGCAGAAGGGCCAAGACCAGGGCCCTCATTTATAAAAAGTATTTTTGATCAAATTTGATCTTACGTGTGGCGTACATAGAAAATCACGACAAAGTAGTGATTTATAAAATTTCAACGTGACTCCATTTGACTGTGGAAATGGTCGTAGCTCCATGTCAGGTCTTCACTTGGCATGTAAAATTATCGGTGTTGTTATCAGCCTACAAAATGAGTTTAATTCTAAATTGAAAAGGAAATTGATAGCCTAATTACTGAATTTTAAGTCTTCCTTACATTATATACCATGATTGTATGACATGCGGAAACTTGTAAATTGAGGCATGGTGAATGCGAGATTCATTATGATTCACGAAGTGTTACTCATTAAAGACAACATAATGTATCCTATAAATAGTCTACTGTAAGCAAACAATTAACACTCAACCATGGCTATGCTAGCTTTATTGGAGGATGTGGCAAACCATGCGTTCAATTTGAAGTTTATTTGAGATTTATAGACAGAAGGCACATACGACAAACGTACACTATTTCAAACAAGTGCAGCCAATTTTATAAATAATGCTCACATCCATTTAAAGAAATGTGCTTACGTGAAAGTTAAAGATGACATCCAAGTACTTTTTTATGAATGAGGCCCCAGGAGCTGAGTGGAGTAGGTGGTAAGAAATGGGCAGATTCTTCAGATGTTGCAGAGGAAGAATCTGCACACCTGGTTCACCAATGCTATGTTCTCAGCAAAGGTAAGGTTGTTGAAAAACATCACTCTGAGGTTGATTGCAGACTGGGTGGCAGTCACTATCACTATAGTGCTGTCCAAGGTGATGGAGAGGTCCCGTAACAGAGAGGACTTTTTAGACCAGACTAAGCTGTGTTAGCTGTTCATCCCGGATGAAATGCCACAAGGCAGGCTAAGATGCGTGAATAGACCTGTGTGTTAGATGTGGGGAAGAGAGAAATAGTTGAGTATTACAAAGTCATCTGCAGTTAGCAAGAGGGATGTGGGTGGATTGATGAGGGGAAGGACAACAGTTTACGTGGGTTACAGCATGTCGCTTGAATGACGCTTACTTAAAATTGGACTCTGTCACTCACTTATAGCATATTCAAGCATTACTAATAAAATGAGTACACTTACAATTACTCTATAGAATTGCTTCTCAAGCTTCTGGATTTGATAATTGTTTTCATGTTCATTTTAATTAGCCTTTTGTTTTATTTATCCATTGTTTTTATATATTTTACTTTAACTGTGTAATAGTCTTTTACAGTAAAAAGGTGCTTGAAATAAAATTGCATTATTATTATTATTATTATAAATAACAACAGTGGGTATTTTGTAGATCGAAATTTTATATCTGCTGTGTACCATGCTTGAGAGATTGAGTTGGCTTAAACTAACAACAAAATAAATAACAGGATTCCTAAATGCTTACGAAGGTAATACCATATGCAAAAGGTCTGTAAAAATCTTGTAAAAATCACATTTGCCATATACAAAACTTATAAAATAAATATGTGGTAGAGAGCTAGCATATACATTTCATGCTAAAATTAAATAGTTCCCTAATACTTGGTACTCCTTATAAAAAAAACATTGAGAGATTGTATAATAATTGTATAGAAATATATAATATAATAGGCTACTAATCAACATGCTTTTTATAAAACTTTGCAAGTATGATCATATATGATTTTTACAGACCTTTTGCATATGGGAAACCTCGGTTTTATGAAGGAAGTTCAACCATCGAGATAAATAAGAAGAACTGGAGACAGCTTCCACTTACCGGTTTCATGGATTCCTATGGGAGCTGCTCATTGCGAATATATATAGCTGCAGCTGCAGACTCCAAGAAACGCCCTCCAAGACACGCCCCTCCCTACAAGATACGCCCCTTCAGATATATATATCTCGAGTTGAATATGGTTCGTAGGTTGGGCGGGTGTTTAAAAAACAAAACCGAGGGAATTTCATCACATGGAGTTGGCACTTGGCAACCTTACAGCTGAACGGATCTGACAGAGAAAAGTAAATCAATTAATAATTAAAAATTACAGATACGGACTGAGATAGTGGATGAAACTTTCACAACAGCCATCGCTACGTTATAATAGCAACGCTTCTGTCCTACGTAAGTTAGTTTGCTGAATCGCTTTAGTTTATCTAGCAAGTGATCATGCATGTAGCTAGCTAGATATAGCACATTCAGTTCCAGAAGGAAACTAACTGACGTTAGTTAGTTCAGCTGCTTATTGTCAGAGAGCAATGCAGGGCAACGTTAATGTTTAATGACGTCATGCTGTATCTGTGTGGAATTGTGTATTTTTTGTTTTTCAAGATAGTCTTACCCAATAAAAACCTATTTCATCACTTCAGTTTCCTTTCATTGTATGCAAGCAGACCTCACAATAAAGATTCTTATTATAACGTGTGTATTTGCTTAATTTTTCACGTTGATTGTGTACATTTCTAGACTAATAGGCTACTACCAAGCCCAGATATGCCACATCTTCAACAATGACAGGTGGATATAATTGGAGAAATCTGGCTCAGTCGGCTGAGGTCATTAGACTACGTAAATTATGCCGTTACCAGCCTATTCGTTAATTTCCCGCAATGTCACGTGCAATTATTAAAAAATACAAAGTTTGTTCAAAAACACGTCTAATCCAGTGCTGAAATTAGCTACTAAAGTGATGTGTCAAAGAATGTTGTGATATCAGTCAGACACCGTCTGCCAAGCACAACTTGTTCTTCCCTGCAGAGAGGGTATACAGTGAGCACCATAATTCATTGGACAGGACATTTTTTGTTATTTTGGTTCTGTACTCTAGCACTTTAAGCTTGATGTAGAATACTTTATAATAATGTAGAATAAAGTAATAATTTTAAATATTTGGTCGCATATCCTTTGCGTGCCATGACTTCCTGATGTCTGTGACCCAACAATATCAAAAGACTCTTGATATCTTATTTGCTGGTACTCTTACAAGCGATACTATAACATCTCTGCATTTCAATGGATCTCTATGGGAATTGGGGGATGGAACTAGATTTAGCTGTAAATTACACTGGAACAGTATGGAACACATGGTTGGCTAAATGGCTCTAAGTCATCAAGGGTCTGACGTATCAAACAAGCCTTAAACCAGATATGAAGTAGATATGGATGGATAACTTGAAGGGTTGTTTCTCCTGACAAATTTTCTTATTGAACTCTATGGGAAAATAAGTCAGGAGAAGAAACCCTTCAAGTTATCATTGTCATTGTATCCTTTCAAACTCAAAGCGCTAGAGTACAGAACCAAAATAACAAAAAATGTGTCACTGTCCAATTAATTATGGTGCTCATTGTATATAGTACCGGAGACTAAATAATTTGACAGGAGAAGGTTTATTAGGAGCAGGATAAGGTCAGTGAATCCAGCAAACATTACCTTTGTTCTGACTTTTTTTTTTAATGGGTACTTATACCACTTTTAGGAAAACATCTAGGTCTTGGGTTACCCCAGACCTTAGAATGGCCATCCAACTTTGTGGCAGCAGTTTGGGGAAGGCCCTTTCCTGTTCCAGCATGACTGTGCCCCTGTGCACAAAGCGAGGTCCATAAACACATGGTTTGACAAGTTTGGTAAGGTGAAACTCAAGTGGCCTACACAACCCCATTGAACACCTTTGGGATGAATTGGAACGCTGATTGCGAGCCAGGCCTTCTCATCCAACATCAGTGCCTCTTTTGACTGAATGGGCACAAATTCCCACAGACACACTCCTAAAATATTGTGGACAGCCTTCCCAGAAGAGTGGTGGCGGTTATAGCTGCAAAGAGGGGGCCAATTCCATATTAATGCCCATGGTTTTGGAATGGGATGTCTAACAAGCTCATATAGTTGTGATGGTCAGGTGCAGATATAGTGTATATATATACAGTGCTGTGAAAAAGTTTTTGCCCCCTTCCTGATTTCCTCTATTCTTGCATATTTCTCACACTGGATGTTTTCAGATCTTTAGACAAAATATAATATTGATTTTAGGGAACCCGAGTAAACAAATGACACATTTGTTTTTTACTTATTAAATTTATTTAATGAACAATAAATCCCAACACCCATTTCCCTTGTGTGAAAAAGTAATTGCCCCCTTACAATAACTGCAGCCAATGTATAATAAAGTAATCATTTGTAATATTTGGTCACATATCCTTTGCATGCCATGACTTCCTGATGTCTTTGACCCAACAATATCAAAAGACTCTTGAAATCTTATTTTCTGGTATTTCTACAAGCGATACTATAACCTCTCTGCATTTGAATGGATCTCTATGGGAATAGGGGGGTGGGACTAGATTTAGTTGTAAATTACACTGGAATAGTATGGAACACATGGTTGGCTAAATGGCTCTAAGTCAGCAAGGGTCTGATGTATCAAACGAGCCTCAAACCATCACTCTGCTGCCAGATATGCAATAGATATGGATGGTTCACTTTAAGGGTTTCTTCTCCTGACTTATTTTTCCATAGAGTTCAATAGGAAAATTTGTCAGGAGAAACAACCCTTAAAGTGAACCATCCATATCTACTGCATATCTGGCAGCAGAGTGATGGAAGGGGGCAAAAACTTTTTCACAGGTGCAGCTCAAAAAATTGGAATATCGTGAAAAAGTTCAACATTTTTTGTCACTCATTTCAGAAAGTAAAACTCATATATTATATAGATTCATTACACATAAGAGTGAAATATTTCAAGCCTTTAAGCCTTTATTTTGATGATTATGGCTTACAGCTAATGAAAACCCAAATTCAGTGTCTCAGAAAATTAAAATATTGTGAAAAAGTTCAATATTGGAAACTCATGGTGTCACACTCTAATCAGCTAATTAACTCAAAACACCTGCAAAGGTTTCCTGAGCCTTTAAATGGTCTCAGTCTGGTTCAGTAGGCTACACAATCATGGGGAAGACTGCTGACTTGACAGATGTCTAGATGACAGTCATTGACACCATCCACAAGGAGGGTAAAGCCACAAAAGGTCATTGCTAAAGAAGCTGGCTGTTCACAGAGTGCTGTATCCAAGCATATTCATAGAAAGTTGAGTGGAAGGAAAAAGTGTGGTAGGAAAGGTGCACAAGCAACAGGGATAACCACAGCCTTGAGAGGATTGTCAAGCAAAATCCATTCAAGAATTTGGGGGAGCTTCACAAGGAGTGGACTGAGGCTGGAGTCAGTGCATCAAGAGCCACCACGCACAGACGAATCCAGGATATGGGCTACAAATGTCGCATTCCTTGTGTCAAGCCACTCCTGAACCAGAGACAACGTCAGAAGCGTCTTACTTGGGCTAAGCAGAAAAATAACTGGATTGTTGCTCAGTGGTCCAAAGTCCTCTTTTCAGATGAAAGTAAATTTTGCATTTCATTTGGAAATCAAGGTCCCAGAGTCTGGAGGAAGAGTGGAGAGGCACAGAATCCACGTTGCTTGAAGTCCAGTGTGAAGTTTCCACAGTCAGTGATGATTTGGGGTGCCATGTCATCTGCTGGTGTTGGTCCACTGTGTTTTCTGAAGTCCACAGTCAACGCAGCCATCTATCAGGAAATTTTAGAGCACTTCATGCTTCCTTCTGCTGACAAGCTTTATGGAGATGCTTATTTCATTTTCCAGCAGGACTTGGCACCTGCCCACACTGCCAAAAGTACCAAAAGCTGGTTCAATTACTGTGCTTGATTGGCCAGCAAACTCGCCTGGCCTGAACCCCATAGAAAATCTATGAGAGACACCAGACCCAACAATGCAGACGACCTGAAGGCCGCTATCAAAGCAACCTGGGCTTCCATTACACCTCAGCAGTGCCACAGGCTGATCGCCTCCATGCCACGCCGCATTGATGCAAAATAAAGTAATTCATGCAAAAGGAGCCCCAACCAAGTATTGAGTGCATAGAAATGAACATACCTTTCAGAAGGCTGACATTTCTGTTTAAAATATCCTTTTTTATTGATCTTATGTAATATTCTAATTTTCTGAGATACTGAATTTGGGTTTTCATTAGCTGTAAGCCATAATCATCAAAATTACAAGAAATAAAGGCTTGAAATATTTCACTCTGTGTAATTAATCTATATAATATATGAGTTTCAATTTCTGACATGAGTGACAAAAAACCTTTTCACGATATTCAAATTTTTTGACCTGCACCTGTATATATATATATATGTATATACAGTGGTGTATATACAGTGGTGTATAAATATTGCAAATATTTTTAAATCGCTTTTAGTTCCATATCTCAAATGTAGTAGAAACATTACACATTCAATTCCAAATCAAAGCATTAACAAATTTTATCAAGTCTGCATTATTCTTTTACAGGAAGCAAAGAAAAGGAATATTGATCTGTTCAAAAAAATAGCAGTGTCGACATTTTTCTCTTCAAACTCAAACACTTACTGTATAAACTGAAGAAATTTTTCAAGATTGAACTTCACTTTAAATTACTGAACTAATATTTAGTTGCATAACCATTGTTTTTGATAACGGCTGTGCATCTGCGTTGCATCGAGTCAACCAACTTCTGCCACCTAGAAACAGGTATTTCAGCCCAGGTTTTGCTTCAGAAACTGCATTTTTAATGTCACCCCACAAGTTTTCAATGGGGTTGAGGTCAGGAGATTGAGCTTGCCACTCCATTACCTCAATCCTTTTTGTCTGGAACCAAGATGTTGCTCGCTTACTCGTGTGTTTGGGGTCGTTGTCTAGTTGAAACACCCATTTCAGGGGCATTTCCTCTTCGGCATACGGCAACATAATCTCTTCAAGTATTTTGATGTATTCAAACTGATCCATGATCCCTGGACTACGATAAATGGGCCCAACACCATAGTGTCCCCATACCATGATTTTTGCGTGACCATGCTTCACTGTCTTCACAGTGTACTGTGGCTTGAATTCAGTACCCGGGGGTCGTCTGATGTATAGTGATGTGCAGTTCACGAACGAATCTGTATTTTTGAACGACTCTTTATGCTGAGTCAGTTCAAGGGAATCGTGCTTACCACAGCTCTGGGTCTGCCTGCTTTCTACTACAGCCGGGAGCCGTGCCACTAGTTGTAACCTAGGTTAAGCAGTAGGGGTGGGATAATGCACCGATGCATCGATCTGAATGTGTAAATACAACTGCATGGATCTGTAAGATTAGAATTGATAAGCATCGATTAATATTGCATTGTAAATGAATGTGCGCATGTATTTATTTATTTTAAAAAATTATTCATTTCATTATTTAAAAAAGATATTTCTGAGACACGACTACTTTTAAAACGGTTTTGACTAGCTTTAATCCATGTTTCTGCTCCAACCCCCACATAAGCGTGAGTTGAAAGCAGTGACAGGCGGGAATCAAGCGACAATGAGACGGACAGATCCGAAATGGCTAGCTGCTCGAGTGTGACAAAAGAGACAGAAATTGACAGAATTTGCGATGTTCCGAACAGAAAATCAGTGGCATTTCGGGTTTAGAAAGAAGGAGGGTGTACTTGACAAAACCGCTGCAATATGCAAGATATGCCAAGTTGAAATCAGATACACAGGCAACACCACAAACATGATAAACCATTTGAGCCGACGACACACCATTGACGTGAAGGACAGCAAGCGGGTTAGCAAGCTAAACTCGGGAGTCAAGATTTTCCTGGAGAAATGGCCAAACAGTTCTTTTATTTGTTTTTATTTGTTTTTATACACATACCGTGTCCAGACAGTTAATTGTAAAGTGCTTTCTGATATTTTAATTTAAACCATTTTCTATTCAAAATCAAGTAGACGTTAGAGACAAAAAAACAAAAATAGTCAGACTATTTCCAATGTCTTACGTTCAATTAATTATTACTACGTTAACTGTCTGATTCCAAACCTCCCCCTCCCCCACATATCACACAGACAAAAACTGAAACAAAATTTAAAAAACAGTTCTAAATGGGCAAAAGAGGTGACATCTGCTATAGCCACGTTCATCTGCAAAGACCTTAGACCATACAGTACGGTAGAAGAAGAGGGATTTAGTCACAATGAATGTCGTGGAACCTAGATACACCATACAGAAAACATTTTAGTGAATAAAGGAAAGGTATTAGGGTACCATGTCTGACACTGTTTGAAAAACAATAACTTCAATAGGGCAACTTTAGAAAATACACTGTTAGTCATGTTTATTGCTGCATTATTTGCTGCAGACAGCTGCAAAATGTATGGCATGCCTTAACAATAAACATAATTCTGTGAACTTGGCGTAAGGTTCTAATTGAATATTTAATTACTGCTGACTGTATCGGTATCAAATCACATTAGCATACCTATTAAATTTTTTTTAAAGTATCAAAATTAATCGAACCGAATTGTATCGAATCGAATCGTGGTCAAATGTAAGATGTTATGATGCATCAAACCTTTGCCTAAAGAACTGTAACCGAATCAAATCGTTATGGGATTGAATCGTCCCACTCCTATTAAGCAGCAGTAGTGATGCGCCCCAACAAAATAGGTTGCACATATCTGTTTTATAATCATTTAAGAATACATTTTAATTTGATCTAGCAATAAAGCACACATTTTTGTGAATTAGATAATCGCCCCAGCCCGTTCCAAAGTGATTATTACTAGGCTATTGCCAACGGTTAAAAGATGTACCTACAGTCGACTCCTACCCAGCTCTGATCAGCACGAAGTCAACATGACTCAGAGCCGTGAACCGCGGCAATATCCCACGGCTCCAGAGCCGTGACACAAATCAAAGTCCTTTTGAGTTTTAACAGAGAGCAAATGCTGCGCCTACACGATTAATAATTGGGTTTAGCCTACTCAGCGTCGGATCAACCAGAAACATTGACAAAAGTATTCTGTTATATCTAATGATAGTCCGAGACGCCTACTTTTTATTACGAAATTATTACATGTGGCTGTTTACAACTGAATTGCAGTTAAAAGAGAATTAATATGCGATTGTGTTCAGCAAATAGGCTACTTCTCATTTAAAGTGGTGGCATTTTTATTTTAGAACTCGTGACCAACACAATAGTGAACAGATAAATCCAATTTTGTATAATAGATTAGGCTAAATAAATAGCCTAATGGTTCATATAAACATACTTTATGATGTCCAAATAAATCTTTACCAAATCTACGATTTAAAACTAATAAACGAAACGGGCTCCACACACACGCATCAAGCGTGTTTATCAGATTTGGCTGGCTATCTCTCCTACACAGCCATCCACCCACCACATTTTCAGTAGGCTACAGCAGCGGTCCCCAACCACCGGTCCACGGGTCATTTGGTACCGGGCCGCACTGATAATCAATAAAATATTTTTTTTCAGAATCTGAAATTTATTTTGAAAAATGACCGGAACCATCCATCTGTGCGTCTGTGTATCTTGAGACATGTCAAGACGCTGGTCAAGACACTATCTTTGTGAAGCGGGGTTTTCAGCAGTGACAGTGACCAAAACAAAATTACGGAGTAGACGGAATATAAGGAACACACTTCGGGTGCCATTGTCTCCCATTACCGCTAGATTGGACCGGCTTGTTGCAGAGACACAAGCTCAGGGCTCCCACTAATTCAGCGTAATGGTGAGTTGTATTTTTTATGCACTTTATATTTGTTTTTATGCCAGTTGTATCATTTTATTTCGTCATATTTATCCCCCCACACCTTGAAGGCCGGTCCGTGAAAATATTGTCTTACGTGAAACCGGTCCGTGGCCCAAAAAAGGTGGGCTACAGGATTCTATAGGATCTGATTTTTAAAAAAAAGATTTATACTCATTGGTGCATGAAGCCAATTAAGAGTTCAATACGTCACGTCTCTGGCAATACACGCAGACAGCGCACAGAATCATGGGAATTGCAGTTCATTACAGAAGTCAACGGGGAGACCCGTTTGTTTCTATTACAGATCTGCTCGGTTTTCTCATGTTATACGTCTCAAAAGAACTGAAAACGACACGCTCTGGTGGCTAGCTCACAAGCTAAATCCATTAATAATCATATTGCAGCCTATGTAGTTTGCACCATACTTGCCAACCACCACGGGGGTCTGGGGGTCCTCCTCCCCTAGAAAAAAACATAATTTCCTGCATTCTAGTGAATTTTTAAGGGTGTGAATTACAAAATAAGAAGCAGACAGAAAATCAGTTTGAAAAAAAGTTTATTACTAGAAATATATACGTCATATTTACCTCCGTGGGAAACTGAGAAGTCACACCTACATGTTTTACAATAGGCGTAACTCACCCCTTTAGCGCTTTCAGATATAAATATGAATTCTTTCCAGGATTGCTGAAATTTTGAAGAGTATTTCTTTTTCTTTGGCTCCATTTTCTTCACGCGTCGCTCCTGAAGTGTGTAGCTGCAGAATTTACACTCGATCGAGTGCTGCCTGACGGATGGCCAATCACAACATGCAGGCATCTCATCGCGTTGCGTTATGATTGGATTAGCCTACAGACAACAATCCCCGTCTCATCGCGTTGCGTTATGATTGGATAGTAAATCCCCGTTAACCAGCCACGTAGATACAAGCGTCAGATTTTAAAAAAACAACCATCTACACCATTTACAACCATCTTGCCAGTCAGACAATAACATGCATAAAATGCACCATTTCTATACATTACAAAAATGTTTGTTTCCGATATAGGAACAATTAATAGGCTAGCCTATAGGCTATTATTAAAAAGTTGAAACTGTTACAAATAAACATTCGGTGCCTTTTCCTTTGCATACTGTATGTAGGCTACGCCTACCCAATGTACTTTCGGTATAACGTTAACATTTTTTTTCTAAAAATCTCTGATAACTAGATTAAGGAACCAAATATCCGACATTGTAACTATTCTACAAATGGTTTCTGTTGGATGTTGAAGAGATTTTCTTATTCCGTTTTGCCACTGCCCAGCCACGTTGATGTTTTCACAGCGCACTCGAGGCTGTAATACATTGCTGTTATGTAAAAACACATACTTTTTAAGGTACATTAGGCTACGTATTTTATGCGAATTATGCACATAACTGTTATATGGTATTATGAATCTACTGTATGTGATAATTCTGACCGTAGCTAGCAACAAGTGTTTTGATGTGGGTCAGAAATGGTCACATCCATAGACTATAGAAAAATAAGGAGAAGCAAGATAGCATCACTGAAATATTTAGGAACAGTGCCTGCAGTGGCCGAATGGGAAAACTACCGGTCAGCGGTTCTTTTATTCACTGTGATTTTTATTTTTTAAATTATATATATACTTTTTAAAGTTTATGATTGAGGCGAGGCCCCTTTCAGTTGAGAGGCCCGTTTCAGGTGAAACGAATGAAACATAGCAAAGGCCGCCACTGTTTGGTGGTAGTTCTGCAAGAATGGCCATCAGGGCATTGTGATACAAATGTGTAAGAGAGGTTAATTTGCATGACTCGTTTGGACGTTTGTATCAACCGCTCCTCTGACTCCAGTTGCTGTGTAACTTTAGCTAGCTAGCTGGCACTCAAATGACGGCAATCAAACAAGCTTAACGTTTATTTGGGAACACGAGCTGGCTAGCATAACCAGTATGTTTGTATTTTTAGTTTTTTTACAACTAACTTAGTCATTACCATTTCTCTTGAACGTTTGTATCACAATGTACCTGATGGCCACCTCCATTTAATTCATTAGCATATTGATGGTGGACAATTTGAGGGAACCCATCACATTAACGTGTGTGTGTGTGAGAATAGATGTAGCTAACGTTACAGATTAGCCTCGGTTAACTAATTTACGACATGTATTAATTTAGGACAGCTTGATCAGAGTGACCGTGATCTCCTAGTACGTGCTCTATATCGCCATCTGGTGTTCTGAAACTACATAGTATACCTTTAATGGGAAAATGCAGGTACATTCTACATTTTCCACAAAAATTTAGAAAGTCGACAGTCTGCTGAGTAGAAATGCCAGAGACTATGCGGAGACATCAAGCATAGTTTTTTATGTACAAAGCAAAATGTACTTGGCTATGGGGAAATGCATTGTAATAGCGCCCCTCTGGTGGTGGGCTCTGGTACATACATGTGTGACACACAGACAGACAGAGGGATAAAATTAGATTTAAATTTTTTTTATTTCTTCGTTGTGATGGGGTGGGGGACAATGAAAGGTAAAATATCATTGCCATTATTAAATTTGTTTAGTCTTATTTAATTAATGTAGATGAATGTCAGCAGACACAGCAGGACAGATGTAATGTTACACACCAAAATCCCAGAGAATTTAACGCAGACATGTCTTGCAGTTACGTTAGTCAGTGACGTTAGACACATGACGATCCTGCAGTTCGAAAAGATTGTGGTCCACAAACGCACCTATCATACCCACTCTATACTGCTATTTCAAAACTTGTATTTCGGTGTGAACTTCAGACCAGACTAGCTATCTAGCAGTGCACAAACCATTCATGCTAGCTAGCTGCCTGTTTTATAATAATAATGATAATATAGTAAATGGTGCTGGTAGCCTACATGGCAGAAATTGTGGTATTGTTTAGCTAGCTAGTTGATTTTGTGGCCCACTGCTCTGCTTCTGGGTGGTTAAGATTGCTTCTTGATAGCTTGGGAAATAATAGCTAGCCAATGTAAAGCCAATAATCTGTCTGCTGGACTGGAGTAACACTTCCCTTTAACGATAGCTAGCTTGCTAATGTGGTTAATTAAGCTGCATAACTACCCAAGAAGTTAGTTACGAACATTAGCTAGCTAGCTAGCTAAGTCATGCCAGCAACAAGAAGCCGCTGTGTTGATGACATTATTATCACTGAGTAGCTGACACTGTGTGGTGCTTGTCGCTTCATTACATGTCTGAAAAGGAGTAGTAGCTAAAATAGTTTTTATCTAGCTGAATAATGTTAGATAGTAGCTGTATTCTTGCAAGTTTTGGCAGTAGCTAAGATAACGTTAGCAGTTGGTGCCATTCTGCCAGTTGTTCATGGCGAGTTGTTGTGTAGCTAGGTTAGCTATCACTGATATGGCAAATAACTTTTAAGCAAAATGTTCACCTTGCTCACTCGATTTGATGTGCTGCTGCCCACCCTTCTTGTGACTCGGAAAAACCATAGTGTAAAATTTAAAACTCGCTTTGCTTTTAGGTTAAAAATAAGTAACGTAATCCGGCCGGCTTCTGCTGCGCGTTGGAGGTTTAATGGAAGTGTATGAGACAGCCAGAAACCTCACGCACACTTTGACCTTCCCATAAGGGTAGAACATTAAATTAGGATCAGGTGCCTAACCATTTTATGCCCCCAAGGTGATAGCCAATTAATTACCAGTATCGTAAAATTAGAAAGGTTTATTTAAAAACTGTAGGCTACCATAAACAGAAACGTGACCCATCAAAAGCATTATGCCTGATTTACACCAAAAACATTTTGCCGTGTAGTGCGGATATACATCACTGGTACTAAAAATGACAGTGTTGCAGTTCATAAGGTGGATGTTCCCTTCTGGTGTCAGTCAGGTTCAGAGGAGTTTCACTTCAGATTTCATTTCATTACTTTCTGTAGCTACAGCATAGTTGCAAGCTGGTTTCAGCTTGTTTAGTTAGCTAGCTATGCAAACTGAAACGTAACTTAAACACATTTGTTAAGAAACATTTAACAGTGGAAGCAATTATGGAAAGCTACAAACGACAGTTTGAACGGAAATGACGTGTTCTAATGAGATGGCCCACCTTACAAAACTGGATAGTTTTCCGCAAAATTGCAGCTAATATGTAGCGCATTTGCCACAAACTAAATTGTTTTCCACAAAATGTTGCCAAAGGTTTGTCAGAGTTTTCCAGTAGTGGTGAACTAAAAACTTTGCCAGAAGTGAATGGCAGTTTCCACAAAGCTAATTTGCATGTGAAAATATGAGCTTGCCGCAAACCTGTGGCAACAATGCAAATTTTCTGGAAGGCAAATATTTTTGTAAGGGTGGCCTCCTCCTTTCATATGATTGGTAGGGGTGGGAATCACCATATACCTCACGATTCGATTCGATTTAAATTATTGTGGCTGTGATTCGATTATTAAACGATTCTCGATGTATCAAGACTTTCTAGTGAATTTGATGGATCACTATTTTTTTCTGCAACTTCACTGCACAATACCTCAAAAACATTAAACAGTTATACTTAATGATTTAAATAAAAATTGTAAAACTGAATTCACTTCATAGGCTACATTCTTTTTTATTGTGTAGACATAAATCAAAACAAATGTATCCAAAAGAAATAAACTATCCCCACATCTCTGTAATGCAAACATCAGTCTATTGTAAACCTTTGCATAACTTAATAATATGGAAAGCAGCCATCTATCCAATAACTGGAAAGAAATATTTCTTCACAAAATACTATTTTTTGTTGCATACCCTAATGACGCCTTGACAAATATCTTACTTCCAATTAATTCTAGCTTAGATTCTTCTAGTTGTGGGAGTTGCATTACTCTGTCATGTCACAAATTTTGCCCATTTTGTACAGCTACCGTTAGAGCAAGGGCATGGAAATGTTTATTTTTTAAGTAAACAATTGTTCTGCACTATATTTTAAAGGCAATCGATCACCCCCAATTTTATTTGAAACACTAGCTGAGCAAGGACAGTGCTAGAAAACAGTCATAATTCAACTTATTAATTTTCATTATGAATAGACTTATATTTGTTGGAATTAAAATGCTATAATACCGACATACATCCAAAAATGCTATGCAAACAATATAAAATCGAAACATTAACACAAACCAACTTAATGACAGTGCTGGTCTGACAGATTGTTTTCAACCTCGTCCGTCACATTAATTCAGATTTATAGATTCTAGGACAACCACTGATATCATTGTAAAGCTTTGGTACCATCTTTCCTGTAGAAAACAATGAGATGAGATGACATATCTGGGCTCTACCACATTGAGCATATAGCGAAAGCTTTGGTTTTCTACCACGTTGTACAGGTGAAAATCTTTAAACTTTTGAGATGAAGTATGCTATCGATTGAGTTATGTTAATTTATCGTTCACAGTTGGGTGGAAGTTTTCCAAGAACTTGATCTAGAGTGCGTTGATTGCTAACAAGAACAGGATGTTGTTTTTCCCTCTATCTCTGGGTGAAACCACATGCTGTGGTTCCACATGTGCGTGGTATTCATACAATATTTGAGCTTTGTGTGGCTCTTATCAAGTTCCTTCTTCCGTGCTATCCTCTGCCATGCTATCATGCTAAAAACACAGCTCTGGCTGACAAGGAAGTATCTGCATCTCAAACTTTATTTCTTAACTCTGTCATGGTGCAGTAGGGACTTCAAAAATAAACCAAAATTTATTGGGGCAGAAAAACCAGGACAACAGGCGAAATCGTAGTCAGGAAGGCAGAGGTAAAACGTACAGAATCGTAAACCAAAGACAAAAACAGGAAACAGGGAAAAAGTCAGGAACACAGGTAGTCAGGTAGCAGGAAACAGGTAACTGGGAAAAGGCTTGTAGCAAAACAGAGACAAAAATCAACTGAGACGAACTCGCAACAAACACAAAACAGAGTGGAACGAGAAACAGGTGAACAGCAGTGCAAGTGAAACACATGGGTAATCAGGAGCTGAGACGGAAGGCAGGGCTGCCACAATGGGGAAGTGAAAAACAGCACATGGATGGGAAATGTAAAAAGAAAACACAAACGCACAAACAAAAACGAACATGACTGAAACAGAAGTAACAGAAAAGCACATTACAGACTCAAATACTGACAAAAGTCGACTCACTTTGCCCCAAGTGGTGGGACATATACTGTTATGAATACCGTCCCAAATACAGTATTCATGTTTGTCTGAAATTATCAGTGTTGGGGAGTAGTGAACAACATGTAATTAAACTAGTATTTTAACTACATTTTGCAGTAGCTTGCTGGTAGTTCAATTACATTCACATTTGCATAGTGATTCAAGTAGTTAAATAATTTTTTTTGCAATTTTGTCCTTGTGAAAAGCCCAGATGGGATTGTTTTGTTTAGGACAAGTTTAGTAAAATAAGTTTAGTATTCCAGGAAACTGGATTGTCAGCTCACCTGTGAAAAATATTTGGCTATAGTTTTTAATGTTTTGAATCTGAATTTGTAAAACTAAACTTGAATATATTAGGTGTCAATTAGTCATAAGTATTGATTATTGCTATTTATTAACAAATGTTCAGAGAAGTTGTTGCATGCTATTTTAGAAGTTACCTGGCTAACTGAGTAATCCTGCTTGATGCAATACCCTCACCTGGAAGGCAGGTGTCTGACTGATGAACATTGTATACAAAACCAAAGCTGACATTCCATGAATAGTGGGGTATTTTATTTTCTTGGTTTATGTATGACCTATGAACAAGTGGGCACTTTTTGCAATAAACTCAATTGAGTGGCACTTTTTGCTGGCATGTGACTTTTTTGTATTATATTTTGTTATAATTTCGTATCACATGTACATTATCAATTTGATCAGTAGTTTGAACTACTTTTTCTATGTAGTTTTAGTTAACCAAACTAGATTTCTCCCTAGGGTAGCTTTGCTGTAGTTCAACTTCTTTCAGTGTGAAGTAATTGGTAGCTTGCAAAGCTATGCTTTCTCAGTAGCTTCCCCAACACTGGAAATTATAAACTACAGCTTTAAGAAAACCCCGTAAATTTTGAGGCAGGATTGTTTAAAAAGGTAGCCGCTCCTGAAAATGTCAGCTTCTCCAGTTGCACTGCAGGGCAATAAAAAAAAATTTTTTTTAAACGTTGTACAAATAATTATTCGCCGTTTTCTCTTGCTTACTGTACTATATACAGTACCTGATGCACTTTCGGTTTAGAAGACACCTAATTACCTATTTTTTCTCCAAAATGTCTCGTATAAATATGTTTAGGAAACCAAGTAGCCTAGTTACCAGTATATTCAGCAACAGCTGTTTTCTGGTTAACCCTGAAGAGTTCATCTTGTTACATTTCACCAAAGTCCCGTACAGTCGACATTTCCACTGCGACCACCTATCGCACTTAGGGCTGAAATACATTAGGCTACTTATTTTATGCGTATTATGTATATACTGTATGTGACTATTCTGAAATAAATGTACTTTGTTGCAAATTCCTGAATGATACAGCTTCTTCTTCAATTCAAACGTTAGTGGCTGCCTGTTGCTCCTAAGTTAGTTAGGATTGGTCAAATGCAGAGGAGAAATTACCCCACAGGGTCAATAAAGTATTTATTTTTTTAAATAGGTGGAAATTGTCTCTGGAGGGCCAATTAAATAGGGTTACAACTCTGTTCTTTCGGCAATGCGCTATCCATTGTTGGGTTTTAACTCGCATCAGATGTTGGCATAAAAAACTCAGCCCAAAAAAATATAACAAGAAATTTGATGTTTGAAATTTGCGCATCGATGCACAATCAGAAAATTTATAATCGCGGTTATTACATGAATCCAATTTTTCTCCCACCTCTAAAGACTGGTCATGGCGATTTGCGCAGAAGATAATATATTTTTACATTGAGCGAACAGTGCGGTACTCGTGATTTGTACCGCTGCCAGTGACACTGGCAGAATTGCACCTTGTTGCCCTCTCTCCATTGGAATTGAATGACTCCCGCTGGATCTTGGTGTAAATCCGGCATTAGTCCATGTCATGCCCAACATATCTCTATGTCTACTTGTCTAGCGATTATAGTTGTAGAATTTGAGCTAGGTTGTTGGAAAGAAAAGTCTTCATCTTAATGCAAGTTTTTAAATGTACTTCACTATATGAAAATGGCTGTACGAATCTTTCCCATATTTGTTTTGTTTGATATATTTCTAAGATGAGTTGATCTGCCAAGTGGCTTGGTAATTGGTTCTTGTGTTTAAAACGGCGGAACTATTCACAGCTGAAATTTGGGTTTTAATATGTAAGTTGCAACCAAAACGAAACTTAATTTAGAGACTATGATAATACAAAAGGATTACAACCCCCTGTTCTAAGAGTCTCGATTATGCTGAGTTGGGTCTAATTGATACGTCCCTTTGCAAAGTTGATCAAATCCTGGGGCTTGGAGTCAGTGACTTGGTCAATTAATCTCTTCTCTCTTAATGAGGCAGGGGATTTCCTGGGGCTGGGGCGATCCGCCACAAAGACGGATCAAGTACCCAGTGGATGTAGGGGCTCAAGTACCCCCCACCACCACCCCCAATTTAAATTGTGCACCCACTTCCACACCCCCCTCCAGGTGGCAAATTAGTCTGACCTTGCATTTGAAAGGGAGATGACTTAACTGCGAATTCTAATCTTCTTTATTGTGAAACGCATGGAGAATGGAGAGACAGGGTGAAGGACATCCCGTAAAATTGGATCACTCTGGTCAGACTTTTGCTGCTTTTTAATTTAGGTACTTTTTCTTAGTGAATTAAAAGAAACTTGTTGAACGTTCCAGGGAGGATGAAATAGGATTTACCCCTGGAGAGAAAATGTGTGGCTCATCTGCTGGGTTTGGGGCTTAAGGGAGGAAGCTGAGGCAGCAGGAACAATGCCCTGAGCACAGGACAAATGTGGCAGAACCGCACGACTCCCTGCCGAGCAAATGCTCAAACAGGAAGGGATTGGCTGGGGTCAAAGTTCAGCAATGGAACCTGGCTGGAAGCTCACAACTCTAATGGCCATTGTCTGAGATTTTTTAAATCTGCCCTGTCAGCACACACTCAAATCTGGGACAACAATATTCCATGTCCCGATTGTAGGTTTTTTATTATACTGTAATACTTTTATTGTTAATGGAAAATACAGTACATTACCACTTATATATACCACTCATTCTTCTGCTGTTTCTGTCACTGCTGGCCATATCAGATTGGGCCAATATGCTTTTTCTGAACACTTTTGCTTTTTGTGTGTACATTATGTGTGGGATTCATTCCCGATTTACCATCACCGCTCCACTGTGCTCATGCACCTGTGTCTTAATTTACAGTTTATCCGTCGAAACACATGGATACACACGTCAGAATTTTTACAAGTGTAAGCTTTAAACCAATTTATTTTTACACAGAGCATGATTAAAATAAATAAATAAATTCTATATTCTGTGGAGATTGTGTATTGAGATTATTCAACCATTTGACACTGTTGTGCTGCCATTCTAATAACTGATCTAATAACTGGCTCGTCTCCTCCAATTCATTTTAGGTTTATCAGGGAACATTTTTTTGTAAATTAAAATAATTTGGACTTTGATGGTTGGCCAATCTGATCTGGATCTGTATGATATGGAAGTCAATGTTTATTAAACCTTTATTTAACCAGGTAGGTCTTGTGCAGGATGTGGAGGTGGACACCAAAACATGACTGGATACAAAAGATGGTAAATCCAGACCTGCATTGGTGTTTGGGGGCTGCAATATCAACACAATCCAGCTGTAATCTGTACCTATGATGCAGAGTTTGACATGTGGTGAGCACAGAGATAATCGTGTGGGTGGGGATGGGGGCAGCTAGCTGCTAACACACACCCACACACACAAGTTGAATTTGTGATTCTGCTTAACCAAAGGGCTGGTTTTTCCTCCTGGGCAAATTACAACTAATGGTTGACTTTTTTTTTTACTGCCTAAAATTAACCTAAAATTTGACTCAGTATATTCTCTTGTTCTGAAACGTGTCGCTGAAAGAAACCCAGGAGAGACTGACCCGTTGTCCTTGTAAGAAGATGCTCAAATTCCTTTTTTTTTTTTTTTTTACCATTCTCTCTTCCAACAGATATCAGATGGAAGGAAGAAGTCCCACGGTACTCTGTGTCACATCAGCTACATCTCAGGGGCCCAGGAACAAATAATGGTATATTAATTTTGCCTGCACAGGTTACACAAAATCAAAGTCATATCTGGAGTGCGATTTCTTTTTTTCTTTTTGTTTCCCTTGCCTTTTCGAGGCTGAGACAGATCTGATATGACTGCTCAGTAAACACTATGCCTCGTTCACCTATCAAAGAAAATTCATTTGGATGTAGAAGCTTTTTATGGATTTGTTGCAAGGGTAAAATAAAAATGGAACTTTGTGTACATGAAACAATCTGTGATTACGAATCTGATGTGTTTTGTGTTCTCACAATCCCTTTAATAAACTGCAGTCAAATCTAAGTAAAATGGAGACAGCAAATCTGTGAAATCCTTGAGTATGTCTACACCCAAAATGCATTGTAATTGTAATGTAATTTCTGTTGTTCATTCTAGGGTTATTCCTGCATAGAAAATTTCAAGAAGGCCTGTAGAACCTGATAATGTAATAAATTCCCGATAATGTAATAACCCCGATAATGTAATAAAAATCTGCACTTGAGTCCATTGAAAATGTAATAAAACCTGATAATGTAATAACTTCCCGATAATGTAATAAAGTGCATTTCCCAATAATGTAATAAACTTTTTACCAATAATGTAATAAAGTATTACATTAATGGGAGGTTATTACATTATCAGGTTAGCCTTCATTTTGCAAGTCCTGATAATGTAATAATTCCCCAATATTGTAATAATTTAACAGCAGACCACCCATTACTTGGGTTCAAGTGGTGATACTGTGTAGGCAACTCTAGCTCAAGAGCTCTAGCGCCACCAACAGGTCAAAGTTGAATGTTTATTAACTTTTGACCCGTTCATCCGTTTTTCACAAACGATGTATCACTGGAACCCTTGGGCCAATCCGAGCTCAATGCATCCTTAATGAGTTTTTTCGGCCATATTGGATTTTCCGCCATCTTTGATTTGATCAAAAACCTTTAAAAGGCCTCTCTTATCACAAATTTTGTCTAATCTTCTCGAAACTTGGCCCATATGATCTTCAGACCATGACACACGAAGGCATTCAACATCTTCTTGAAATTCAAAGGCGCTTGGCTGTGACAGCCAATCAAACTTGACGGTGAGGTCGCCAAACAGGAAGTAAGCCCATTTCTCAGCAACCCTTTAACATATCTTAACCAAACTTGGTACATAGACTCATGACATCATCCTGGGGACACCCAAAACATCTGGTTACCTTTGACCTCTTGGGGGGCCACATATTCTGTCCAATCTTCATGAAACTTGGCATATGATCTTCAGACCAAGCTGAACAAATGTGTCAAACAGCTTTTTCAAATTCAAAACCATTTGGCTCTCTGACAGCCATGATGATCTTGAGTGCAGTATCTCTAGAATGCATTGGCGCAAGTGCTTCAAATTTGGTATGAGTGTTTGTAGGGACTTAAAGATGAATTGATTTGATGATGAAGGTCAAAGGTCTCTCCTTATATGTCCTTGATGCACGTGTCTCAAATTAAGCAGCTAGCTCAGTGAGCTCAGCAACATTCTAGCCAGCATATTGCATCCACTCTTTGTTTCTAGTTGTTATTATTATTACTACTATTATTGTCTTTAATCATCTCCAGAAATATATTATTACTAATACGAATAATCAAAAATATAGTATTAGATTACAAGTATTGCATTACCTACAGTACATAGCTTTTCTAACTACATAGCGCCATGCTGGTACCAAAGGCTCATCGATAGCTGTCCAGTGTGTAAAGTCCCTTGTTTTATTATACATTTATTTTATATTCTATATTTACTTCAATTAGTCTATCTACTAAAACATGGAGGGCAAATGAGGCTTTGGTTAGTGAAGTTATTTCATATAATATTCATATTCAATAATGATAATACATTGTCTATTTGCTTTTGGTTTATGGATTATACACCAGTTCAGTATATCTCCACTAGATGAAGCTCAATGAAATCTACTGCTCTATTCTACCTCAAAGCTACCTCCAAGCTACTTCTACACATACAGTTTTTCTCACTTGGATCATGATCATCATTTCAAAAGGTATTGTATTACATCATCTCAAATTTTAAACTCAACAATTATTAGGTCATTAATAGGTTTTAAACTCAACAATTATTAGGTCATTAATAGGTTATAAAGTTGTGATGTTGTAGGATTTGAAAAGAACATAATATCAACCCAACATACTTTTAGGATTGGCATTAATGCTAATAACAGGACAGAAGTAATCATGCTAGCCATGCTTGTTCATTTAAACTGTCTTTCCTTAATTTTTACTATAATAATCAAGCATATAATGAAATCACACATCCATAAGCAAATGAGGAAGATATTAGCATTCTTATTTTAATGATAATTGATATAATATATATCTTTTAACAGAATGAAACTTGGAATTATTTTGCTCCTGGCTCTTGTAGCCATGTGCTGTGGTTATGGTCACCAGCCAATGATCGATGAAACATATGAAACCATCTCCCAGTAACTGCAAGGAAAGTTTGAAACCCCTGTTAAAATGCGAACAAAAGTGCAACGCAATGCTGTTATAAGATTCTGGAGGAACAGGAACAGCTTCTCTCTAGGCGATGATGGCGAGACTGTCCTATGTGATGGAAAGATAGTGGCAAAAAGAGGCTCAATTCCCGACTTGGTGGAGAATGGCATAACAAAAACGAAAGGCTCAGGGGCAAGAAAACTAATGATATGCTTTAGGGAGAAATATAAAGGAATCAGTGAGGCAAGGATCCAATCACAACTCAACCAATCCAGGAATTATCATCATTTACAGGCCCGATTTACCAATAAACCCATCCCCAAATCAATAACAGCGAAGGAAGTTCAAACAAGACATCAGATTGACTTAATGGATATGAATAAATGGCGAGTAACATGTGGTAAATCAGTGTACAGATACATCCTGACGGTGCAAGATGTGTTTAGCAGATATGTTTGGCTGAAGCCGCTGAAAAAGAAGGCCAGCAGTGAAATTGCTGAGCACTTGCACAATATCTACAATGAACACGGTACTCCAAAAATAGTACAACACGATCAAGGAAGGGAGTTTCGAGGGGCAGTGGAACAATTAATGCATGCCCTGAAAGTAAAGACCATTCGAAGTGCCCCTTACCATCCGCAAAGTCAAGAAAAGGTAGAGCGAATGCATAGAACATTGAGGAAAAAGATGTTGCATGACCTGCTGAGTTTGCGTGGTGTTAACTGGGTGGACCATTACCAAGATTATGCCAGAATACTGAACAATGATCCAAAGAAGACCCTTGGCTGGGTCTCACCTTTTGAGGTGTATTATGGCAGAAAGTCTAACATTGTCCTGCAGTAAAACAATGATACAGAGAATAGAGAGGGCCATGATGATATCCGATGCACTGTCCCGACAAGGAGAGAAAGACAATCGTTTAACAGGAAAAGATCAATGATTAGACAAAATGCAAAACATGCAAATGAGGAATATGTGAGGAAAGTTATCCTACAAGCCACTAAATCCACAACTGTGTCTGTCTACAATGTGAATGAAGAGGTTTTGGTGAAGATCAAGCACATTAACAACCGTGTCACCAAAAAGCATTCAGTTGTCCAAGGGATTATCATTAAGGGTTAGCTTTTTCTCATAGCTAAAAGTCACTCAGATCAGCTTCACTCATTTGTTTCTTCTGGAATGACAGTAGCTTTTGATCCTCTCCCAGATGGCAATTGTCAGTTTTCAGCTATGGCTGACCAGTTAGCAAGCTTGGGAATCTTTCGCTCATCCACCACTCTTAGACAGGAAATTGTATCTGATTTGGTGGCAAATCCTTTTGGTCTTGATGGCACACCTTTGTTAAATTGTGTTACTGATCAAAACTGGGATGACTACATTAATAGCATGGGTGAGTTGGGAACTTATGGAGATCACATCACTCTCCAGCGAGCTGCTCAAATTTTCCAAGTTCAGTTTTTGGTTGTTTCTACTCTTGGTGTGGATGCTTCCTCAGTTGTCTCACCATCTGGAGAATATTGTGAGGACTTGCCCACTTTAGTAGTTGGTCATATAGCCGAGGGTCATGGAGATCATTATGTCAGCTTAGATGGCCCAATTAGTCAATACATTAACGGCATTCAGGAGGAGGAGTCTCACAGGATCACATCTAGAAGACGCATTGAATCAAGTCCAACACATGAATTTGAAGTGAACTCTGGATCTGACCATCTCATGTCATCTATTGATATTCCTGAATATCAAGAGAATAGTAACAATCTTTCCGACCCTGTTACTCCATCACCTCCTGCCACTCCATCACCTCCTGTTACTCCATCACCTCCTGTTACTCCATCACCTCCTGTAACTCCATCACCTTCTGTAACTCCATCACCTCCTGTTACTCCATCACCTGCTGTTACTCCATCACTTCCTGTAACACTTCCTGATGAAATGTGGCGACTAATTATCAAGCACACCCTTGAAATGGATATGAGCATGTTGGGAACAATTAACAGGGTCTCTCATCTCTTCAAGTACCTAGCCAGCTCTTTCTTACCATTGATTTATATAAGAGATTCATTGTCTATCAGTCTGGGATTGAATTCAGCAGAAGAATGCACAATAAGTATGATGAAGTTATACAAAGTATCTGGTCGCAACAGTGGTCTGGCTCTAAACCTGAAGGGACTCTTTGCCAAGCATTGTCATTGGATGAGAGCATGGCTTGTGCTCAAGCATCTGAGTTATGGGAGATACCAAGTCCGACATATATACTGGAAGTAGACGAGGCAAGTGAGTTCATACCTATGCTATATACAGAATTTTGTATATGTTTTGATATCTCAAACTTTTTCAGAACATTCATATCATATTACTTCTTTTCAAGGAGACCACAAGGAGTGGTGGAGGCCTGGATGCCGAAAGAAAGTTCAAATCCATGTTCAAAATAGTCATGATGAAGACATCAACCATAAAGAAGTTCTAAAATGGTGGCTCTAAAATGAGGTTGCTTTTCTGGATAGGTTGCTTTTGTTGTGTGTTGAAATTAACTAAACAAATACAAAATTGTTGCATTTGGAGTCCACTGCCATTTGCCAGTGATATTTAAAAAGTTCAGAGCACTGTTGGTAACACTTTATTTTACTGGCTTTTCTGGATATAGGTTACTTTTGTTGTGTGTTGAAATTAAATAAACAAATACAAAATTGTTGCATTTGGAGTCCACTGCCATTTGCCAGTAAAAGTTCAGAGCACTGTTGGTAACACTTTATTTTACAGGGTCCCTAATACAATGTATCCAACCTATGTACTTAGTAAAAAGTAAAGTGTTACTGCACTGTTTGAGCAGTGCTATGTAGCCTAATATTGCTGTTGATTATGTGAAAATGTTCTGAAAGCACTAGGCACAAGTGTATAGTTACATATAGTTTGAAATACAAAATAATCCATTCCAAAAACGTATAATAGCTGCAAGCAATGATGAAGGGGCATGTATAGTGGATGGCACCAAGGCTGGTTGAGACCAGGTTTTTTTCCTAGGTTCTAAGCAGGTTTAATGTCAATAAGAGTTTAAGTTTAACACCAGGATGCTCAAAGATCAGACATGAATCTTAGTGAAAAGAATAATCATACTTTCATCAGGTAAATGTGTCTACTTTCTTACCCTTGTACAATTTGGGTCTAAAAGATGCCATAGAATATAATGGCAGAAGAAATTGAGATGATTAAAGACAATAATAGTAATATAGCTGCAAGCAGCAATAGGCCAGAGTAGCCACGGCAACAAGATAGAACTACGTCAGACACATGGTCGTCAGCACTTTCAACAAGTTTCACATAAAAAAATATTGGATAGAATTTGTGGCCTGTGAAAATGTACAATGTGATTTTGACAACTTTCAAAATGGCGGCCAAATTCTGATGTTTTCGTGAGTTATCGTTTAGAAGCTGTATGGGGATGTATAACCAGACACTGACAATAAGTTCGAAATCCACACATAGAGAGAAAGCAGTTAAAACACAGCGCCCCCAGAGGTCAAAGGTCACCATTTTTTTGGTATCCCCAGGATGATGTCATGAATCTATGAACCATGTCTGGTTATGATATGTTAAAGGGTAGCTGAGAAATGGGCTTACTTCCTGTTTTGCGGCCACGCCGTCGTATTTGGATGGCTGTCACAGCCAAGCATTTTTGAATTTGAAAAAGCTGTTTGGACAGAATATGTGGCCTGTGAAAATGTACTATTGATTTTGACATCTTTCAAAATGGCAGCCAAATTCTGATGTGAAAAACAGTTTTAGAGCTATTTGGAGAGGTCTGGCAATATCACCAGACATTGAAAAATAAGTTTGCAATCCACTTATGTGAAGATATAGGAGTTAAAACACATTTTCGATATTGCACCGCCCCCTAGATGTCAAAGGTCACCAAATGTTTTGGGTGTTCCCAGGATGATGCCATGACTCTATATACCAAGTTTGGTTAAGATATGTTAAAGGGTTGCTGAGAAATGGGCTAACTTCCTGTTTGGCGACCATTCATTCAGTCACTCACTCACACACCGATGGCGGAGGCTGCCATGCAAGGTGCCAACCTGCACATCGGGAGCAGTTTGGGGTTCAGTGTGTTGCTCAAGGACACCTCGGTGGGGTCAGAGAGAGCGGGGCTCGAACCAGCAACCCTCTGGTTACTAGACGACTCCTCAACCACCTGCGCAACCACCAGGTGGTTTTTGATTTTTGATCAAATCCAACATGGCGGAAAATCCAATATGGCGGAAAATTACGTCATAGGATGTGTTGAACTCGGCTTGGCCCAAGGGTTCCAACGATACCTCGTTTGTGAAAAACAGATGAACGGGTCAAAAGTTAATAAACATTCAACTTTGACCTGTTGGTGGCGCTAGAGCTCTTGAGCTAGTGTTGCCTACACAGTATCACCACTTGAACCCAAGTAATGGGTGGTCTGCTGTAAAATTATTACAATATTGGGGAATTATTACATTATCAGGACTTGCGAAATGAAGGCTAACCTGATAATGTAATAACCTCCCATTAATGTAATACTTTATTACATTATTGGTAAAAAGTTTATTACATTATTGGGAAATGCACTTTATTACATTATCGGGAAGTTATTACATTATCAGGTTTTATTACATTTTCAACGGACTCAAGTGCAGATTTTTATTACATTATCGGGGTTATTACATTATCGGGAATTTATTACATTATCAGGTTCTACAAGGCCGCCTTGATCATTTTCCGAGCCGCCTTGGCAAAAATGTGACCAGTGTCGGCAATAATAAAGCCTATTTCAAGAGCTTTGTGCACAATGGATACCATCCTTTGAACATGCAATGGCGGCACTGCTCCATAGAGGTGCTATAGCGTAATCAACACTATTGCCAGGCTCAGACTACATGATCAACAAACTCTTAGGATCGCTGTACAGCTCACACTACCTGACATTCTAGCCTGTACATTTTTGTCTCACGGACATAGTGGTACACACACAGCCGCACACGCCACAGCAAAGATGTGGGGTCACCAACTACAGAACTCGCTGGGTTTTGCTTGTGAGAGATGTTTATACTCCAGTGTCTAGCGAATCTGACTAATTCTGATGCAATTTGTCAGGTACAGTATAGACCAGAATAAATGCTACATTGTTAAAGCAGAGAGGCCGAATGAGCTCTGGTGAAAGTCTGATATTTCATACGTTAAAAAAATAAAAACAAAACACGCTTTCTGCTGCTGCTCTGTCACTCTGATTGTGAGTTTGTTGTCTCCCCGAAAAGGCAATTGTGTTGTTGCCAAAGTACAAGCAGTTTCCCTTCCATCTCATCCATTTGTATTTGCTAACATTTTCTTCCAAATTAGTTCTTGTTGTTTAAGGGATTAGAATTTTGACCACTTCTGATGCATTATATTACATTACCGGCATTTAGCAGACACTCTTATCCAGAGCGACTTACACAACCTTTTAGCATTTTTTACATATTATACATTGATACAGCTGGTTATATACTGAAGCATTTCAGGTTAAGAACCTTGCTCAAGGGTACAACAGCAGTGTCCTCCCTGGGAATCAAGCCTGCAACCTTTCGGTTACAAGGCCAGTTCCTTAACCATTATACTACACTGCTGGCCGCAATGAGCTTATAGAATTTTGAGTGTATTCACTTGAAGTCTGATGTGACTTCCAAATTGTGTTTGTAAAACTGTAGATTACTGTTAAATGAAATGACACAAAACACATTTTCATTGGCCGTAGTCGTGTAATCAAAACTACTTTGGAAAAAAAACTTTAAAACTTCACGACTATAATGAATTCATTTTTATTTCTATTACAAACCCCAATTCCAAAAGAGTTGGGACAGTATGTAAAATGCATATAAAAGAAGAAAGCAGTGATTTGTAAATTCTCTTTTACATACATTTAATTGAAAACAGTACAAAGAAAAGTTATTTAATGTTTTACCGTATCTACTTTATAGATTTTTGTAAATATACACTAATTCCGAATTTGATGCCTGCAACACGTTCCAAAAAAGTTGGCACAGGGGCAACATAAGACTGAGACGTTCAAAAACCACCTGATTGGAACATTCCACAGGCAAACAGGTGATGCTATCATGACTGGGTATAAAAGGATATCACTCTTGGGGCTCTATCTTGACGATCTTAGCGCTTGGTCTAAACGGATGGCGGAAAGTGCATTTAGGGCGTGTCCAAGTCCACTTTTGGTAGTTAGACAGCGTGTTTTCTGAGCACTAAGCATGGCGCAACGTGCGAATGGGCTGAACTTAGTCTTTTCATTAATTATAGGTGTGTCTTGGGTGTAACATGCAATCAAAATTTAATATCCCATTCCCTTTAAAAGCCTGTTTTTCCACCTTGGCGGATTGCTTATATGATGGCGAAACATACATGCTCGTGCGTGTGTAGTGCAAGCAAGTAATAGACTATATCGATCAATAGTATGATCAATATTATTCGGACTAACCATTATGATACGTTTTGATACAATAATAATCTTTAACATTAGGGTTTAACACCGGCACGAGTTCCCGGACATTCCAGACAGTGCTGTTATTTTAGAAAATATAGCCTATGCGGTTAAATTTAGTTAAAAGCACCTGCAACAACTGAGAATAAGCTACCAGAATAGCTTCCTTCTCACCTTAGAAAACAACAAATTAGCCTGCTTGTTTAGCAAATTTAGTTTGATTATACAATGAAGCATTGTCAAACATCAATTCCCTGAGGCTGTTCTCATGGAGTTCTCGAAGTTCAAGCTTCATCCGAAGTTCATTATGCGTGTAACCCACAAAAATGGTTACTAGGCAGAATAGAAATTTGCAGTTTTGCTATTGGATGATGTAGTTCACGTCAATTCCTGATGACGGCACTCTGAGCATAGCCTGAGTTAGTTAATTTGGTGAAGTTTGCATCTTATTGGGAAGCTGCTGCGATAGTAGCTCTTGCACACTGATCAAGCTAGAAACCAACCTCGCCAAACCTAGAAATAGCGTTACAGATTGAATTAGTTTGAAACAAAGTCCGTGTGACTGTCGTAAAAAAGTTTATTTTATGATAATACATTCATAAGGAGGAGCCCCGAAGTTGTCTTCAAAGTCTTTTGTTCCTGAAAGCTCCGATTGGTTTTTATTGTTGTACAGATTTGGTTCTTAAATGATTATTGAATGATTCGACTTCGATAGCGAGCCAGTCCCTTTGATCCTTGTTCTACATTCCTGGAGGAACACATGCACCCTGAAATTAATTATTGTTATACTTTTGGGACATTTTTTTAAAGAAAAAAAACAAGAGCTCTATTTTTATTTTTTTACTACTACACACACTGAAAAGTTTAGTTTATGCTGACATTGACTGTAAATGGTATTGAATGTTGAACATCCATCTTTTTGTGTACTATAATAAATGTGCTCTGCTTGTGATAGCTTTTATACCAAAAAAAAAACAGTTTTGTAGGGAATTTATTCACTCCTCTCTAATGAACCTAGGTAAATGTTAGCTACCTATTCTAAGCTAGAGTAGACCCGCTACATGTGCATTCTAGTATTGATTAATAATATAAATACCATCATTTTGCCTTAATGATTACACTAAATACACTAAAGCTGTCAGGTTGGGAAACCAGTTAGTCACATATTTCCCCTTGTTTTATAATGTCCTACTTATGGAAATGTGACCAACCTGTTTTACTGGTAGCGTAATGCTTTAAAATAAGTCCACTTTCCCAGGAACACCAGGAAAAGTGTGATTTACAGCTGGGGAAACAGACCTGCTCCTGCATGAAGTTTAAGCGCACATGCAGAGAATGGCATTACAATGTATTGTGAATTAATTGTGTAATGTGCTGCAAATTTGTTTTAATTTCTAATTAGACTATTAGTTCTCTTTAAAATCATTTGGTTCAGTTATGGAATAACAGGTGAAATCAGCGGGGTTTTAATAAGATGAAAACCTGGTCACTGAATTTTTTTAAATATGAAGGACGAAGAATAAGGTTAAA
Organism: Ilyophis sp. 1 JC-2022; assembly: GCA_022702515.1. Classification (NCBI taxonomy): domain Eukaryota; kingdom Metazoa; phylum Chordata; class Actinopteri; order Anguilliformes; family Synaphobranchidae; genus Ilyophis; species Ilyophis sp. 1 JC-2022. The sequence continues at coordinate 30,810,493 of CM040400.1, forward strand.
ATTCAGTAAACAGGGTGAAATTTAAATTAATCTCCGTTATTTAACCATAGGCTATCAAAAAAACCTTATGCAAAAACCAGCAAATTCAGGGGACTGTAGCCTAGGCTATTTTAAAAACAATACACTGGACAAGGTTTTGAACTTTTTTCAGTCAAAACCATTCTATTTACTAGATACAGAGAGCTGTATTGTAATGACATCTGAAGCGCATTTTCAGAACTGAAATGTCCATCTATTGCAGTGCGCGAGTTTTCCATTGAATGACAATTCACGCATTAGGTGTAAATGACAATTTGCGCATTAGGCTTGATATACCTAGGTGTTATCATCAAAGTTTTTAATGGATAGCCATTGTCCCATAACAGAAGATTGTCCCCCCAGAAGATTACAGGAACTATTGGCAAATATAGGCTAAATCATAGCTTGATCCAAGATAATTGCGAATAGTCTATACATGTAACATTACACGTAACATTACACGTGGGGGCTGGGACTAGATTAAGCTGTAAATTATGCAGGAATAGTATGGAACCCATGGTTGGCTAAATCTCCATGCAAATCCCTTTCTCCTGCAAAAGCAAAGGATTTTAACTTAGTAAAACTACAGTTAAATTGGTTTCTCTGAATGTCTACTATTTGAATAAGAGGAGTTTCCGAATATACATTCACCTTAGGAATTGTTGCTGAGGTTTAATCCTTGCACATCCACCCTTATTTACATATTAGGTATCTTTTCTCTAGTGAAAAAGCAAATGATTCAAAAGGCTGTAACAGAATGTTTAAAACAGGGAGCAGACACGTATGCAGACAGACAGTCCGCCAGACTGTCAATGGACTTTTGCCTTTCATAGTCCAGCATACCAACCCCCCTTTCATCATTTTTGTATGCAAATTGCAAACAACAATGGCGTCCTTCATGGAATAAGATGACGGTACGCATGTAGGTGAAATGACAGGTCCGTATGGACAGGTCTGCGCAGACACAAAAAACGTCTGCTGCGCGGACTGCCTAGGTAGTTTTGGGTCTGCTATGATGTCATTTAGGTCCGTGCAGACCCTGCGGACGTCCATAAGCATACTTTTTTTGGTGACTATGAATTGGCCTCAACTCTGAAATGGGTTCCTCAGAGTGTCTACTATAAGAATCAGATGGGGTTCAGACAACATATTCACCCTGTGGCTAGGGTTTAACTACCATAAATGCACCCTTATTTGTATATTGGGGATCGCAAGTCCTGTCCTTCTACGACGGCAAAGGACTCGAAACTCAGTAAAACTAGTGTGAAATGGGTTCCTCAGAAAGTGTAATATCAGGTAAGTTTCAGGCAATGCATTCGCCCTAGGAATTGCGAATAGGCTTTAACCCCTGCACAATTTTGGTTGAGATACTATGTTTCTCTTATTTTGACAAAAAAATTTAAAATAATAATCATCATATACCGCATCCTGCCATTTGATATCCTGTTTGTTAATCCACTGGCTCATGTGAAGAAGGGAAAAGAGAGATGTATTATCCAGGATTATAGTGATTGCAATCATTTACTTTGTTACTACTTTGCTGAAGGGATGACTCCCCCTTCCTCTTTCCCTCCCTCACTTGTTTTTCCATGCGGTTCACTGAAAGGGCATCCAGAGCAAGTGTCTTCATGCAGGAATTTTCCTAGTTTCAACTGAAGCCGACAGTCGGCGGCCTGCGGCGTAGTCTGTTTATTTCAGCCTCCATTGCTGCATATATTTTGACCCGCCTCTAATCTTCTCCATGACAGAGGACAAAGGTGACAGGAAGCTTTTACAAATGGTATCATTGTTTCGTTTTTTAGGTTAAAAGGGGCAACCAATGTAAAGTCCCAGCAATGTAATATTAAAACGTTACATCAATTCACTTTAAAAATTCAAAGCCTTTTTTCTTGCTTTTTTACAGGAGCATCTAAAGTGTGTTAGCGGCAGGATGAATTAGACGCAAGACTGCAGATACACAGGGCAGAATACAACTGCATACATTTTTCTCTGTACGTGTAAAATATTTCTCCCTGAAAGATACAGAGATATCCCCCTTTTTTTCAACAACCATCAGCAATGGTGGCAAGAATGCATCAGGGGCAGGAACCAGAGAAATCTTGTTGCGCTACACAACTGGGCATTAGAAAATCTAATGAAGTGGCTAATCCATCCCAGCCTGCATGTGAAAACATCACAGCTTCTGCTGTTTCCTGAAACAATGAAAAGATCAAATTAGATATGTATGTGTTAGATATGTTCATGTATTTATTTACTTTATGTCTTCCACTCTTATAATTAAGCAATAATTGAGATGTAAGACTTGAAAGGTCATGCTGTGGTCAGGGAGCAGTAACGTGAAAAAAAACCACAGTGTACAACTGAATGTCATACAAGGAACCATAAAATATTAAATTCACCAGGTCACGTGAGAACTCACATCCCATCAAAACTAAGAGGCAGGCAGTGATGCCTATGACTTTGCTATGAACTCTCTCTGAGGATACTAACCATTAGAGGTTCAGCATCTCTTGCCTTCTGTTCCACAACTTGTGTGTGTGTGTGTGTATATACAGTGGGGACCAAAAGTTTGAGGGCAGTGACACAATTTTTGTTGTTTTGGCTTTGTATTCCAGAACATTGGATTTGAAATGGAACAGTGACTTTAAAGTGCAGTGATGTTAAAGTGCAGACTTTCAGCTTTAATTTGAGGGTTTTTACATACATATCGAGTGAACCGTGTAGCAATTGTAGCCCTTTTTATACATAGTCCCCCTGCAGAGTACACAAATGCTCAACGTTTCGGCCTCAGCCTTTGTCAAGAGCTTGTTTCATGTGCAAAACATGGTCGAATATATAGCCTCCCATGATTGTCATTATGATGACGTCATGCGACGATGCAATTGGTTAAAAACAGAACAAAAAACAGAAAACTCATCATCTGGTTATAATATCATTGATATTGTTTTCAAAACGCCCCGTTTCGTTTTCAGGTTAATCCAAGTGGTATGTCAACACGGGACCATATTATCATTGCATAATACGACATTTTAATACATTACATCAATTGTATATTTAAATACCAGGAAATATAATTGAACAATAGGATGAATAGGAAGAGGAATCCCCAGTCAATCTTTTTATTTACAAAAATGGGCGTAAATCCCAGTCTTCATTAAGACCCCCGGGTGCCACTGTGCCAAGTTTATAAATCCAGCAAGCCTTTCTTTCTGATAACTTTGTGTCAACGTCGCAACCCCTACGAGGAGCGAACACTTGTTCAATACCAATTAATTTTAACATTGACACAGTCTGGCCGTGTTGCATGAAGTGACGTGCGATAGGGAATTTTCGTCTTTGCGTCTTATTGCGCTCTTGTGTTTAGTTGTCTTTTGGTTTTACCCACATAAGCCACAAGGACACTTAAGGAGATAAACCACATAAGACGTGGCACACCTAATTCTCTGCCTAATCTTAAAAATTTGTCTCGGACTGGTGTTGTTGCAATGAGTGCAATTGAAACATGGAATGTTGCCAACAGTGGATGAACGCGTGGGTGTGTTCTTTTGAACATCTGCATGGACTAACATGTCTTTCAAATTGCGTCCCCTTCTATATGCAAAAAGGGGCGTGTCTTTAAAGATTCGCTTTAGCTTAGAGTCTGTGGCAAGAATGTGCCAGTGTTTCTTGACAATGGATTTAATATGGTTAGACATTAAAGAATATGTTGTTATGAAAACACACTGCTGTTTCAAAGTTTTACCTGTACCACATCCCAGAAGTACACTCCTGTCGGTGTCCCGTGCCTTGGAATATGCACTTTGGATCCATTGTTCAGGATAACCCCATTCGCTGAACCTGGAGGCCATATCGATAACATGCATTTTAAAATCATTGAGAGAAGAGCAGTTTCTCAAAACTCTTAAGAACTGACTCACAGGTAGGCCACGTTTTAAAGAAACCAGGTGAAAACTATTAGCCCTCTGTAGGTTTTTTGTACAATGTTGTAACAAGCTCTGATCCTTTCCTCATAATGGTCATGTCCAAATAATGGACAGACCTAGGGTTATTCACGGTCTCAAATTTTAATTCAGGAACCAAAACATTAATGAAAACATTGAATGCAGACAATGTTACAGAATCACCGATCCAAATGAAAAGAATGTCATCAATGTAGCATATTTTAATATTTTCATGGATTATTATTAAAGATGAAATCTTCCTCAAACTTGGCCATGTATAAGTTGGCATATGAGGGAGCTACGCTGGACCCCATTGCGGTCCCGGTTCTTTGGAGATAGAAGTAATCTTGAAATAAAAAATCATTTTTATTAAGTACAAGTAAGTAGTTTCATAACTAAGTCAAAACATGGTTTTGGTAGGTCAGTTTGATTCAAGTAGTGACCTGCTGCTTTTAAACCCTGAGCATGCGGAATACTAGTCTATAGAGAGCTCACGTCTATAGTAACCAAAATGTCACTATCAGATATGATCAATAAATGCAGTCAGATATTTGATCTATCTGTGCTATCCTGGATATAACATGGAAGCCAACTGACTATGGGTTTCAGGTAAGAATCAACAAATTTAGACAAAGGTTCGGTGAGAGAGCAATTGCCTGATAAGCTAGGCCTACCAGGGGGGTTCTCGAGAGATTTGTGAATCTTAGGTAGGCAATACAGCACAGGGCTTCGTGGTGCTCCTCATATAGATACTGGAATTCTTTTTGATTTATTGTATTTTCAAGTAAAGCAGATTTAAGAACCGTCTCAATCTCTTTTTTGAACTTGTTAGTGGGGTCAAAAGACATTTTCTTATAGGTATTTACATAATCTAGTTGCCTATATATCTCTGTCTTATAGTTACCAGTGCTCATAACTACAATAGCCGAACCTTTATCTGCTGATTTAATAATTCATTCTGGATCATTCAGTAAGCTATCAAGTGCTGCTCACTCACTTTCTGACAGGTTCGAATGATACACAAATGGTTTCTCTTTCAAACATGTGTCAATGTCTCTCTCTACTACCCTGCAAAATGTGTCAAGAGAAGGATTGAGACCACCAGGGGAAATAAAAGTTGATTTGGGCTTAAATATGTTCCTTGCTGTCGCTGGTGTATACACCCTAGTGTCACATTGTGAAGACTCTCTCTCCAGAGATCCCCGTGAAAAGAAGTGTTTTAATCTCAAAGATCGGAAAAAGTTAAACAGTTAAATTTTTGTTGTAAAAGGGTCAACGTTTGCCACAGGGACAAATGAGATTCTTTTTGCTAAAAGTGATGTTTGGGCATTACTTAGGGGCTTTCTGGAGATGTTCACAATGCTGGTGTTTTCCGCTGCGCATTGGGATTTCCTACTGCCTCCATTCCCCCTTCGACACTTCTTCCGCAGCTTCTCGTTGTCATCCCAGGCGGTTCACGTCATTTCTTCTGTTCGAGTATGGGCGTCTTGCAAATATTTTGTTTAGCCAGATATAGACCCTGTTGTCTAGACAATCTCTTTTGAATTTACATAGTTTAAGGGTGTCTTCTGCTGACTTATTTTTTCATAAAATTCAATAGGAAAATGAGTGAGGAAAAACAACCCTTAAAGTGATCCATCCATATCTGGTTTGAGGCTTGTTTGATACCTCAGTCTTGAAGACTTACAGCCACTTAGACAACCATGTGTTCCATATTGTTCCAGTGTAATTTACAGCTTAATCTAGCCCCCCAAATCCCATAAAGATCCATTCAAATGCAGAGAAGTAAGAGTATCCGAAAATAAGATATCAAGAGTCTTTTGATATCGTTGGGTCACAGACATCAGGAAGTCATGGCATGCAAAGTATATGCATCCAAATATTAAATATGAGGACTTTATTTAAGTTTATGTTAATTTGTTAGCCATCCTTAGTGTGAGTGAATTCTTATAAGCAAATTTCTGTTTTATTGGGATAGTGATAGTAGAGAGCGATGGAAAAGGTGGAAGGAGGAGGGATGACAAATCTGTTCCCAGTCGGAATCAACCTGGTGCCTTTTTATCTATAAATGTATTAACCATTTATCTCCTAGAAATGTATCACCCCTCATTCATTGGAAAGATGCGACTGTTGGCTTTTATGGGATATCGGTCATCTTAGCACTAACGTTCTTGAAGAAGCCATGTGCTGCTGCTGCATATAGGGTGAACACTAATATGTTAAGCAACCTTTGGAACAGGGCTTTGAATTTAGAGATTTTCAGAGCTAGTTTGCGAGGGATCGACTCAGCTGCACCCTCTTCCCTCCATCTGTATGCTTGCTTAGTTCCAATCTGAAAAGCAGTGGGCGGGGCTGGAGACTCATTGGGCCTCATTCATGAAGCGTTCCTAAATATATGCGTACATTTATGTCCGAAGGGAGTTTGTACGAAAAATTTACGCCGGATTCATCAAACCGTGTGGAAAAGGTAGATTTTTTAGTATTTACTTATGATGCGCGTCCACGTTGTGGATTAGCATAAATCCACGCCCATGAATTGCTTTATATGGAGGTTGTCATTTAAAGCTCCATACGAAGTGAAAATGGCCCAGAAAAAGCAAAAGAAATCATTATAAATCGAAGTTTTATTAGCAGATGTTCAATCAAAGAAAATAAATAGTTTTGTCCGTTCCGGTGTAATAAAGTAAATAGTAAAGTAGCCTACATGGTAAAGTAAAAATAGGATATAACATGTAGGAAATGCAGAGTCTCCCATTACACAAGCTGTTAACCCCTTTGCGCAGATGGCAAATTTAGTCAATTCTCATCTATTTAGGGGGTGCTCTGTTTAAGGCTTTATAACTCCAATTGTGATCTTCACATGAACTTGGTAAATGGCTTAAATGAAACAAGACCGGTGTACCATTTACAGTATAAACTTAGATTTGTTTATTTTCATAATTTAAGTCAAAATAAAGTGCCACAAATGCAAGCAAAACTTTGTAAAAATGCACAAAAAAAAACTATTTCTTTAGTTTGCAACAAAATACTGAGAGCTACAGGTAAAATATATACATTTCCTGGATCATAAACTCCATGTCAACAAGTGTGCAAAATGTGAGGATTATATGCAGAACTACTAAAGGTAGTAGTTTTCCATTAGCGTCTCCAAATCTATCCAAATGGCTAAAGAGAGAGATATATTTCACTACAAATCAACAGTTTTGGCTCATAAAACACTTTTGCATCATTTTCAAGTGGGAATGACTATATTTCCATCAGTATAGGGGGGTAGATATCTATGGGTCCAAATGCAAAATATGTCATAAAATTTATAAAATTTGTTTTATCCATTATAAAGAATATACATTTGCTTATTCTGATGGATTAAGATAAAATATTGATATCACAGTGTTACATACACCTAAATATGTAGCCTAATCATTCACTCACGTCAATAAAACATCACTTTTTCCTGTACTCTACAGTATGTATACTTTTGCCCCAGGATTGCATTTCTCTGTAGTTTTTTTATATTTCTAGTCATTTTGATTAAGGGAAATCTTTACCTTAATCTACCACATATCAGCGCACAGAAAATTGGAATGAGCAGTTGCTATTCTACAGTGACAAGTGACAAGTAGCCTATATACGCCATAGCCTATATTATGTACGATAACATGAAAATAAAATAGTATTCCACCATCTGCAAAATGCTGCCAAATATATGCTGTCAAAAATACAATTAACGATTGCACTACAGTATGTGAAATGCACTCAAAATGCGAAAATAACAATGGGTCTATCAATCATATTGGAAAGACAGTGTTCGAGTGGAAAAATTAACTTACTTAACTTATTATCTGTAGCCAGCGAGACCAACTGCATTTCAGATACGAATTTTTTAAAATGTCGGCATGGAAAATGTATTCTCCCTTGTGCGTTATTATATACAGCTTGCGTAATATGAGACCTTGAAAATGAAAACTACCGATACGCAGGATGGTAGTAAATTGTATAAAGCACCCCGGAAGACTTGGGATATATCGTCGCTAAGGTTATAATGCCCTCTGTTGGATAAAAGAGCCGACAATTAAACCAGAACAAACTGTAATGAACGAGACAGGCTTGCAGAGCATGGGGGGTATTACGAGTCAACGTTTCAGATTGCGTAATTGCAGTATAAAGTGCTGTACATTTCTCAAACCGATTGTACCAGACAATAAATGACCACTGAATTTTGAAAGGAACATCTCGATGTGTAAAACCAATGGTAGGATTGTATATTAATTTCATATTTAGTAGTATATATTGCTAGTAGAATACATGGTAGAATGAGAGAATACTTTCACATGTTTATTTTGCATTTGAGTTAGCAGGGCTTTTCACGGCTTTTCTGGCATACGAGCAGGCGATTGTTTGGTTTATCTTGTTGCTATGACGGAATTCAAATTTTACACGATGAATAAATACATGAACTAAAACATAGACGCTATTGTCCACTATGTCACGCATGGGTAGGTATAGACTGGGTGTGGGGGTGCTTGTTAAATGGACTTGCTACAGAAAAATATTGACACTTAGAAACTACGCATTGGCCAGAAATCGTCGCGAATCGTCTACCAATAAAGTTAAAACACAGTGCTTGTGTTTTCCACTAATAGTTTGGCTGCAGGAGCAACGAATGTCTCAGTTGAGCAAAAAGGTCTCGCCGGCGAGACCATCTGAACAAAGGGGGTTACAGTGCAAGCCTATCTGCATCGGACAAGCACATTGCTTCTTTATGCCAAGCACTAGGCTGTGGTCTTTCTCGCGGCCTGGAAATAAAATAATTAATTTATTAATTTCGTAATTTTGTTTGTGTTCTGTGAGTGCGAGAGGTGCTTTGAATTCCCAACCCCCTAGTGATGAAAAGAGGTAGGCCTACTTACTGTCTGACACAATTTGACGTAGCTACACCAATAAGCCACTAAAGCCAGCCAACTGAAGCTGTCCTACCCGTCTATGGTCCCACCAGGCAATCGAGCCAGGACGTTAAGCAATACATTTAGCATGAAATGTGCTGCGGAGATGTGACAGCCCTTTCTATTCATATTTTGCAAACGTATCTTCGGATGGAGCCTTGAGGCTATACGTTTGTGCAGTACAGTTACGGAACCAATAACATTGCTGCTGGGCAGGTTGTCAATTTCATAAAAACCCGAAAACAACTAACCAGCCATATATCACTCTCAGCCAACAAATAGCTTTTGCGCAATCTTAAGATGCGTTCGTTTCTCTCCTAAGCACCCAATTCCTCCAACAGGTCAGCCTCTGCAACACTGGCTACAGACCTGTAGGCAATTTAAAGCTCATTTCATTCATTGGTCAAATGTGTGTTTTAAATAGCATATTCCACATCATATAAGTTAGCATTTACATTTGACCAATTTAGAAAAATAGTACTGGGAGCATTCATTACGCTTATGAGACTAATTAAACGAGTTCATAGCCTACAATTGATTAATAGGCATCATCTAAAGTGTTTTGTCATGTGAATTTAACACAAAATAAAAATAAATTATTTAAATTATCACCCAGAAGCTACATTTAGCGGCATTCAGAATTTACGAACGCGGTACGCATGTTCTTCACCATGTGCAAAATTTGTTAGTACGTCCGATCAAATCTCAGATACGAAAACGTTGATGAATGCCAAAATACGGGCAAAACTGGCAATACGGATGATTTACGTACAAATTCATTCTGCTCACATTTCATGAATGAGGCCCAGTGACAACACAGATTTTCTTATATGTAAAGAGTTTTAGTTTAGTTTTAGTTTTATTGAAGTTATAAAGGACAGTGTGCATATACATTAATTGTTTCAAATAAAACAAAGAGATGATTACACCAGATTTAGCAGAAGAGCTAATTTCCATCTGTAGTCCTTACAATGAACATATACACAATAAAATACACAATCATGAATAGACAAAACCACCTGTTCATTCAACGAGGACAATACATAGCATAAAACATACTTCAATGTGCTATTACTTCTATTACCACAGTTATTTCTACTTTCTAGTAGCCTACATAAAATGCCAAGGGGTCTCAGTTCTAGCCTAACCTACCTAGATTCACATTAAAACAACATGGAATTTAGTACCCCCCCCCGGACAGCTCCCCCCCCCGGCAGCGCAAACCCAATCAGTGCTGACACTGTTGATTACTTAAAATACTCTTCTTAACCACATGGGAGAAATTGCGATGATCTGTGATAATTTTAATGGGGTCAGGGAGCTTATTCCATTCCTCAATGGCCTTATAGGAAAAGGCAGTTTGACCAAAAGCTGAGGTGCGTTTTGGGATGTTGCAGTCACCCCTAGAGGTGGACCTAGAGGCTCGGCTGGTTGATTCTGAGCGGAGCTGAACAAAGGGCTTCAGGGGTGGGGGGGCTGCATTATGTATTATCTTGTGGACTAAACGGACATTAGAGTAGATCATTAGGTTGTCTAGACTCAACATATTATACTTCTCTAAAATTCTACAGTGGTGATACTGACGTGACTTTTTGTCTAGAACCTTAAGGGCTTGTCCGTATAGTGACCGTACTGGGTTCAGGACAGACCTGTTGGCCTGAGACCAGCATACTATGCAGTACTGGACATACGGTAGTATCATGGCATTGAGATAGGTCTTGGCTGCTTCAACTGAGAAGGAGTTTCGAATGTGACGGAAATTTGCTATGCTAAATTTAAGAACATGACACATCTTTTTAATGTGTCTTTTGAAGGTCAGTTGTGAGTCTAGAGTGACCCCTAAATATTTGAACTCTTCTACATTTTTTATCTCTTGGCCCATTATATAAATGCTTGGGTGTTGACACTGTTTGCGCTTTGAAAAATACATGGTGACCGTTTTATCTGTGTTCAGAGTGAGGCTAGATAGTCTCAGCCACTCTGCTACCCTTTCCATTGCTGCAGATAGTTTAGCAGCAACTGTCTCACTATTTTTCCCATGTGCATACAGGACCGTATCATCAGCATACATCTGTATCTCCACATCCTTACAGACAGCAGGAAGGTCATTGATGTATAGACTGAACAACAATGGGCCTAGGATTGATCCTTGCGGCACTCCCATGGTACAGGCTCTCAGTGGGGATGTTTTATCCAGGATTTTGACACATTGAGAGCGATCAAATAGATACGACTGTATCCATTTGAGTGCGTTGGGCGAGAGTTTGAAGTTCGAGAGTTTAGATAGAAGTACAGTATGATTTACAGTGTCGAATGCTTTACGGAGATCTAGAAAAACTGCTCCAACCACCCCTCCCTTGTCAAGTTTCATCTTGATAACCTCAAGGAAGTAGCAGCATGCAGTGGCCGTAGAGTGGTTTGCTCTGAAGCCAAATTGCATAGGGTGTAACAGCTTTTCTTTGCTTAGATGAACTGTGAGCTGTTTAGCTATAACCTTTTCTAGAATTTTTGAAACAACAGGGAGTATGCTAATGGGTCTGTAGTTGCTGACTTCCTTTTGGTTACCAGATTTAAATATTGGTGTTACAATAGCTGTTTTCAGGGTGGAAGGAAACATACATTCATTTATACATAGGTTGACAATACATGTAATGGGGTTACTTAATCCTTCTTTATGATTTTTAAGAAATACCGAGTTTAGTCCCCAGGTATCCTTCGCCTTTGAGTTGGACAGTGATGAGAGGAGTTTGTTCACATTTGTTTCGTTTACAGGTACAAAGCTTAACAGAGAGGCCTCATCGCTGATCATAACAGCGCTAACTGTGGGGAGCTGGACGTCCATAAAGGGTCTACCTAATTCTAAGACTGACTCAATGAAATAGTTGTTAAAAATATTAGCAACCTCCTGGCTATCCTTTTGTGTTTCTGTGATAGCTGCTGGACTATTCTGGTTATGCATGTTGAGTTCTATGGGCCCATTACTAGCTCGCACTCTTCCTGATAATTGATCGATGCAGTTCCATAGGGCTTTGCTGTTCCCTTTAGCTTGATTTATAACCTCTAAGAAAAAATTTGCTTTGGTTTTTCTAAGCTGTCTTGTCACTTTATTTCTGAGGGTTTTAAAAACCATTCTATCAGTTACCAGGCCTGATTTAAGAGATTTTTTAAGAGCTGCGTCTCTTTCTTTCATAAGGGTCCATAACTGCTCATTAAACCATGGTATGGTCTGCCTGTGGTTGTGTTTCCTCTGTGCTGTGATGGTGAATTTGGAGAGGACCTGTGATATGGCTGAGTTAAAGGCCTCACATGCCCTCTCACAGTTCTCCTCCGTTGTTACTGACTCCCAGTTTATCGCAAATAGTTCATTTTTCATACGTTCTATATCTTTATTCGGGATGAAGGATGTGGGATTTTGACTTTTACTATTATGTTGGGTTCTATAACGTCCCTTAGATAGCTGTCGAGACACCAGTGTGAGGTTATGGTCAGAAATGCCTGTGATCAGGTTATAGGTCTTAGATATACGGTCAATTTTGTTTGTAAATACCAAATCTAGCAGAGTTTTAGAAGAACTTGTAATTCTAGTTGGGTTCTTAACTAACTGTGTTAGGTTAAATCTGGTTGTGATGTTCTTAAGCTTCTTTCGCCGCGATTTGTCGAGCCAGTTTAGGTTAAAATCACCCATCAGGAGAACCTCCTTCCCACTGCAGGCCTTCAGGATTTCTGACAGGTGATCATAAAAACCTTCCTTTGCGTTCGGCGGCCTATACAACACAATGACACTGAAAGACATTTCAGTGGAAAGTTTTATGGTAACACCAACACATTCCAGGGCGTTGTGAGGGAGATCAATCTGTACACATTGAAAACATGATTTTACATATAACAGAACACCTCCGCCTTTTCCGCAAGTGCGGTCTTTCCTAAATATGTTGTAGCCTGGGATGTTAACGGCACATAAAGGGGATGCTGGAGTTAACCATGTCTCTGATAGTCCTAAATAATCCAGGTTTGAATCTAACAGAAGCTTTTCAAGTTGTTCACATTTGGACATAAGACTTCTAACGTTAATGTGCCCTCCAAAAACTGCTTTTGGTTTAACTTTAGGGTCCCATATAACCTTAGCATGATTAACGGTCTGGAAAAGTTTGGTCTGATGCTGTTTTGAACTCACCGTGTTAACAGGTGGCTGGGTAGTCTCGTGGCTAGCTGGTTGTGACAACGTATCGGACAGTGGTACAGGACCCGGATTGGGTTTAACGTTGCCAGACAGTAAAAGCAATAAAAAAATAAGGCATTTTTTCCTATAAGAAGCACAAATAGCATCCTTTGTTTTTGAGAAGTCAGAAACATTGCGAGATGCATCGGATTTCAGAAAACAATCCTGAAGGAGCTTGACTGAGGTGAACTGTGCAAAATAGGCATAATTAAAAGGGCAACTAAAAACTAAAAAGAAAACTAAAACTAACAGGGATAGAACTGGAACCTTTGCAGGGGACACTCACCACTGGAGAAATCACATGTTCATAGACAGGTGGTTGAACGGAGTTTGTATGAGTCCCAGGGTCCAGGATAGATAAAGCAAAAAATAAAATAATAAAAGATAAAATAATAAAAGAAGCCATCTTGGCTGTCCGGCAGAGATTCTTTTACTTTGTCAGGCCAGCGAGGATTGCCAAGGCAGCCAGCCTGGGCCTGGGCCTGGGCCTCTGCTGATGGATGGGCTGCTGTAGCCTGGGCCTGGGCCTCTGATGGTGGATAGGCTGCTGTAGCCTGGGCCTGGGCCTCTCCTGGTGGATGGGCTGCTGTAGCCTGGGCCTGGGTCTGGGCCTCTGATGGTGGATGGGCTGCTGTAGCCTGGGCCTAGGTCTGGGCCTCTGATGGTGGATGGGCTGCTGTAGCCTGGGCCTGGGCCTGGGCCTCTGATGGTGGATGGGCTGCTGTAGCCTGGGCCTGGGCCTCTGATGGTGGATGGGCTGCTGCAGCCTGGGCCTGGGCCTGGGCCTCTGATGGTGGATGGGCTGCTGTAGCCTAGGCCTGGGCCTCTGATGGTGGATAGGCTGCTGTAGCCTGGGCCTGGGCCTCTCCTGGTGGATGAGCTGCTGTAGCCTGGGCCTGGGCCTCTCCTGGTGGATGAGCTGCTGTAGCCTGGGCCTGGGCCTCTGCTGATGGATGGGCTGCTGTAGCCTGGGCCTGGGCCTCTCCTGGTGGATGAGCTGCTGTAGCCTGGGCCTGGGCCTCTGCTGATGGATGGGCTGCTGTAGCCTGGGCCTCTGATGGTGGATGGGCTGCTGTAGCCTGGGCCTGGGCCTGGGCCTCTCCTGGTGGATGAGCTGCTGTAGCCTGGGCCTGGTCCTGAAGGAGGTTTTGCTGACACACTCACTTGCTACACAGAAAGCGGGGGAGACATGTGCACATAAAACTTGTGTCGCTCCTGTGTTTTAAAAATACCCTAGGCTCATGCCAGTAAAAATAAACTACAATTGAGTTATATATGGTAAATAACCTATAAACAGATTGTGAATAATCTGAATATTTAGGGCGTATAAGCATACCATTGTACAACCCATTTTGCTATATGTATGACTTAAATAATGTCAGCCAGTGTTAAACATGTATATAATGTCAGCATGTGTTCAACATTTAGCCTCATTGTCTTATTTGACATAGCATGTACACAGATACATACTATTGTGACACCTTTTAGGAATTAATTAGAGCCTACATACAAACATACAAAAAGTCGGTAGGTCACTTACCACTCTGAAAAGACTATGAATTAGGCTCTTTGAGAGGTTTGAAGCAATCTGTGCCGAGTGATTAGTAGGCCTACATGTTGTTTGGAATACAGTAGACAAGCATTGCTACAGACGTGTATAGCAGTCAGATATATATTTCTTTTTTAAAACTGAGTACTGGAAATACCTCATTGTACCGAGAGACATGTTTGTTTTGGTGGTGCTCATTTGAATTTCCTGACTTTTGGGGCTTTAAACCAAAACAAACTATTAAATTTTTTTTTCCACATACACCAAAATAGCATCAGAATAGTAGGCCTACACATAATACATTAGTAGCTAGCTACTGTAACTAACAGCACTGACACAGAAAGCGAATCGCTTAATTGTGCCTTAAAAGCGAAGTGAGCTGTATCACTGGTCCAATCAGCTAGAATAGTGCAAGACACTTAATAACTGGGCAGATAATTGGGATGGCAGGTATGCCATCCGCCAAGTTACGGGCTGTCCTATGTTCAAAACCTTGCATTGTGCATTCATACCTTTGAAGTAATCTTGCACTTCAGAATCATTGGTTCAAATAACTAATTTATCATGAAATACGAAAGGAACATTAGGTTAGATCACCCAAACACAAGATACCGATAGCTACAATGTTTAGTTGTTTTTACAATCCTTTAATATTGCAGTAAAAAATACTTGATACATGTTTCAATATGGTTCTTTTTGTGGTTTTAAATAATAATAATAAGGGAATAGTAGAGACAGTAGAACAATTGGACAGTGGAATCATTGAAATCAGAATAATTTTTTTTCAATACAATTACAACATAGGTTTTTTTTAATCATAGCAACAAATAATTCAGTAATTATAGCTACAAAGTGAAAGAAGTTCCTCAACTGCAGTGTTCCTCATCTGAAGTGAAAAACAAAAAATAATAACAGTTTCGACCTCTGGCTAGGTTGAAGCCTGCCTCGTCCACAAAGAGGAATTTGTGATGGTTCTCTGCAGCATCCAGCTCCATCACCCTCTAAAAGGTAATTGAAGGAAAATTACCCTACAGAATAATGTAGATCAAATTTTGATAACAGGAATCTTGAAACTGAACATACTCAGTACGCAGTTACTTCCCTCTATCTGCCCCCCCCAAGGCTCATGGTCACCCTCCTCTAAGACGAGATCTATGGCCACCTCTTTGAGAGGTTACTTGTCCTCTGCCATTCCCCTGACCACCTCCTCCTCCTCTCACTGCTTGACCTCTAGTCTGACATGGATCAAGAAAGGAAAAAACACTGCCAAACATTCGGGAGCTCAGAGGCAAACTACCCTCTCTTGCTCGCCCTCCCTCAAATCTCTTTAAACATTCTATTTATTCCCTCAGGGAACCCAGCCACTTGCGTTCCTGCTTCAATCAATCAATTACCCCATGACTACCGACCACTCATTCAATCTTGTTCTGCAATGATCTTGTTCTGCTTGACCTCTATTCTGACATGGATCATCTGCCTGCTCCATGTGTTTGCTCTGTTGTTGCAAGTGGATACAGACCCTTTATACTCTTACCGCAGTGTGAAACCAATCATCATTACTGTAACGAGTTGTCATTATTGGAAAAGCCAAGAAAACGGCCTACATACATAGTCAAATTTGAAAACATTGTCTGGAACAGAATGTCAATTATCAGACACTGTACCATAGGAACAGTGTCTGATAAAGGAAGATGATTAAATATTTCAAATATAATGTAGTAAAATTGGTTCATAATCCAAAGTAATTGGTGTCAATAGATTTATTTATCCTGAAACATTCATGATCTAAACTTGGAATGTTGTTAGTAATCAGTTTCCATAAAACTATGCATTATTAGTATTGCTACAGTTACTTATCATTTTGAGCAGTTGGATAAATTGATAGTTAGATGCATTGTAATGAAATGAAAAGACAGTCATTTCAAATGTAATGTGTGAATTGCATTTTGAAATAGTAATTACTTTAATGTTAAGTTGTGTCATATTGAACAGGTGATTTGGTTCAATAAACAAATGATCTTAGGTTTATGTGTATTGTATCCAAGCAATTAAACAAAGTGTTTAGAGTTTTGAAAAATGTACATTTTGATTATCCGTTTGAGTTATGTGTCTAGAGTTTTGAACAATGAGCACAAGCTTGTGATCTAAGTGTCAAAGCAATTGTTAAAAACTGTAATGTAATTGTGGGCTATCGGTAATAGGAGAAATGTTTTAATTCTCGTCAGTAGAGGTTATGGTTACGCAAATGTCTGCATGCATTTATTTGGAATGCATGTATTCTGTATGCATGTCTCTCTCTATGTCATTATCTTGCATTATTCATCATTAGTTACCTACCAAAAATAAGTGATATCTCAAAAACGTCAAGTTACTCACGCATAGCCTACAGAGCGATGTCTATAAGTCCTTAATTCCAACTTGCAAAAACTAGGCCTGCCTTTAAAAGTATTGATATCAAAATGTGGCCAAGTTACAACTAACAATATCACCTATCGTAGCTCACACTAAATACATTAGCTCTATTCCAAAGCAATGCTATCCAAACTTTCCAAAATGATTTAATGCAACTTGGCCCTGTGTTTCTTCATCTTACCATCCCAAGATAATGTGGTCAATGAAACGGTATGTTCCACATCAAACTGCAAAATGAGTATAATTTATATTGGAAATACTCTGATTCAGATGCACTTAGAAATTAAACAGAAACATGACTACACTATAGGGCATGTTTGAACAATTGTCTGCATCCACTGCTTTCTATGTCTATGAAAAGCACAGAATGAATAAAATGTATTATTATTATTATTATGTATTATTATCTGTGAAAGACCTGTTACTATAGACCCAGATTTAACCTTTTTAAAACATATCTAGAGTAGCTTTCTTTCAGTTAAGGAACATAGCTAAAATTAGGCATTTCCTATCAGAAGGGGACGCAGAGAAATTGATCCATGTTTTTGTTACATCTAGGCTAGATTACTGTAATGCTCTGCTATCTGGCTGCCCTAAATCCTTGCTAAATAATCTCCAGGTTGTGCAGAATGCAGCCGCTCACATTTTAACTAGAACTAAGAAATATGAGCATATTACCCCAGTACTAGCATCACTTCATTGGCTACCAATTAAGTATAGGACAGACTTTAAGGTTTTGCTTCTGACCTTTAAAGCTTTAAATGGACTTTCACCAGTGTATATATGTAATCTGCTTTTACCATATAAACCGAAAAGATCCCATCGTTCCCAAGACGCAGGCTTCTTAGTAGTCCCTAGAATATCTAAAAACTTGATGGGTCATAGAGCTTTCTTCTACAGAGCGCCACTACTGTGGAACACATTGCCAGAATGTATAAGGGAATCAGACACAGTCTCAATATTTAAGTCTAGACTAAAAATGCACCTTTATGATCAGGTTTATAACGAGTTGTAGTGTGGTTGGTGTAGCTTTGTAGATGGCTAGCCATGTTGGTGGACTTGTTAGCAGTTAGCCTATACTTTCTTATACTCTACTGATGCAATGCGGATGTTTCATAAAGAGTTTTAGGAGAACAGTTTTTAATCTCCTAGCAATGATATATTCTGCCTGCCTAGCTTTCTCACTAAGATAGCACAGTCTGTCGGTGTGGAGCTGAACTGTTGTAATGTTATGGCTATGGCAGCGGGGAAAGACTGCTTGCATGAAGATTCGTGCCGGTGGTTTTTTGAATTTTCAATGAGCATTTTTGGTGGCTAGTTTTAGGCTCCTTGTGTTAAGTCAATGGGGCCGCACAACCACATATTGGGGCTGACTTAAAAAACTATACAACGCACATACATGTTTGATATCAAGGTACATAATAATCTAGGCATGTTCCCTGTATGTTATTAAGGTTGCCCTAAACGTTCTCTGGTTGATGCAATGTTGTGAACCTTCCTCAAAGTTTATATAACATCAGGGGAACATTTTTGAAGCATTCCATGTAACATCAGGGCAACGTTCTACGTTAGATGAGGGTATCGTTCTGCTCTCCACGAACAGTTTATATAACATCAGGGGAACATTCTAGGAGCATTTTGTGGAACATCAGAGGGGAACATTCTCTGGGCATTCCATGAAACATCAGGGCAACGTTCTATGTAACATGAGGGTATCATTTTGGGAACCTTCCTCTTGCGCTCTATGAACAGGTTATATAACATCAGGGGAACATTCTAGGAGCATTTCATGTAACATCAGAGGGGGACATTCTCTGGGCATTCCATAAAACATCAGGGCAATGTTCTATGTAACATGAGGATAACGTTCTGGGAACCTTCCTCTTGCGCTCTATGAACAATTTATATAACATCAGGGGCATCATAGGGGCATTCCATGAAACATCAGGGGTACAATCTATGTAAAATGAGGGTAACGTTCTGGGAACCCTCCTCTATCATTCTAAGAAAATTATATATATTATGAGGGGAACATTATCTGGGCATTCCATAAAACATCAGGGCAAAGTTCAATGCAACATGAGAGTAAGGTTCTGGGAAACTTCCTCTTGCGCTCTACTCAGTGCAACATTCTAGGTGCATTTTATGTAACATAGGGGGAATGTTCTGGGAACCTTCCTTTTGTGTTCTTCAAACATTCAAGATGACGTTCCAACATTCTATATAACATTAGGGGGATACTCATTTAAAAGGTTTAAATGCAGGATTTAAGTGCCTAGCTAAAGGGCTCACCTTGAGCATTTGGGAGAGTGTTTTTTTGTCTTTTGGCTTTATTTATGACAGTATTTAGTGATGACTAATAGAAAAGCAAGGTTGGATATTGAGAATCATAGCAGAGCAGATGTCAACAGTAAACAAAATTATATATACAGGTGCAGCTCAAACAATTAGAATATCGTGAAAAAGTTCAATATTTTTTGTCACTCATGTCAGAAAGTGAAACTCATATATTATATTGATTCATTACACATAGAGTGAAATATTTCAAGCCTTTATTTCTTGTAATTTTGATGATTATGGCTTACAGCTAATGAAAACCCAAATTCAGTGTCTCAGAAAATTTGAATATTACATAAGATCAATAAAAAAGGATATTTTAAACAGAAATGTCAGCCTTCTGAAAAGTATGTTCATTTCTATGCACTCAATACTTGGTTGGGGCTCCTTTTGCATGAATTACTGCATCAATGCGGCGTGGCATGGAGGCGATCAGCCTGTGGCACTGCTGAGGTGTAATGGAAGCCCAGGTTGCTTTGATAGCGGCCTTCAGGTCGTCTGCATTGTTGGGTTTGGTGTCTCTCATCTTCCTCTTGACAATACCCCATAGATTCTCTAGGGGTTCAGGTCAGGTGAGTTTGCTGGCCAATCAAGCACAGTAATACCATGGTCATTGAACCAGCTTTTGGTACTTTTGGCAGTGTGGGCAGGTGCCAAGTCCTGCTGGAAAATGAAATCAGCATCTCCATAAAGCTTGTCAGCAGAAGGAAGCATGAAGTGCTCTAAAATTTCCTGGTAGATGGCTGCATTGACTGTGGACTTCAGAAAACACAGTGGACCAACACCAGCAGATGACATGGCACCCCAAATCATCACTGACTGTGGAAACTTCACACTGGACTTCAAGCAATGTGGATTCTGTGCCTCTCCACTCTTCCTCCAGACTCTGGGACTTTACTTTACTTTCATCTGAAAAGAGGACTTTGGACCACTGAGCAACAGTCCAGTTCTTTTTCCGCTTAGCCCAGGTAAGACACTTTTGACGTTGTCTCTGGTTCAGGAGTGGCTTGACACGAGGAACACAACATTTGTAGCCCATGTCCTGGATTCGTCTGTGCGTGGTGGCTCTTGATGCACTGACTCCAGCCTCAGTCCACTCCTTGTGAAGCTCCCCCAAATTCTTGAATGGATTTTGCTTGACAATCCTCTCAAGGCTGCGGTTATCCCTGTTGCTTGTGCACCTTTTCCTGCCACACTTTTTTCTTCCACTCAACTTTCTATGAATATGCTTGGATACAGCACTCTGTGAACAACCAGCTTCTTTAGCAATTACCTTTTGTGGCTTACCCTCCTTGTGGAGGGTGTCAATGACTGTCTTCTGGACATCTGTCAAGTCAGCAGTCTTCCCCATGATTGTGTAGCCTACTGAACCAGACTGAGAGACCATTTAAAGGCTCAGGAAACCTTTGCAGGTGTTTTGAGTTAATTAGCTGATTAGAGTGTGACACCATGAGTTTCCAATATTTAACTTTTTCACAATATTCTAATTTTCTGAGACACTGAATTTGGGTTTTCATTAGCTGTAAGCCATAATCATCAAAATTACAAGAAATAAAGGCTTGAAATATTTCACTCTATGTGTAATGAATCTATATAATATATGAGTTTCACTTTCTGAAATGAGTGACAAAAAATATTGAACTTTTTCATATTGAAGTTTTTGAGCTGCACCTCTACAGTCAAGTCAGAAAGTCTGCACACCCCTTTCACCTTCTCCACTTTTTATTACGTTACAGACTTATACTACAATATATTGAGTTAATTTTTTGACTCAAACATCTACACACAATAGCCAATAATGACAAAGGTTTTTAGAAAATATGCTATTTTATTTTACTGACAAAAATAGGTTATTTAGGGTTTACATATCTGTACACAACCTAATACTTGGTTGCTGCACCTTTGACAGCGATTACAGCTTCAAGGCATCTTGGGAAAGAAGCTACGAGTTTGGCACACTTGTTTCTGGACATTTTTGCCCATTCCTCTTGGCATATCCTTGCAAGCTCCATCAGGTTGGATGGGGAGTGTCGGTACACAGCCATTTTCAGCTCTTTCCACAGATGTTCAATTGGATTCAGGTCTGGGCTCTGGCTCGGCTACTCAAGGACATGCACAGACTTTCTCCGAAGCGACTCCTTTGTTCTCTTTGTTTCAAGGATCTCGGTGTACTTAGCTGCATTCATCTTTTCCTCTAGCAGGACTAGTCGCCCCGTTCCTGCTGCTGAAAAACATCCCCACATCATGATGCTGCCCTGTATGCTTCAGAAGCATACCGCTATGCTTCACTGTAGGGATGGTATTAGCCAGGTGATGAGCGGTGCCTTGTTTCCTCCAGACGTGATGCTTGGTATTCAGGCCAAAAAGTAAAATTTTGGTTTCATCAGACCAGAGAATCTTGATGCCTTTTGTTGCCTTTTGGAAAACTCCAAGCGGGCTGTTATGTGCCTTTTACTAAGGAGGGGCTTCCGTCTGGCCACTCTACCATAAAGGCCTGATTGGTGGAGTGCTGCCTGGATGGTTGATCTTCTGAAAGGTTCTCCCATCTCCACAAGGATACGCTGGAGAGTCAGAGTGACCCTCTGGTTCCTGCTCACCTCCCTGGCTAAGGCTCGTCTTCCCTGATTGCTCAGTTTGGCCGGGCGGCCAGGTCTAGGAAGATTCTTGGTGGTTCCAAACTTCCATTTACGAATGATGGTGGCCACTGTGCTCTTTGGGACCTGTAAAGCTGCAGAGACTTTTCCGTACCCTTCTCCAGATCTATGCCTTGACACAATCCTGTTTCTGAGGTCTGCAGATAATTCCTTTATCCATGGCTTGGAGTTTGCTCTGACATGCACTGTCAACTGTGGGACCTTATATAGGCATGTGTTAGCAATCCCCAATCATGTCCAATCAATTGAATTTATCACAGGTGGACTCCAATTAAGTTGTAGAAACATCTCAAGCAGTTTCAGTGGAATCAAAATGCACCTCAGCTCACTTTTGGGTGTCATATCAAAGGGTGTGCACACTTGTGTACATATGATATTTTACATTTTGATCTTTAATAAATTAGCACAAATGTCTAAAAACCTGTTTTCAGTTTGTCATATGTTGCTATTTTGTGTAGAATTTTGAGACAAAAAAATGAACTCAATCTAGAATATGTCTGTAACCTAATAAAACGTGGAGAAGGTGAAAGGGGTGTGCAGACCTTCCGGCTTGACTGTGTGTATATATATATATATATGTATATTATATACTTTCGTTATATGGGGGAAAAAACAAAGACATTTTTTGTTTTTGTCTTTATTTTGCGCTGTGAATTGCAGAAGTGCGACTTGCGGATTTTACCATCACTCTGCTGCCAGAAATACAGTAGATATGGATGGATAACTTGAAGGGTTTCTTCTCCTGATTTATTTTTCCATAGAGTTCAATAGGAAAATCTGTCAGGAGAAACAACCCTTAAAGTGATCCTTCCATATCTACTGTATTTCTGGCAGCAGAGTGATGGTTAAAGGCTTGTTTAATACATCAGACCCTTGATGACTTAGAGCCACTTAGCCAACTATGTGTTCTATATTGTTCCAGTGTAATTTACAGCTAAATCTTGTCTCACCCCCCAATTCCCATAGAGATCAATTCAAATGCAGAGCTGTTATAATATCGCTTGTAAGAGTACCAGCAAATAAGATATCAAGAGCCTTTTGATGTTGTTGGGTCACAGACATCATAAAGTCATGGCATGCAAAGGATATGCAACCAAATATAAAAATATGGCTTTTCTACCACATTTAATCTAGCGTGTTCAATACTTTTTTCCTGTGTCATTTCACTTTATTGCACATAACTTTTTTTAAAAATTGGAACGTGACAATTTCTTTAGCTGTGTAGTTTTATTGAGTTAATACCAATGTCTGGTCAAAATCTCATGTGAATAGCTACATTGGAAATATGTTTGATAATAAAATTGTTGACGTGTCCAATACTTATTTCCCCCATTGTACCTCTCCATCATCATCTACCTTGGCCTGGTGAAGCCCTCTGCTACTCGAGACCTGTGGAGGAAGGAACGGCTTCATAATCACCCCTTTCCCACCAGTGTGATGCCAGGCTATAGGTATGAGGCTATGAGTGCACTGCTTCACATGAGTGACCCAGCAGCTGATCTACTCAATGACCAGTTGGGGCCATCCTGGATATGATGGCCTGTTTCACTTGAAGCCTCTACAGGATCAGATCCTCGCTGCATGTAGGGCATACTTCCACCCTTGCCAGAAACTGAGCCATAGATGAGCGCATGGTTGCCACAAAAACCTGTCATGGCATGACACAGTACATGAAGGAAAAACCAGTAAAGTGGGGGTTCAAGTTGTTTGTCCTGGCTGACAGCATGATAAGCTACAGCATCTACAGAGTTCAGCATCTACCAGGGTAAAGCACTCACTCACAGTGAAAATGGACTGAGTGACGATTCTGTTATTAACCTGCTCTATGTCTATGTGGACAACTTTTAGACAAGCTCAGCTCTCTTTCGCCATCTCCACCAGATCCACTATGGGGCTTGTGGCACCATCAGGCAATACCGGATCAGTTTTCCCAAGACCCAAGTGAATGCTCTCCCAAAGACAGCTGCTCGAGGGGACATGCAGTGGTTCAGGGATCGTCCCCTTTTGTATGTGAAGTGTACGGACACAAGGGAAGTCTCTGTGTGTTCTATCATTCACAAGGCCTACAGTGGAAGTTCAGTGCAGCAGCGATTGCACCTGGTCCAGACAAGCTGTCGCCGTCCCTGGACTATAATCAGTACATAGGGGGCGTTGACATGTCAGACGCCCTCATAACGTACTTAAGTGTGACACAAAAGACCCAGCACTGGGTTTGTCACTTTGTGGACATTGCTGTTGTAAACAGCTATATCCTGGGTAAGGAGCTTGCTCTGAAGAAGCAGCAGAGGCCCATGACGCAGAAGCGCTTCAGAGAGACCCTCCGTTTGCAGCTGACTAACTGGGAGAGAGCGTGTAGAGGGCGTGGCAGCTGCACAGCCACAGAAGGAGGCAGTAGAGGAGCAGCAGGATGCTTTCTTGTGACAGTCACAGGTGACGGTGACACGGCCAAGAGACAAGAGAGAAAGTACTGTGCTCACTGTCTCAGCAAGAAGGTGCAGAATAAGACCATGTACAGATGCAGGTCTTATGATGTCTCTCTGTGCATCATTCCTGGCTGTCTTTACGGTTTACCGCTTTAAAAGTTTACGGCTAAATGAGAGTAGGTAAGAGTGATTTAAGTGCTTAAACGTATTTTCAATGTCTAATTTTTTATTTAGTCATGTTTCAGCTCACGCTGTCCTCAGCACCATTCACGAGAGAAAGGGGGGAAAGTAGGTTTTGCCATGGACGTTCACCTCCCCACAGAAACATAATGTCAATTAACTATTTAAATTGCTCAATAATTCAATAATTGTCTTGTACAAAAAGAGTATGTCATTGAATTCTCAATATCACAATAAACTGGCAGTCAGATCAATGTAATGTACTGATACTACTTTAATCATGTGTACATGCTGGAGGAATTTAAATGTTGTCATGTCTCTGTGGAGATGTGAGCGCCTTTGGCAAAACCATTTTGTTGTCTTTTTTCTTTTCAACTTTTTTCAGGATGTTAAATGGCTCTGGCTGAGGACGGCATTGAGTCTTGTCCACCTGTGAAAGTGTATTGAAACTGCTCTTTCTATTTTGTTAATTCCCCAGCGACTTCTGTGCACTTTTATAGAAGTAAGATTTTTTGAAGGCTGATGCAATTTGGTCGCAAACTAATCATAAGGTGAACAATGTTGCATGGACAGTCAATTTTTAAAATTGGTATAACTCCCTATAGAACAAAAATTTGAGGGCCTATGGAAAAATAAAGCATACTCAACGCAACAAAAAAGACACAAAACATTTATGTTCCCTCGGCCCACAAAAATTATTTAAGATGTTTCCCAGATAACAAGACACTAATCCTATTTAAACAGATTTAAGCAATTGACCCCTTGTAGCCGAATGTTAAGGAAATAATTGACAGGGGAAAACAACCAATTGCAGTGATAAAATGCGTAGCAACAGTTGCTAGCCTCTACCTCCTCGGACAACTAATTAAGGCATGTTTCATTAACAAAAGTTGCGATAGGCATACTTAACGTTACATGAGTTAGCTAGCTAGCTAGTTAACTAATTATTACTTAGTGGCTAACGTTAGTTAGCTAAGTTAGCTAGCCTACTATAAACCGAGATGTATCGTTTACATACACCACAGCAGGTACAGATCTAAACTGTCAGGAGGTGCAGCTTCTCTCTCTCTTCCTCTGAGATCGGTAACGCTTCAATGTTGCTAGCGATAACTCACACGTTGTGTATGTAATTAGCCCTCCATGGCATAATGCAGACCTTGCTGTCTGCATCGAGCAGAGATTTGCCCTAACGTTACCCAACTTGACCAAAACTGGTCAAGAATAGCAGCCGGAACTGTCATGGCTAAATAATATAAATCAATGAATAAACAAATAATTAAATGAACTAACGTTAATCAACCTAACCTACTGTAGCCTATACAATATAGCTACTATAGTAACAGCTATGCTGTGACAGTCAGTGAAGCCTACAGTGAAGTAATTCCATTAAACTTGATGTTATATCAGTTGCTTTAGAAAATAGAAACTACCGGAGAATCAGACGTTTAATAGTGTTATGATCGTTAGGGCTCGCTCTCGCTGGAGTTATTGAGGATGCAACAAGGAAGGACACTTTTCAGAGCTAGATGCTTGTTACACTACAAGGTCGTTTCTACGTTGTTCTCATGTAATGATCAAAGAAAGCACCCAGGGTGGCATAAACGAGGGTCTCCTGATTAGTCTGGGCCATTTTGCTTTTGAGTTTATCAATAGGTATAAAAGCAAGAGAAGTTTGAGTTTCAGCTTATATTGAATGGTTCCCTATGGGATGGAATGTTCAAAACAAAGCTTGACTGAGTATGCAACTGTAACTAAGGGGGGTGGGGCTTAGCAAAGGGTCAATTGTTTGACAGTAAACCGAATAAGCTGCATACTTACCAAATATAGTGAATATAAAAACACACACAGTGAGGCGAGGAGCCCCAGGACAATGAGGTCACTCGCCTGTTTCGACAAAACGGAGCACATTTCCGCTCCTGCTCTTAAACAGTTACTCCCAGGCAGAGATTTCCTCACTGTGGATTACCCCCCCCCCCCCCCCCCACAACACACACAGGGGATACCAACAGCCAGAATGGAGGGGCATGCGACCTCTGTCTTCCCCAGCATTCTGCTGCTTTTGCCAGTCGGGAATGAGAGGGGAACTACCAGGGCACAGCTGACATCTTAATCCAGCACTCAGATCATAGCCTCAACCTTTCCAGAGCTGATCTGCCGCATGTTAACACAGTTAACCTCCGGTCCCAGAGTGCCTCTACTTTCACCTCCAGTTCCTCCAGTTCTCTCTGAGGCTTGTTGAGTTATACCCTCATATTTGGGAAACCAGCCGGTCAATCGTTTGGGATTAAATGCAAAAAATGTGATAACTCCTACTTTTCCACCTTGCTGGCCTGTGCTGCTAAAATATTGGGGAATCATTCATGTTGAAATGATTCATGTTGCTTAGTGTATCGCCCTATAATTTAGGATTGACATACTCTGCTCCAAAGCAATAAAGGGAATTTAAGGAAAAATGTTACCTACAACACATTTAGTATTTAATGTTTTTCATAAAATTGGAATGGTTGTTCACTAATGT
>CM040400.1:30838186-30867418 GCA_022702515.1 Ilyophis sp. 1 JC-2022
AAATCTCCCATACACTAACAGACATGATGCAATTTTACAGTGTCCTCTGTTAAAAAAATAAAATAAAATCAATTGCGTTCTCATCCAGTTTAGTGTGACTAACTGAACAGCCTGTGGAAGAATCCCTATTGAAAATTCTATGTAACTCCTTTAGAGTCATGGAGGCCTTATGTGCCACAGTGAACTCCTGTCATTTTCCATCATGTTTAAATGCTGAATTTAAAGGACATGAAATGCTGTTAAATGGCATTTTTTATTTTTATAATGAACGTTTGATTGTTAGTTTTTGTTTTAATGGAAACATTTAAACAGTAAGGTGATAGGCCTGTAAAATTCACCTTAACTCATTCAGTGCCACGGGCAATGATGAAAAATGAAACGATGACCAATTTACAATTACGTTCTTGCAGTCTTTTACCCGAATTGGCTCGTTTTTAAAAATATTTGAAGTAATGTTTATCGCAGGTTCATCAAATTAAAAAAACTCATCTAAACCAACGTGGGAATAACGCATCCCTGTCGATTTGTACCAACAATGTTTCTGCGCCAGTGACCAAAAATATAAAAGAAATTGAACACAATCAAGTTAGTTATAACTAACTACTGCTATGCTACTGTCTCAGTAATGGGAGAAAGTTAACGAATGCACTTGATCATCGCTGTATCTCTCTGCAGCGGGAGTAAATTACATGGTATCAAAACCAAATTGGCATAAGCAAAGGCTCCGCTGTAACTCAATTGGCGTTACAAAACTTGCTGTTTTGTTTGCCTTACTCACCTAGCATTCCGTTAGTCCAGTTTTATAATATCCTGTTCCCAACTTATATTTAATAATTCTCTAATTTCCACTTCTGTCCAGTCATTTCCCATATCTCCTCCAGTGACCATTGTTTTGTTGGTTCTGTTTTTAATTAGTCCCCACACCACAGATTTTACCCTGCATTTATTTTTGAAACGGTTGATACAAAGAAACTCATCTGTACATATCTATCCAAATGGACAGTGATTATGTTTATTGTTTATTTTTACATATCTAGTTATGCAAGAGCTGATTTTTATGGAGAACTGTTTTCACTATTATTACACATCTCCAGTTATGTTAATCTAACTAAGAAGCACTGAAAATAAATTATTTACATTTCCATCAATATTGTTTGATGTTGTTCTAATAGTGAACATAACCAGAAGGTGTGCCATTTAGTGACATCTATCCTCATTAACAGAAAATTCTGTTTAATAGGTAAAATGTGTTTTGTTAGATGGTTGCATATTGACAGCATCAAGAAAGAATTTTTTTATTTTTTTTAATGTCTGCAGCCATATTGGCTTGGCACTACTGAGGCTTAGTGTTCCAGAACACTCTGGCATTGAATGAGTTATTCGACTGTGAAGGTGCAGGTAGTGCACAAATGTACACCTAAGTAAATGGTGCTGGATCTTCTATAATTATGGCTAGCATGGCTGCAAGAGAAGACTTTACAGAATATGAAAGTCAGGCGATTGCAGAAGTGTGTTTGGAAGGTGCTTCTGATGACCAAAACAAAAAATAGTACCTTAGTGTACATGTATTTTTTATTGGATATTCTAAAATGACATGAGTGTTTTCGGATCAACTATGTGTGAGTTGATTGGCTTTCTCATGAAAAATTCCAGACACTGGTACACTCTATGCCATGGTTCATATAAGCTGTACTGGACACACATGGTGGCTCGGCACTCTATTAATTTACTTTCCATTGGTGTTCCATTTACTTATTTTTTGCCTGTACATTATACATTGTGGAGAACACAAAATGGGCCAACGGGCATCTCATAATAGCATAAAATAATGTCAGCTAGAGTTTGCGAGCATAAAATACATCTTTGTGTCAGGAACTCAGGGGACTGAAGGGAGAGGGTGGTTGGAGCTGAAGATAAAAATATTGGGCGGGATGCAAGCGAAGTAAAGCAGAATCTGCAGCTATGAATATGAAGCATATTCATAGCCGTTATTGTGCAAACAGGACCGCCGCATGTACAGTTTGTCTATATTCGTTCGTCCTCCTGTCATCAGGGGCAAAGGCCATATGCGCACTGACAGAAGAGGACAGGGGACTGTGGTGAGAGGACTGTAAATTGTCCCAGGGCGTCATGCCTCAGTTGCAATCTCAGAAATGCACCGAGGCAGGGACGTCCTGCCGCTCGTGGTCCAGAGAGCAAAAACCACTCACTCACCTGTTATTCTGCCAAAGTAACTCAGTCTTGGCTGCCTGTTCTTGACAACATTCCATTCACCCACCCTCACGACCTCCCAGTGCACTCCATTTCAACTCTTCCATGCTGCTGGGCATCAAGAAATCCGGCAGGACATAGAAAGGAGGCCGGTTGTGGAAGACTAGACACTCTAGCACTGGTAGGAGTAAACTGAAAGTATTTCCAGTTTCACATGTAAAATAATTACTCATTTGTCAGTTGTGTATTCAAATCACAAACATGCAGCATTAAGGCAATATTATGATTGACCTGTTCCTCAATTGTCTTTGTTTGAAAAATAATCACCAGCCAGTGTTTTTCTAATGCACAACCATATGACAACAATGAGCTCAATCCCAAAAGTGTAGTGTTTCTGCTTGTATTTTATGACTGTTTTTGTTGGAATTTATGATGGTCTTACAGCACCAGAAAAACACCATAATACATAATGTTTCTCAAATAGATTTTTATTAGGCTCTGATTAGGTGAATGTCAGTATAAAGTACATATTTTGTTCTTACTGAAAATTGTTATTAATTGTGTCCATATTTGCAGAATTATCACACACAAACACACACACATACATACAGTAATTTGGAAAGACTTGTCAAAACAATAATTTCAGATATAACAACCTGACAATCACTGCCACTGAAAAACCAGCATCTTTGTGTCTTGTGAAAAAATTTAAAACTTGTCCATTTATGACCCTAGTTATAATTAATCCTGTAACTTTCCTAGTTACAGGATAAATGTTTCACTCAATCACTTGTTCTGAATGGCTGTGCACCTCATTGTTGCATTGGGTTGTCCAACAATACTTTTTTGATGGGTAATTGGCTCCCTCTAGAGGCAAATCTTTGCAGACTGGACTGCAGGGGAGTATCAAAATACACAAAAATAACAGTTCAGCGATAGATAGGTAACAATTATCTGCAGTAATTGCATGTCTCAGGAGTCATTGTAATTTTTCATTGGAATAACAGTGTAGAAGCTCCTTCTACCAAAAACTTAAATGCGCCGTGCAAGTGTCAACACTAATCAGTGATATTATACATCGGCATATCCCAGGTTTCATAGAGTGTGAAAGAGTATGAAGAGGATGCGAAGCACAAACTAAGTAAAGAGAATGCTAGCACTGACAAAGACGCCACACTCTTATAATCAGACACACTGGTGAACATAAAAATATGGAAAAATATTTAGACAAAAAAAGTTTTATATCACATGTAAGGATCTACTCTGCAGAGATATAAGATTAATATTGCATTGTGCTACAGTAATAGGATGTCCTGCTCTTCAAAAATAATTTGGCTTCTCATCTACAATGAGCACCATAATTCATTGGACAGTGACACATTTTTTGTTATTTTGGTTCTGTACTCTAGCACTTTCAGTTTGAAAGGATACAATGACAATGATGTTGAAGTGCAGACTGTAAACTTTAATTTGAGGGTATTTTCATCCATATCAGATGAACCGTTTAAAATTATAGAACCTTTTGTACATAATCCCCCCCATTTTCGGGCATCAAAAAATATTGGACAGTTTAACATAATGTAGAATAAAGTAATAATTTTTTATATTTGGTTGCATATCCTATGCCATGACTTCCTGATGTCTGTGACCCAACAATATCAAAAGACTCTTGATATCTTGTTTTCTGGTACTCCTACAAGCGATACTATAACCTCTCTGCATTTGAATAGATCTCTATGGGAATTGGGAGTGGGACTAGATTTAGCTGTAAATTACACTGGAACAGTATGGAACACTATGAGAATTGTGGGGTGGGACTAGATTTAGCTGTAAATTATGCTGGAACAGTATGAAATACATGGTTGGCTAATTGGCTGTAGGTCACCAAGGGTCTGAGGTATCAAACAAGCCTAAAACCATCACTTTGCTTCCAGATATGCAATAGATATGGATGGATCACTTTAAGGGTTGTTTCTACTGAAAAACTGGAAAAATAAGTCAGGAGAAGAAACCCTTCAAGTTATCCATCCATTTTGACTGCTTATCTGGCAGCAGAGTGATGGTTTAAGGCTTGTTTGATACGTCAGACCCTTGATGACTTAGAGCCATTTAGCCTACCATGTGTTCCATACTGCTCCAGTGTACGGTAAGTTACAGCTAAATCTAGTCCCACCCCCCAATTCTCATAGAGATCCATTTGAATGCAGAAAAGTTATAGTATTGCTTGTGTTGTGCTGACTGGTAGATCTACACTGCGTGGAGTTGCTTTGCACTTCCTAATAATTTTTGAGCAGTTGTGCTGACACAAGTAGGCTACAAAATTGTATGATGCAGACACTGTATGTTAATTAATCCATCTAATATTGGTCTGGTATTATATACCAGATGGTCAGTCATCGCCTACTTTTACATATTTTTCTTTTGATGACAGCTTTTTGATGACTATAATTGTATATCCACGCATGTGGATAAGTACACATTTAATATTTTACTCAAGTATCTACATTTTCAAGCTGAAAATAGGATGTTTTTATGAATTAACTTAATTTGTTACACACATTGACAAACACTGGCCTTGTAATGGAATTTATTGAATTTTTGATCTTACACTCCCACCTTGTGATCATTTTGTGTAACTGCAGTGTTTATGAAATAAAGTTTTGCCAAAGATGGAAAGTAGTTCTTATTTACAGTGTTTAATCATCATGAAGACTTTCTGATACAAGGAAACATTACCTAGTTAACTGGCAGGTGGGCACTAAAATGGTGACAGTAGTTGCTTTGTTTCCTCCGGGTACTCCGGTTTCCTCCCACAGTCCAAAAACATGCAGGTTAGGCTAATTGGAGACTCTGAATTGCCCATAGGTATGAATGAATGAGTGAGTGAATGGTGTGAGTGCTCTGTGATGGATTGGCGGCCTGTCCAGGGTGTATTCCTGCCTCTCGCCCAATGCATGCTGGGATAGGCTCCAGCACCCCCCGTGACCCTGAATAGGAATAAGCGGGTTGATGAATGATCATGACGATGATGATGATATACAGTGAGTGTACATTTCACTGGCATATTTCTTTATTGTGTGTGTGTTTATGCGATTGTGCATGTGCTTGTGTGTTTCTCTTTCTACCAGTGACATGAATGCTAACTGACATGTTGAATTCCATATGGTTTCCCAGGTGAGCTCACAGATTTCACATGAAAACTTAAAGTGTTTATCCGAATGTCCTATGATTAAGATGTTGCCATACAGTACTATAAAGAACACCAGTGTGTTTGCAAGCAAATTAAATAGTGGCAATTTGCTTTAAGCAACTAAACGCACATATATGGATAAGTACACATTTTAACATTTTACTCAAGTATCTACATTTTCACGCTGAAAATAGAAAGTTTTAATGAATTAACTGCATTTTCATACACATTGACCAACACTGGCCTTGTAATTGAATTTATTTCTTTTTTGATCTTACACTTCCACCTATTTTGTGTAACTGCACTGTTTATGTAAGAACGTTTTGCCAAAAATAGACTGTTTTAAGTATAAAGTAGTTTACAGTGTTCAATCATGAAGATTTTCTGATACAATGAAACGTTACCTAGTTAACAGGCAGGTGGGCATTGAAATTGGGACAGTTTGTGCTTTATCTATTAAATATACAGTGAGTGTACATTTCACTGGCATATTTCTTTATTGTGTGTGTGTTTGTGCGATTGTGTGTGTGTGTTTCTCTTTCTCTCTACCAGTGACATGAATGCTAACTGACATGTTGAATTCCATATGGTTTCCCAGGTGAGCTCACAGATTTTACAGAGTGTAAACTTGAACTTGAAAAACTATGTTTCCAAGAAAGTTTTAATGAATGAACTTCATTTTTTACACATTGACCAACACTGGCCTTGTAATTGAATTTACACACTTACCTTGTGACCATATTGTCTAACTGCAGTGTTTATGAAACAAGGAGGCAATGAAGCAAGGAAAGAAACAAGGAACCAAGTGGTTCCTCACTAAGCATCCTCCGGGAGCGTCTCGCTCCTCTGAGGAGAATTTAGTGGTTTGGAATGTCCTTAAAGATGGCGAACCTCGATCGCTTTTCGGGTAAGGCGAGGACCGAGGAGAAGAGGACGGATAAAAGCAGAAAAGTCAGTGCTGCGTGAACTAAGGCAGAAATGACAACAACGGGTTAAGCAGGTGCCTTAGCAGCTGAGCAGCAGCTCTCAGGTGCCTTCAACAACATTGCTGTGCCTTCAAACAAACCAAAGACAGCGTTGGTTAGAGAAAGAGGAGAGAGGTGTTTCGTCATGACACACGTGGATCATTTCACAATATCGCCATCTCGGTGTATAGATAAACTACTCAAAAAATGTGTTAATACATTTTCTCACTCCCTAATAGTGTTCAAACACAGGTATAAGAGCTATCTCAACAAAAACACGTTTTCAACATTAGAAAATGCCAAGTTACTCTTGCATAGCCTACAAAGCACTGTCTGTAAGTCCTTAATTCCTCAGTGCCAAGCCGTAACATTTGAACGTCAGCCAGCTTCTCAGGAACCTAGGACAAGCTACTACGAAGTGAATTTCACAAAAGGTAACATTAAACTACTGGGAAAAAATAACACTGCAACTGTGATGGACTTATGCTGCGTTCGTTATGAACTCGGCAGCTCATAGCCCCGACATGGAAGTTACTAGTTACACTTCGTAGCAACCATAGCTGAAAGTAAGAAGCTGTCGCTAGCGCCAAAAGTTTCAGAGCTACTATGTCACATAGAGGTACAGAAAAACATATACGACAAGCCAGTGTTGAATAGCCTAAAGTTACATGTATTTCTATATGATACTAATAGGCCTATTTTAAAAATGGATTTCAATGTTTTAGGCTAGGCTACTTATGCAAACTGTTTAGGCTGTAACCCCGTAGAGTGGCTATATTTCCTATGCGTGTTATCAAGTGAAGGATGTGGGCATGCATACACATTGAAACTACCACTAAATTAAATAGTGTTTCAAGCTTGTTAAGCATTTCCCATTAAAATACAGATCCATTTTTTATTACGTCACTTTCCTCCTACTAGCTGTGCAATAGTGATGGGCAGTTCGGCTCTTTTTTCTGAGTCGGCTCTATTCGTACCATTCAGTTTGAAGAGTCAGAGTTGCAATTCTGGTACTTCCGGTTAATACAGTAGAGCCGTTTGAGCCGCATCTTTTTCTTTCAGCGGCGCAAGCTGGAATTAGAAGCTGTTTCAGACAGCAGACCCTAGCTGGTAACAAAGTAGGCAAAATAAGTTTGTAAACTAGCCTTGATATTTTATTCAGACCCAAATCATCTGAATGATACTCATTGATAATATTCTCAATTTACAGTAGCCTACTCTTTCAAGCTAGTTTGCAATCGCAGGTTACGTTTATTTACGACTTTCCCATCTTTCTTTTTTTCGATCAAAGATTAGATCTTACAGGTAATAATAGACATTGAATGGTTATATTTGTATCGAGCTATTTCATCGATGCTAATATTAATCATTTTTTTTATTATCAGATCCTAGAATCCAGTAGCCTAGGTCTACTGAAAATGAGGTGGATGGAAGATTGTATAAGAGAGATAGCCAGCCAAATTTGACAAACAAGCCAGATATTTATTGTGCGTGTCAGTGTGTGCATATGATGTACAGGAGCCTGTGTCGTTTATTTATTTGGACACCATAGGGTTATTTAAATGTGCATTTTAACTGTACTTTATTTATTATATCATTCACAATTGTATGCTATTTATTCTGTTCACTTTTGTAGTTGGTCAAGAGTTCTAAAATTAAAATGCCACCACTTAAATATATTTGCTGTCATTTTTAGTAGCCTAACCTGTCGTTTTGAAGTATTTGCTGTCATTTTTAGTAGCCTAATCTAGCTGAACACAATCGCAATATCGCATATTAGGCCTAATTGTTTCATTGTTGACTGGAATTCGGTTGCAATTCTCGCAAACAGCCAAGTTTAATAATTTCATAATAAACAGTCGGCGTCTCGGAATATCTTGGCTAACATAATTCCTTTGTCAATAGGGTTTCCGGTTGAATCACGCTGAGTAGTAAACCCGATTAATAGCTTAATGGTGTACTGCATTTTGCCCTTTGTTAAAACCACAGAACTCTATAAGAACAGTTATGGTTAAAACTCAAAAATTACTTTGGTTTGTGTCACGGATCTGGTTTCGTGGGATATTGCCATGGCTCATAAATTGAGTCGAGTTGATTTCGTGCTGATCAGTTGGGTAGTATAGCTACTATAGCTACGTATCTTTCTTTTAACCATTAGTAGTCATAATAACTTTGGAATGAGCTGGGGCGATTATTAACTTCACAAAAGTGTGTGCAATATTGTTAGATCAAATTAAAATGTATTCTTACGTAGGTTCTAACTTAGCAATCAGAAACTGCGCGCCGCGCATTAACCACTGCTGAGTGTCTCGGGGGAGTGTCTCGGGGGATTGTCTCCCGGCTGTAGTAGAAAGCAGGCAGAGTCAGAGCTAAGAGCTAGAGCCGTGGGTAAGCACGATTCCCTCTAACTGGCGAGTCGACTCAGACGACTCAGCATAAAGAGTCGTTCAAAAATACGTATTCGTTCGCGAACTGCACATCACTATTGTGCAATGATACCTGAGTTTCTAGTGTATTTTTCCTGTTCGGAGGGTCGTAATTACGCATTTCCGAAGTAGGCTACCTGGAACACAGCAATATGCAGGACAGTAGGGAAAAATAAGCATCCATGCATGTGCAGCTACATTATGGCCTTGTGCTTAGTGTGCCTTTAATGCAGGAGTTCCCAAGTTCACGTAACTTTTTACTGCAGCTATGCCGGTCACATTAGCAGCTATTTCTACCCTGTAGCCTACCCTTTAAAACACCGTCATAGGCTATGTCTTTCTTTCAGCTAGAATGTGTTCACATCTAGCCTATTGTACATGCATGTCTCCCTACAGATTTGGTTCATTAATTTATTTGCTTATTAATGATCCATAGCTCAGGTGGTGGTGTTGTATCTTATTAAATATTATATACATAGTTTATCCACAAACATTTTAAAAGTAATTGTAGGCTATCCGTAATAGGAGAGATGTTCTCATTCTCATCAGTAGAGGGCCTTATGGTTACGCAAATGTCTTTAGTAGGAGTCTGCATGTATTCTGTATGCATGTATCTCTCAATGTCATTATCTCCATGCATTATCATCATTAGTTAGCTACCAAACATAAAAAGAAGTGATATCTCAACGTTCCTCAGTGCCATGGATAGCATTGCTTTGGAATAGAGCTAGAATACAGCTAGTTTTATTAGTGTTTAAATTAGTATTGCCTATCGTAGCTCACCCAATCAATGCTACCCAATCTCTCCTAAATTATTTAATGTAATTTGTATCATGTAAGTCATTGAATCTTTGTGGCACATCAAAGTGTAAAATGGTGATTATTTATCATGGCAGTAATTTGCAATTCACATGTGTTACACTTACAAATCTAAGGAAATTAGTACAGTATACTATGATTGAGTGTGTTCACAAATAAGATTTGTTATTATTAACTCACTAACTGCCATGGAATTCTGGAACACTGAGCACTCAGACTGCCAAGCCAAATCAAATTCCACCATCACTGACTAACTGAATCTGGCAACCAATAGAGGCGTCACCTACGTCAGTGTTTTTCAACCTTTTTTGAGCCAAGGCACATTTTTTACATAAAAAAAATCCTGAGTCACACCACCAACCAAAAGTGTTACTAATTAAGTGAAGTTAATAGGATAAGATAATTTCCCACGGCACACCTGACGATCTCTCACGGCACACTAGTGTGCCGCGGCACAGTGGTTGAAAATCACTGACCTACGTCACAATTTGGCCAGACACGCCCACTTTTTACGCCAACCACCATCTTGGAGGACCAAATGCCGGTGATCCATAACGTTATGCAAACCAAACTTATAGGCCATCACATTTAATCGGGAGGTTGCTTGATTTTCCTTTATTGCCATCATCGGAATTTGGTTTGCGCGATGCTTACAGGTAGCTCAGCAATATACAAAATATACAGTGCACAACATCATGAAACAATTTCTCAGTTTCGGCGGTGTACAGAGACCGCGGCACTGCATGCATGGAGGAAATTCGTGGAGGTGGAGTTTGTATGTTGGACTGCTTGGTGACACTGGACATCTCGGGACAGCGGGCGCTATTTTTAATCATGGCTGTATTGCACTTCCATTCACTTAATTGATGTAATGATTTTGTTGGATGTCTTTGTTTGATATGTTTGTTTGTGTGTTGTGGGTCCCACTGTCTATGTCGTTTTTGTTGTGGCTGGGGCTACAACTGAAGTTCCCTAACGGGAAATAAAAGTTATTATCTATTCTATTCTAATAATACCAGCATAAACAAATAGTATAAGGAGTATTGGGGGGTATACGTACGAAGCAGGATTAATTACTGAGTAAAACCCGGAACTCTCCCAAATCTGGAACATGCATGGACTGAAGTAAAAAGCTGTTCTGGGTTTTATTGAGTTATCCAGCTAGTACTATCTCAGTAATCCTGCTTCGTAGTATACCACCTTGGTAAGTAAGGTGTTTGTGCAGTTCATATGGGAGCAAAGTGATACGTTACATGTTAAAGTATTAACGGTAGGCTACAGTAGCCTACTTCTGCAATAAAACATATTTTAGCTTGATGGATAGAATAGAATAACTTATTTTCCCGATAGGGAACTTCAGTTGTAGACACCATAAAAGGCAAATCAGTTCAACACATAAAGTACATTTACCATTACTTTCAAATACATTGTTATTTAAGATCGTAGCGTTACATTTTCTTTTCGCCCTCTTCTGGATTCTCTCATATTGCTCACACCCTGCCTGGCCAGCACAGGTAGCTCATGCTTACCATTTATCCAATCTATTTGTGAGACATCGTACAATGTAGCACCCCTAGCATAGTAATAATAGTTCAAATGAACACTGTTTTGATGTTCACAATATGCTTGACGTATTGCATTAGGTTAACATTAATGTTTCACAGGCATGGCAGTCGTTCACACAAATGATATAACTACTAATGTTTGCTAAACCTAGCGATTAATTCACTTTTATCTTTCTAACATTAAGATAATGTACATACATGTACATTAGGCCAGCTAGTTATGTATATATTAACTAGCTAACTTTATAATTTGTTTATAAAACGTAATTTACCATTAATGATCCGAGCCTGGTTGCTGTCTAAATCCAGCTCACTCCTCACTGCTTTCAACCACCAGTTTCTTCTTTCGGTCGTAAAATTTAGTTCGTCCTTTTATCATGTAAAAGGACATTTTCGCCTTTTCCCAGCTTTATTCGCACATCAGTACGCAGTGCAGAAGTCCGTCATTGTAGGACA
Source organism: Ilyophis sp. 1 JC-2022 (assembly GCA_022702515.1). NCBI lineage: Eukaryota > Metazoa > Chordata > Actinopteri > Anguilliformes > Synaphobranchidae > Ilyophis > Ilyophis sp. 1 JC-2022. Next base: position 30,849,819 of record CM040400.1, read on the forward strand.
GCAATCATAGTAGCGTTATCATGAAACTCGTTTCATGGAGTAGCAAACACTACTAGTTCAGTGGTAATGTTAAGCGTCTCTGTTAGGGTTGGTCCTCCAAAATGGCGGCGCGTCCCTGTAACCATTGGTAACGACAGTTCTAGTTCTATGTGACAGGCCTCTATATGGCCGTCTAACATTCTAAATGATTAAACTCACATGACAAATGTTTAAACCTCGTACATGGTCCTTGTTTTAGCTTTAGACATTTATTTTGATCAGTAATTAGTTGATTAGTAGACATTAGTAAATGCTTTGCCACTCCTTGGCCCTCATAGCTACACATAGTAGTCAAAATCATCACAGAGATGCCAGTAATAAGGTTTTTACCCAGCAACAATATTGTAATTGGCTATAAAATTAAGCTTCAACATTTGATGCGTGTTGGGCGCATATATTCGCCCCTGGCAGTCTAGAACGTTGGCAGTTTGAGCGCATATATGCGCCCTCGGCAGTGAGCGAGTTAAACATGTTAAAACAATAAGTTAATTGGCTTCATCTGATCCACAAACATGTAGAAGGCTACATTCATGGGTCAAACATATGTCTGGATATGTTTGTTACATAAAATATTTATGGTGTACGTATTTGAATTTTTTATCTGTATTAATTAATTGCCCCTTGCTCAATTGTAAATGATGTTCCTTGGTATAAATGTCAATTCAAATTGGGATGGCAGGTATGGTTTGGTGGGGCATGCCCCATACCTATACAGCACAGAGAGTTTGGCACATTTCAGGGTTTCCTACGGAAATTACTACGACCACATACACTCAGCCCTTAAAAGCATTAACTTCTTCACATTCTGACCTCCTGTAACCACACATAATTTAGATCCACTTCACACATCCACACAATAAAGCCCCAAACTTGGGTTATTTTTGCCGTTTTTCTCCTCTTCTTCTTATTATTCTTCTTTCAATTCTTCATATTTTTCAGAATTGGTCATCACAAATGCTGCTTGCCCACAAATAATAATTATCCCTATTGGATAACAACATCTGATCACCCAATAATGACATCTCATCAACCAATAACAGCATTATCAAAGTAGTCTTAGACAACTGCATGACACACAGCCAAGACGAATGATGTGCATTACGTAATGCTTTTTTATATGCACATAAGGATGTGAATATGTCGCGGTTTTGGATTTATAAGGAAGCGCACATGTGATACTACTTCAGCCAATAAAACATGCCATCGCTGATGCCACAGAATATTTTACAAAAACTGTTGTCGTCGCCATCTTTGTTTCCTGCAGCAGCTAGCTTGTTTTAATTTTAAAAATGTAAACATGGTTGGCATAGCTTTGTCTGTGCGGTTGCGCCCCGAGGATCCCCGGTTCTGCCAGATCCAAGCATGGCCGGTGCCTTGAGGGAGCCTATAAACGGTAAGTTAGATATAGCTCTGTAGTTATTTTAAACAGACATATCTAGGCTGCTCTTTTTTAATAGAAGCTTAATTACTGCGGTTTTCAAAGGTTTGTGGAATATCAAGGCAACAGGAAGGTTTAAGATTTAATACAATTTCCTCAAGAGTTTTACAGTCAATGATCTCAAACTGAGTCACGTGTATTATGATATCTCTATTTGGGTGAGGAGGCAGCACTATGTAATTGTTAGCGATGGAAGAGTTAATGTCTTGTCTAATGTCTTGAATTTTATCATTGAAAAAGGTTGCAAATTCACTGCATTTATTAACGGAAAGGAGTTCGGGAGATATTGGAGCCGGTGGGTTTGTCAGCCTATTGACAGTAGCAAATAAGAAGAATGATTTTCTGGCATTTCTTATTTCTAAATTGTAGAAATTAAGTGTCTCTTTATATATGTCATAGTGAATTTGAAGGTTTGATTTTCACCATCTGCGCTCTGCCTTTCGGCACTCACTCTTCATGGCTTTTACCGACAAAGCATTTCTCCAGGGAGCTTTTTGCTTACCAGAAATTAATTTAGTCCTAACAGGTGCAATAGCATCAATAATTTAACAATTTTTTTTATTTTAATTATCCAGTAAGATCATTTACAGAAGTTGAAGTGGGGGTTAGAGTCAGAGAAAAAGCCTCCATAAACAATTCAGTCGTATTTTCGTTGATAAACCATTTTTTAACAGTTTCAGATCTAATATGAATTTCAGGGGTTATAGAAAGATCAAAGAAAACACAGCAGTGATCGGATAAAGGAACATCAGTTACAGTGGCATTTTAAATATTCAATCCCTTTGAAATAACTAAATCTAAAGTACGTCCATGATTATGAGTTGGCTCATTCACATGTTGATACAATTCAAAAGTATTCAGTGGGATAGAGAGTTCTTTAGCTGTGCTATTGTTGGAATTATCCATACGAATATTAAAATCACCAGCAATAATAAGACAATCAAATTCCATGGAAATGATGGATAGCAGTTTGGCAAAGTCATCAAAAAAATTTACACAATATTTAGGTGGCCTGTATAATGTTAACAATAAAATTTGGGGAGATCCTTTCAATATGGCAGCAAGATATTCAAAAGATGAGAAATCACCATATATTTGCTTACACTGAAATACATTCTTGAATAAGGCAGCTTGTTATGTTCTGAGTTTCTGTCAGTCTGTTTTGTATTTTTTACTTGTTTATTTTCTGATTATTTGTGGTTTCACTGTTCTGTGTTTTGTATTACTGTCACTCCCTGTCTTCGTCACACTTTTCGGGAGTCTGTGGGGATTTAGGTTTTCTCTGTATTTCCTCTGTCATACACTTCCTTCATTACTAATTACTTAATTGTAAATAATACTAATTAACTAACAACCACTAACATCTTAGAATTAGGGTCTACTAATCTACTAAGGACTAACTTGTATATAATACTAATCTACTAACGCCATAGAATCAGGGTTTTCTACTAATCTACTAACTTACTAACGTCATCTTCTTTCCTCACTGCAGCTGTATCTCTTTCTGCCTGTTCTATCACTAATTATTTTTCCTTGGTTCCTCTATTAACTACAGCTGACTCTCGTTTCCGCTTTCCATTCTCTAATTGTATGCACTTGCCTAACTACCCAGTTCATGTTCAAGTCTGTGTTGTGTGAATCCGGTCCTTGTTATTTTATTATCTGCTCTCCTCATTGTTTTATTACGTGCACCTGTATGTCATTTGCCCTTCCCGGTTCCTCACACCTGATCCTCATTGTTTCTTGTCTCCCTCAGTGTATTTATACTTTGTGCTTTCAGTCCTTTGTTGCGAGTTCCTCACTGGTTTTTATTTTAGCTTTTGCTATAATCTTCCGAGTTGTCCGTTGGTGTTATTCCGTTTTTTTTGTTATCCCTCGTCCTTTTCCCTGTTGTTGTTTTTTTTGCTGTGACTTTTGTTTTCTCTTGTTTCCCGTTACGCCTCCCTGGTTTCGACTTCTGCCTGTGTTCTCATGACCCTGATTTTGGACTCCCTTTTTGTACCTCTGCTGTGCCTTCCCGGTTCTGACCCCTGCCTGTTTGCATCAATTAGCTTTGTATCGTGTTTCGTTTTTGTCATCCCCTCAAATTGGTTTCCTGCCATGTCTGTTTTCCCTCGCGTCTTGTTGGACCTTTTCCCCGGCTGCCCCAGTCCTGGTCGTCTTCTACCCTGGCGGCTCCAGCTCAGGCTCGTCCTAGCCAGTCCTCCTGTTCCTACCCAGACCTCCCGCTCCTGTCTCCAGGCTGAGTGCCTGTTCCTGACCGCGGGGCCCCCGCGCCCGTTCCTGTTTGTTCCTGACCGCAGGCCCCCGCGCCTGCTCCGAGTTCCTGACCCCAGTCTGTCCCGGCCCATCTCCTGCCCAGTCTGTCCAAGCCCGTTTTCAGTTAGTCCCTGTCTGTCCTAATAAAAGTGCTCCCTAGTGGAGCTTTCCCCTAAGCTGTCTGAGTCTTGCATTTGGTTCTAGTCCAGTTTGGAATCGTAAGTTTTATTATAATTTTTTCCTTAACAGGCTTCAAGGCTGGTTGTTGTAGACAGGGTATTGAGACCAGATTAGAGAAGTTTACAGAGCGATAGGAAAAGGATTTACTTGTTATCAGGTTTGTTACCATAAGAGTAGAGTGTGCCCTGTTAATTATGTTTTTTATTTATTAATTATGTTTATCAAAACCGGGATAAAGGAGACTGGTTGTGGCTGAACAGTGACAAATTAAGTAAATAAGATTACTGAGACAGGTACCGGATGGTCTGTGATTGCTATGGTGTGTTTGACCATGCCACCGGCTGTCTAAGATCACCGGTAGAAGCGGCATGGAGACTGTCATCTCTGACACCTGAGTGGCGATGTCTGTGGTTATTGCTGTGTAATATTTAATCGATTTGACTGAGCTTCAGCGTGGCAGCTTTAACTAACTCCTTGATTGGTGAGTGTGGTGGAGGGGGGTCGTTGGGTCCCTGATTGGTTCAAAGACATCCTCCGAATGCCTTGGGTGATGTGGAGCAGAGGGTCAGGTGAGGGGGGAGAGATACCGGCTGTCTGCCTTTGTGCATTGTCCTTAGCATTCCAAGAGCATGATGTAGGTTGGCAGCAAGTAGTCTGGATCCAGTGATGTTTGGATGAACCCCATCAGGTCTGAAGCAGTCTTTGTAGTTACAAAAGATATTGAAATTATCAATAAACTTTATCCCATGGGTGAGGCACGCCGATGTCAGCCATGTATTCAGGCCAAGGAGTCTGCTAAATGATTAGATTCCTTTCCCCATGGGAATAGGGCCTGAGATTAATATATCTTGCCATTGACAGTCGCTCAGTTTCTCCAGTAGCAGGGAAAAGTCTTTTTTAAGGATCTCAGTTTTCCTTCGCAGAATGTCAAAAGACCCAGCGTGGATAATAATCCTCATATTACTTGGATGTGTAGAGAGGATAACTGATAACAGCCCTGTTAGCTCCCTGATAGATGTGTCAGCTATAGTTTGATTTTCAGTCTCTGCCATTCTTACATGCCTGGTTATAGAGTCCCCAATCAGAATAGTGTTTGGCTTATCAGGTGTGGAGTTAGCAATGTTTCTTCTGGTCCTCGGCCTAGCAGTGGTTTTGGGGCCATTTCTTGGGTTTTAGTTAGCCTTAATGCTAGTGGTGTGATTAGCTTCCCTGGGTTCAACATAGTTAGTATTATCACACATTTCGTCACATTTTTATCACACATATCACAGAGTCAGTGGATCGTACCTGTTTTGCAATGAGTGTTGAGGTGGTGGAGTGAGTGCTGGTGCTTTCTTATTTGATTTCTTGCTGGATTTGCCTCTGCGGTGGACGACGTCAGACCAAGTCCTGGCTGGAGTTGATGCTTTCGGTTTTGCACCGATGCTGTGCCTGTAAGAAGCATCATTAGGGAAGGCTGGATTGGGAGCCTCAGCTAATTCAGTGGCATTGGGACACATCCAGGGAAGCGCGTCGGCTAAATCGGTGACTGGACACACTACATTTGATGTAATCCCGTGTATGATAATCTGTGTCTGTCCGTTAGCACTTAGTTGCTCAGCACCTTGTACAGTAGCTGCCACAGAGTCAATTAATTTCTCATTCTCACGTATTTGATGCAGCGTTTCAATCTTACTTTCAAGCTGCGATATCCTCTCAATCAGTCGCTCACACTCCGTGCAGCTCACCGATTTTACTGGGCTAGGAGACATAGCTTCCACGTTGTCTTTTGCCGGTCAGAGAAGCTTTGTTGTTCAGAAACAAGTCCAAATGTTTGCTCTCAAAACCAAGTGTTCAACCGACTTTCCCAATTTAAAATAAATAGATAAATACATTTAAGAGAAAAAATAAGTAAAACAATAAGATTACACAAATGGACAGAAAGCAAAGCAAGTAAAGCAAAGCAGGAGCAGCAAGAAAATGTGTCCTCTCTCCTTGAGCTACAAGATAATAGTGAATATATTATATTCCTTTTTCATCGATCTGAAGTGGATTTTCCAACATTCTGAGCTCATTCACCGTCACCGTCATCGGATCACTGCGGGACATGGAACGCATCAGGGAAGTAGCCGCAAGCTAAGCTGCTGGATAATAGTAGACCAAAATCATTGTAAAAACGGTTTGGTTTAATTTGTTAAGAGACTGAATTGGAACCGGGTTTTGTCAAAGCGAGGATAAAATAACATTACTGTGTGGTTTTAATATGGATGAACAATGATAAAAGACTGCTAAATTGGCATTCTAGGTTTCAGTAACTGATTAGCCATTTGTAGCCACTTCTAAATATGCTACGCTAGCTTGGCTGTAAGGATTTATTCTGTTAATTATATCGAATTGGTTTGGGACATTATATTTGATCTCATTTCGCATTGCTAAATAATACGGGAATCCCCCAAGGTAAATTCAAAAATATTTTTGATTAAGAGCTCTCTGGTATCTGGGAATTGTAAGTGTAGGTCATTGTGAATGCGTGTTTTAATGTTAGCTAATCGCTAATTGTTTTTTTTCCAGCCGGCTTAGCTAGAAACTGTTTCAACATTAAAATGTAGGCCACTTATGGTACTTTATAATATTGTTGTGGGAAAATATAGATTATTCATTATTTATATATCATGCTGTAGGGCCTTCTGTATGAAACAATGGTGTCAATAAGAAGATTCTTTTCTGTGTTAGGGTGTCTTGGAAGAAACAGCTCTAAAAGGCCCAAGTGTGCACACATCAAATTTATGGCCTTGCATCCACGGGCAGACACTCTCGCCAAGGAAGAAAAACAAGCTCATGATTTGTATCTGCATGGTCGGGTGGGGCGGTTGTCCCATGCTAGGCACACAGTATGATCTCATCTTCGACACTTGTAAATCAAGGACATGTGCACGCACCCACATGCTGGAGAATTGATGGGAAGAGCTCGCTCTCAGCAAAAAGCCATATGGTAAAACAATTCCTAATTTTTCAGAGACTATTTCAGTTACATTTGTATATTTAAACATCAGAGTGATAAAGCATTTGTATACTTATCTCGATAAGGAAGTAAATGGACCCATTCACACCTACATACACACACACTCACATGGGACACATTTATGATCGGCTGAAGAGATGCCTTGGGGCGCCCTGGGCTTGGAAATGTGTGTGTGTGTGCAGTTTGAGCAACTAATAGAGTTTAGTAAAAATTCTAAGAAAACATTTTCTTTATTCTGCAACAAACATTAGTATAAAAATACATTACAAATAAGTTATCTTTCTTCCTTCACAACATAAAAGACTATGTTACTATAGATAATGTCTCAAATCACAAAGAAAGATGTTGTCCTTGGTTTATAAAAACACATATCTGTGATGAATAGCAATTTAAAAGCTTACCGCTAGTATTATTTAACCTATCAGAGAATTGTATTACTAAGTATTGAATAACTATGGTCAGACCATGGCCAGACTGTTTCTGAGATAATTGAATCATGGTATTTAATTAAAACTACGATATAAAGCAAAGGCCAATTCTAATGCTCAAATAAGACCAGCAGAGACCGCTGCAGACCATGAAACGAATATATTTCCCAAGGGGGACGTTCTCAAACTTTAGAACATGGGGGGAGTTGAGATAAGCATAAAACTGAGTTATCTGAGTTGGGCGGGTGCCAGTAAGTTTTGTCTCTGTCATTAACGGACCTGTTTTTACGTCTTGTGGGTGAGCATGAAATTGACGGACTTAGACTGGACCGTGTGATTGAGAGTGTTTTAACATATGTATGCTTAGCTGATCAGCCTGGGTATGTATTCATGCAAAGCTATATACAATAACTTACGTTATATCAGACTCTGGAATGTAGTGTCTATTTGGAAGAAAGTTTGAATAACTTGTAGTGGAATGGTTCTGACCCCTCCCGACGGGGTGGTGAAAGGATTATTCTATTTATAATACTACAAATGGCGAGCCAACCTTTGGAGTGCTAACAGATAGCAGGCCTGAATGTGCGGACATTCACACTGTATCTCAGATCAACAGGCGCCAAGAACAAAGGTAAACAGAACCTTTAATCTGTATTGTAGTAAATCGTTGATTCTCAGAGACAGTGTGTCCGCCTCCGCGAAAACCTCCGCACAAAAGAACCTAAATAAAATTCTGATAGAGAAAGAAGAGAACCATAAGAGAGAGTCTGGTATAGCGTCAGGCTGATGTAAATGTTGAATGTCTTGTAATGTTTATGTGAATAGAATGAAATAGCGAACTGAAAGTGAATGCAAGGAAGTCTGTAAAAAGCAAGAAAGCACAGTGGCTCGATACCGCCTTTATTAAAGAAAATAAAATAAAAGGGTCTGCCTGGAGGCCACTGTATGAAAAATACAGTGGCCTGATACCGCCTTTATAAAAAAATTAATTTAAAAAAGGGTCTGCCTGGAGGCCACTGTATGAAAAATACAGTGGCCTGATACCGCCTTTATTAAAGAAAAGAAAAAGAAAAAGGGTCTGCTTGGGAGTCACTGCGCTAACCACAGTGTGAGTGAATAAGCGCTGTGTGGGTTGTGTATGCGTTGTGTTGTGTTTATGTTAAATCAGCTGAGTAGTTTAAAAGGAAAAATATTTGTATATTGTTTGACCCAGAAGTGTGTGATTAAAAAGGTAATGGGAAGCCCAACTCATGGAATATTGTGATAGCGGGGAGTCTGAAAGAAAAGTAAACGGTGCACATTAACAGTGCAAACTAATAAACGGATGCAGCGTTGGCATTAACCACAAACACGATTTGCGGTTAAATTCATTTTATGTTCCCCGTAGCAACTTGACCTTTTAATTTAACCAAAATAAATCAATAAATTCACTAACCACGTAACATAGGCTACACATGTACGGATGTGATAGCATGTAGCCTACAGCAGCGACCGCAGAAATAGGCAATTTTTTCAAAGGGTTTTACTTGGAAGAAATAGAAAGAGCATTTGAAGCTGATTTATCAAAGTGTAAAATCAATGTTATTCATCAGTATGATGACTTCAGTGTTATTATTACACTGATACATCGGTGACCAATACGTGCAGAAAGTGAATGTTGTGTCAATCATAGAAAATTGATTGAAAGCAGATATTAAAGTGTTCACATTCATTTTGAGTGCCATTTTCTGCATGTGCGGCTTGATGTAATGCAGGAGAGGGTCTGTTTTGCCTGCTTTGAATTGAACTTCCCGGAAAAGTGGACTTGTTCTTAAAGCATAGTGAGAAGAGAACGGAATAGATTAGCATAGAATAACTTATTTTCCATGAGGGAACTTCAGTTGTAGTTTCCAGCAGGGAAAAGACATAGAAAGTGGGACAGACCCACAAACACAATCGAAGTGTAATATACATGGTGGAAAATACATGATTAAAATTTTAAAAAGCAGGCTAAAATGTTCAAACACCCACGCCTGCATTTGTATCAAGCTGTTAGATATTCTAATTAAATTTATTATTACCAAGTAACAAATGTGCCCTAAGTGTGGAGAAAAAGACTAATAACACTAATAAGGAGTCAAATTCGGAATATACTAAAACAAGTGTGCAGGGTCTGTTGAAAGTAAGCACGGAACGTTAAGAAATCTAAATGCTGCAAATATGCATCAGTTATTACGTGTTTGCAAAAATAATTGAGTAAACGAGTCATAAAATAATCCAAATTCCCTGGTAAAAGTGTTCCTCAGACGAAAGAATTGTGTTGAAGATTCTGAAGTAAAAGCCCAGGGGGCTATAGAAGTGTGAGGTTAAACCAAATCAATCTAATAAATAATATTTATAATTAGTCAACATGATAAGCTTAATTTTATTGCAGAGCAATTGGAAAATGCAGAGAAACTAATACAATATGCTGAACAGTATAGGAATTGTCAAGGGCAAATGAAAGAAAATGCTGAAGTAAAGTTACAAATAACGCAGTTTGATTGACAACAGATGGCCCATAAGGCCAGCAGAGGGGGGTTCCCGGTGAAGAGGGCTAATCGGAGATAAAAAGGAAGAGAGAAAAAAAGGAAAAAGTGAACAAAAAAGTGAAAAAGTGTTCTCTGTTTCCAGCAGGAACTGGGTGGCGGCTCTTAAGCAGCTCTACTGACAATGAGAGCTGAACTAGGCCCCACTAATTATTGCAAATTTTTCCCCTTTTGAATTTATGACAGGAACTCCAATGATAATTCCAGGGGCGAATTGTCACTGCCATGAATAATTACAGGGGATTGGAGATGCGCTGACAAAGTACTGTGTGACTCTAACTGAAACTGTCAGGTCTCTCTGCAGATATTGGGCCCAAGAAGACAGAAGCACACAACCTCGAGCAACTAAAAACAGATAACACCACAGAAATATCAAAGTGTGATTAAGGATGCGCATGGGCAGGACCATTGCACAAGGGGGGAAGTGAATGATTGTGAGGTTTGTGTGATGTATAATAATAGGAAAGCAGTTTTTCCCAATAGGGCGCACACCACCATTGGAGGGACCAGTTAGATACAATGAGAGTTGTAAATGGCATAATGAAAGCCACAACCAAGATGCTGGGAACCAGGCAACGGCCTAGTTGCGTGTACCACCCGCAGTCACAAAGCGGGTGGAAAGGGCAAATGGCACTTTGAAAGTAAAAATAGCCAAAATATGTACAGGCGGCAAAATTAACTGGGCAGATGCACTGCCACTGGCACTAATGAGAATTCGAATGCAAACTAACAGAAGCACGCATCTAACCCCCCATGAAATGCTAACAGGAAGGCCAATGCCCATGCCGTTTGTACGAGGTCCGTACAATGGACCTCCGCTTGAACAGCTCGAGAGGGAACTGGCGAGCTATGTGCAACACTTAACCGGAATATGCAAGATTATTTTCCAACAGGGGAAAAGGACAGACGACATTTCCTTGGGGCTTAGGTGGAATACGCTCGGGGGATTGGGTGTATATTAAAGTGTTCAAAAGAAGGTGGAGTGAACCCAGACGTGAGGGACCATACAAGGTGGTTCTGACAACTTCTACTGCAACGAAGATTGAAGGTAAAACTGTGTGGTTCCACCTTAATCACTGTTTTATAGTGAAAGCGCCAATACGCGCACAGGGCAAGGTTGTAGACAAATCAAGGGAAATAATGGAGAGGCAGGTGCACCTTCAGAAAGTAGGTAAAATGAGGAAGCATGGGAGATGTACAGGTGAAAAGGGGGTGGGATGTTTTGTTGTGGCTGTCGTTCAAAGAGGACCCGACGATTATCGAGATCAATACGGGAGACCCGTGAATGCTGTAGGTCGTCGACAGTACATCAGACGACTCCCGGGTACTGAATTCAAGCCACAGTACACTGTGAAGACAGTGAAGCATGGTGGCGCAAAATTCATGGTATGGGGACACTACGGTGTTGGGCCTATTTATCGTATACCAGGGATCATGGATAAGTTTGAATACATCAAAATACTTGAAGAGATTAGGTTGCCATATGCCGAAGAGGAAATGCCCCTGAAATGGGTGTTTCAACAAGACAATGACCCCAAACACGAGAAACATCTTGGTTCCAGACAAAAAGGATTGAGGTAATGAGTGGCCAGCTCAATCCCCTGACCTCAACCCCATTGAAAACTTGTGGGGTTACATTAAAAGTTTCTGAAGCAAAACCCAAAAATTCACAGGAACTGTGGAATGTAGTTAATTGATCCTGGGCTGAAATACCTGTTTCTAGGTGCCAGAAGTTGGTTGACTCGATGGAACGCAGATGCGCAGCAGTTATAAACAAAAACAATGGTTATGCAACTAAATATTAGTTCAGTAATTTAAAGTGAAGTTAAATCTTGAAAAATGTATTTATAAAGTAAGTGTTTGAGTTTGAAGAGAAAAATGTCAACACTGCTTTTTTTTTTAACAGATTAATATTCCTTTTCTTTGCTTCCTGTAAAAGAATAACACAGACTTGATAAAAATGTGTTAATGCTTTGCTTTGGAATTGAATGTGTAATGTTTCCACTACATTAGAAATATGGAACTAAAAGCTATTAAAAAATATTTGCACTTTATTCACTTTTTTCAACGCACTGTTATTTATTTGAACACCACTGTATGTTAAATGTTATTTATTGAATTGGATTATGTAATGAATAGAATTGGATTAAGTATTGAATTGGATAGATTTTTGGATTTTGAATTCAATTGGATTTGATTTTGGACAATGATTTGGATTATGAATTGGATTGTAGTTAAGGATTTTAGACATGGATAACTTTAGAGTTGATATAATAAAAGGGGCTTAGCCCCACAAAATAAATAAATAAATTAAAAATCTTCTTATCAGGGGACCACATATTAAACTGATTTTTGGAACAGGGAGTCGGAGAAGGAGCTTGCTCCGTCCGCTCCACGCATTGGCCCGGCCCTGCAGAACCGCTAGGAATGGTACACCTATCCCCTTCGTTGTGCAATAAAAGAAAAGCAATGTGTTTTGTGTATGTGTGTGTGTGTGTGTGTTTTTTTTATTTTTATTATTATAAATATAATATGAATTGAATAAACATTTTAAAAACATAATGCCAGTCAGTCGTTTGTTTAATACGTGCATCTGTCCTGTTTGTGTCTCCCTTGTTCACAGCCTGCCTGCCAGCCAGCCAGCCCCGCCACCTACCGGTGCCACCACCACCCCCCCAACAGCCAGCCACCGCTGACTTTCACTCCCTAACTTGTCTGGTGTTAAAAGAAGAGAGAGAGAGAAGCAGGTATGACTGGTCACTAGCTGTTCCGACGGGGGACAGGGACAGGGGGGGCGGAGCCAGGCCAAATTGACTGCGGTTTCCGGGGACCTTAGCATGTCACCTCAGCCCCATGCATGAGGGTCAGCAGCCCCTGGGGGGTGGAAGAGGGCAGGGGCCAGTTTGCGGGTCAACGCTTCTCTGCCTTTTGGCTTCCGGTTCCGGAATTAGCATTTTTGATGTTGCATTTTGGGTAATACAAAAAAGTTTTTTGACTTGTGTTGATTTTTCTTGTTTTCTTGGTTATAGGTTGGATTGGTGTTTTGGAGAAGAGAGGGAATTTTTTTGTTGTTGTTGTGTGTTGTGTACCGTGCGTGTGGATGGTGCCTGAAGGATGTCGGCTGCTCGGGTTGGCATTCCACAGCACTGCTGTGCGTGGTTTTCCTTGCGTGAGAAGGACAGGCGATTGCTGGAGTGCTCTCGCCTCGACTTCTCAAGGAAGTTTATTTTCCAGTTCTGGGGTTTAAGCCCGGGGACATAAATTGTCTGCTGGTCTTGCCCCAGGGCAGAGGTTTTTACGTTTCTTTTAAGACCCATTAACTCTTGCGAGAGTTCTGGGCAAGGTTTGCAAATCTCAAAGAGAAGTTTGGTATGTTACCGGTGGAGAAACTAACAGACGAGACCATGAAAGTGGTCATCGTCCGCATGTTTAATGAGATGGTTAATGAGTGGGATATTACGACTTGGTTGAGTAGGTTCTTCTCAGTGAGGAGGCCTCCTGTGAAGGTGAAGGATCCAGACGGGATTTGGACGGGGAGTTGGAGGGTTCCGGTAAAGTTGTTTGAGGACCCGGCCCGGTACGGGGGGCTAAAACATCTGCCCTCCTTAATGGTGTTGGGAGAGAACAGGGGCATCATCCATTATATGGGGCAGCCGAAGCTGTGCCGGAAGTGTGGGCTGTTTGGGCATTTGGCAGATGCATGTGAGGCACTGGTTTGTGCAAAGTGTAGGGAGCTAGGCCATGCGGCAGGGGAGTGCCCCACTGGCAGGAAGTGCAACCTGTGTGGCACAAGGCCTCCCACATGTTCAGAGACTGCCCTGATTCATTTGCTAATAAAACGAAGTGGGGACAGTCTTCTTCTGATTCCGGGTCACACCAGCAGGGGGAGGAGCAAGAGGAGAAAGAGGGAGCAAGTAGTGAGGAGAAGGGGGCGCCAAAGGCCCACGAAGGGGAGGAAGCAAAAGAAAGTAGGGAGAGGAATGAGGGCGGAGCTGAGGGGGAGGGGGAAGGGGAAGGTAAGGGTGAGACCGGTGGGGGAGGTTCAGGGGGTGTGCAGGAAAAGGAAGGTCAGAATAAGGATGAGGAGGAGGCTGGGGCCGCTGGCCAGGCAGCCCCTGCCTAGAGTGCGGAGAGCGAGATGGAAAGTGAGGGACCGGAAGGGGAGTCGGAATCTGAGGTCAGCTCACTGATTACAGTGGAGTCGTAGGTGGATCAGTGGACAGGGAAGTCCCAAAAGAGGCCAGTGGAGAAGGTGGAGGAGGAGGAGGGCTTGGAGGGTAGATTGCCTGGAAAAAAGAATAAGCCAGGGAGAGGCGCGTAAAGGGGGACTGTGTCCTCTGATAACGAGGACGAGGACGCAGACTTTCAGGATGCTTCTCCAACTTATGAGCCCGAGGTTATGAAGTTGGGACTACCTAGCTAAGTCTCTCCTCTGGGGGACCCAGGGGGAGGCTGAGAGAGTGAAGGGTAAGAAGGTTTGTATTTGGTGGTGGTTGTTTTTGTGATTGGGTTTCTTTTAGTAAGTGCATGTTTAGGAGTTTACCCCCCTGGCTATTCAACTATGAATTCCCAACGTCTTTCCCTCTCTGTTGCGACAGTAAATGTCCGCAGCATGAGGTCAGCAGTTTGGGCACAGACTGTCCTGACATTCCTGGAAGGGGTGCAGGCAGACATAATTTGTCTTCAGGAGTGTGGTTTTCCCTACAGCGCCTCCTACAGGAAGTGGGAGGAGAGGTGGCCAAACAGACCGTCCCTGTGGAGTGGCTCTGAGGAAAACAAAGCTGATGGTGTGGCCATCTTGTTTAAAAGTAGGAGAGTGCAGGTGGTGGGGAGCACTATTGTGCATGCGGGTAGGGTGCTTTTTGTTTCAGTATGTATGTCTAGTGTGTGTTTTAATGTAATTAATGTTTATTGCCCTCCCCTAAAGCAGAGCAGGTGGAAGTTGCTCCATGACCTCCCCCAGCACTTGTTGGGACGGACGCCGTTAATGCTGGTGGGGGACTTTAATTGTGTCCTTAGTCAGGCAGGTTGCCAGGAAGCTGAGGAGGGCTACAGGGTTGACAAAACCTTGAGTTACCTGCAGCGTCTCATGATAGACTTTCACCTGGTGGATCTGTATCCGACCCTGTGCCCTCAGCAGGATGGTTTTATGTGGCAAAGTGATGATGGGTCTTGTCTTCAGGAATGTGGTTTGCAGGGCGCCGAGGATTGATTTCCTGTTCGCCAGGGGTTTTGTCGGTGAGTCGGCAGATCTGAACCCTGTGTTTTTCTCTGACCATTCCCTGCTGCACTGCTCCCTGACTGTAGAGTCAGAAGTGGCGTTTGTAAGCGGGGTGTGGAAGCTGAACTGCAGTTTGTTGGAAGACCCGGCAGTGATTATGGCTTTCAGAGAGCAATATAAAAGTTGGCAAACTCTCCAAATGAGTCGTGAGCGGACTGGTGGGAGGAGACCAAAAGGAAAATT
This sequence comes from Ilyophis sp. 1 JC-2022, assembly GCA_022702515.1. NCBI lineage: Eukaryota > Metazoa > Chordata > Actinopteri > Anguilliformes > Synaphobranchidae > Ilyophis > Ilyophis sp. 1 JC-2022. The sequence continues at coordinate 30,865,195 of CM040400.1, forward strand.
AAGGGTTTCTTTGTGGGGGTTAATAAGGCAAGGTGGGCGAGGGAAAGGACTGTGTGGGTGGGGTTGCAGCGGCGCCTGAATTGCTACTCCTCTTTGCTCCGTGCCGGGGTTGATTTCCGCGCATAGTTGGATAGGGTGAGGCGGGAGATGGCAGGGCAAAGAGGGCAGGAGGTCATTTTTAGGAGCAGAGAGAGGGAGGTGGAGGAAGAGGAAACCTGCTCTCGATATATTTTTTTAAACGTGATGGCAAAGGAGGCCCTGATGAGGGTTCTGAAGCAGGAGGATGGGGGGGAGGAGCAGAGTGCTGAGGGGATGCTCAGGGTAGTGGAGCACTTTTTACGCTGACCTTTTTTGGGTTAAGGAGGTGTCTGAGGAGAGGGTAGAAGGTGGTGAAGGACAGTGTTGGGTTGGAGGGGGAGTTTGAGCCTTTTAAAAAATGGAAAACTCCTGGGGGGACAGTCTCCCCATGGAGTTTTATAAAGCCATTTGGGATGTGGTGGGTCCAGACCTTTTATGTGTTTTTAGGGAATTTGACCAAAGAGCACAAATGCCAAAGAGCTTCCAAGAAGGGGTGGTTGTCTCATCTTGAGTGTTCCGGTTTGTATAGGGGGGTGGATGGGAATGGCTCCGGAGGGCATAGCTGATGAGGGAGCAGGGGAAGGGTGGAAGGGGTGTGCTAAATTTTTATAGGTTATTAATGTGTCAGTTTGTGGTGTTTTTCCGTCTCTTTGTGTGTCCGTTTTTTCTTGGGTTTTATTTTAGGCGGCTGGGAATTTTAAAGGTACCATTGTCAGTACCAATCGCTTTTAACATGCCAGGTTTTTATCAGCCACTGCAGGGGTTCATGAAAAGGTTTGAGCTGGAGGGGGCTGGTACCCTGACCTCTCATAAAAATATGTTCTCTTTTGTGCAGGGCAGGGATCCAGTGTGTCCGGTCCGAGGGCTGACGCTAGGCTAAGCGAGTAAGGTGTGGAAGGCAGTGACTCACCCGGACCTGCTCCATCTACACAAAGACCTGGCGTGGTTAATGGCCCATGGTGTTCTGTCGGTGCGAGCAGTGATGCACTGCTGCTGAGTCTCAACTGTTGCCGGTGGGCTTCGTGGGTCGCCAGGACGTTGGAAACTACTTAGAGAAAAAGGCTTTCACCAACGGCAGCATGGCACATGGCGAAGGTGGCAGTGAAGGACTATGTGCGGAGAGACTGCAGGCGGTTGGGCCTGGAAAGGGCCCTTGCCGCTTGGGGGAGTGAGGCTTGGTACACCATTGGCATGGACTGGGACCCGGGGAGGGCCTGAGTTTTTGTGTGACTGGAGCGGGGAAGGGCGGAGTATGTTATTTAAGAGACATTCTGCCCTGTACAAAAGGGTTAGGTTTAGGACGCCCCCACAAAGATATGAATACAGGACTGTGTGTGTGTTTTAAAAAAAAAAAAGTCAATAATAAATATTAAATTAATTGAATAAACATTTCAAAAACTGGTGTTAAAAAAAGAGAGAGAGAAGCAGGTGTGACTGGTCACTAGCTGTTCCAGCATGGGACAGGGGCAGGAGGGGTGGAGCCAAATTGACTGCGGTTTCCGGGGACCTTAGCAAGTCACCTCACAGGGGGCCCCATGAGTGAGGGACAGAATAGGGCAGGGGCCAGTTTTGCAGGTCATCGCTTCTCTGCCTTTTGGCTAAGATCAATGGTTTGCGCAAAAGTGAAAGTGAATATTTATTGAGCTAAGGTGCGGGTTCTGGTCGCTTGTCCGCCATTCTTGCAGGCTTGATAGAGCATACAATTTCTGTTTTTTGAGTATCTGTTGGATTTCCATTGCCGTGAAGTCAGCTATGGAGGCTGGACTAAGGAATACCCTATGGTTTGAGTGGAGAAGAAAGGAGGAAGCAGTTATGCTAAGGAGTTTGGGAGGAGAATTCTAATTGAAGCACTCAAGTTGGATCAGGAAGAGGTTCTATGTGTGCAGTACAACAGTGGGGAAGGAGCATACGACGTGTCCTTTTTGCAGTTACCAGAATTTGTTGAAGGTGCACACAGCCTGCATGGGGATGAAGGACAAATAGCTCCTTGTTGCGTTTAATGTCAGGATATTGGCGAAGAACACAACAAGAGTGATCACCGTGCACACCTACAACCCGTTTGTGAGTGACGAGACAATTATGGCTTTTTAAAGTTGTTACTGCTTGGAGGTGCGGTATGTTTGGGATGATGTGAGCTTCTTGACTG